>CM051028.1:76659830-77262746 GCA_027627225.1 Congeria kusceri
ATTATGAGAGCACATAAAAGTAACAGTAAAAGGTCATTTGGTATTTCAATTAAGCTGAATCAAAGACACCATATTGGTTGGGTCAGCCCAAATTAAAAACAAGAGGGCCATGATGGCCCAAGGCGCTCACCTGAAACCTGGTACAGATGAAGACCATACTGTTGTGACGGGTTTGAAAATTAAGGTATATGAACAATACGCAAAGGGGGATAGGATCAATTTGATTTAAAACATTGGTTAGTGCAATGGGCTAACTAAAGTATGAGTTGGGTAGTGGATGTGCTGTGTTTTTGCTAATGGTTCTCAAATCATTTTTCTCAATATTCTTACCTGACCATTTTTCATTAAGTCAGTGACAATTCTGGAAAATGCTGAAACAGTAGATTTTGATGTCTTTTTAGCAGACAGTTTTGGTGAACTAGTTGCAATGCGACAATTGCGATGGCTGTGCTATAAGGTCAAGTTTTGCTTTCTCTTTGATAATTAACTGTCCAATGATGATAACGGATGTAAATGCAGGCTCTGAAGCTCAATGTTTCATGTACAAATAACTGCATGCAAGGTTTGCAACTGTTGGAAATCAAATTTTATCAATCAATTTTTATGGTCATATGCAAACTGTGTAAGTTTGGTCAAAATTGGATAAACAAGAGGGCCACAATGGCCCTAGGTCTTTCACCTGATATCTATGTATGACGTTTCATTAAAAGATCTCAATAGGTTTTCAAGTTATTGAGCGAAAACTGCTTTTCTACTTTTAGTAACAGTGACCTTGACCTTGACCCCACCCACCACATACGTGAAGCAAGGTCTCGATATAAGGTATCTACGTATGAAGTTTCATGAAAATATCTCAATGCGTTCTTAAGTTATTGACCGTAAACCGTTTTTCTACTTTTAATAACAGTGACCTTGACCCCACCCACCCCATAAGCAAACCCAAGTGAGGTCTCGATATAAGATATGTGTATTAAGTTTCATTAAAATATCGCAATGCTTTCTCAAGTTATTGAGCGGAAACCGTTTTTCTATTTTCAGTAACGGTGACCTTGACCCCACCCACCCCATATGCAATCCCAAACAATTTCTCGATATAAGGTACTCATGTATTAAGTTTCATTAAAATAGCTCAATGCATTCTCAAGATATTTAGCGGAAACCATTTTCTACATTTAATAATGGTGACCTTGACCTTGACCCCACCCACCCCATATGCAATCCCAAATGAGGTCTCAATATAATGTATTTATGTATTAAGTTTCATTAAAATATCTCAATGTGTTCTCAAGATATTGAGTGGACACAGTTTTTCTATTTTTAGTAACAGTGACCTTGACCTTGACCCCTCCCACCCCATATGCAATCCCATGCGAGAAGTCAATTAAGGTATCTATGTATTAAGTTTCATTAAAATATCTCAAGTGCGTTCTAAAGTTATTGAGCGGAAACTGTTTTTCTATTTTTAGTAACAGTGACCTTGACCTTGACCCCACCCATCCCATATGCAATCCCAATCGAGGTCTCGATATAATGTTTTAACCAAAAATGAAACCTCTGGGCCTTGTGGTTTCAGAGAAGAATTTTAAAATCATTTTGCCATTTACGTCTATATAAACCATGCAAGCCCCGGGGTTTGCCCAGCTTTGACCCTATGGGCATCATTTGAACAGTCTTTATAGAGGACCACTACACAATGTTACATACCAAATATAAAACCTCTAGGCCTTGAACTTTCAGAGGAGAAAAGTTTTAAAGTCATTTTGCTATTTAAGTCTATATAAACCATGTGACCCCCGGGGTGTAGCCAGTTTTGACCCCAGGGGCATCACTTGAACAATCTTTGTAGAGGACCACTATACAATGTTACATACCAAATCTGAAACCTCTGAGCCTTGCGGTTTCAGAGGAGAAGATTTTTAAAGTCATTTTGCTATATATTCTATATAAACCATGTGACCCCCGGGGTGTGGCCAGTTTTGACTCCAGGGGCATCATTTGAACATTCTTTGTAGAGGACCACTATACAATGTTACATACCAAATATGAAACCTCTAGGCCTTGCAATTTCAGAAAAGAAGATTTTTAAAGTCATTTTGCTATTTAAGTCTACATACCCCAGGGGCATCATTTGAACAATCTTTATAGAGGACCACTATACAAAGATTTGTAAAGTCATTTTGCTATTTAAGTCTATATAAACCATGGGAGCCCCAGGGTGTGGCCAGTTTTGACCCCAGGGGCATCATTTGAACAATCTTTGTAGAGGACCACTAAACAATGTTACATACCAAATATGAAACCTCTGGGCCTTGCGGTTTCAGAGGAGAAGATTTTAAAAATCATTTTGCTATTCAAGTCTATATAATCCATGTGACCCCCAGAGTGTGGCCAGTTTTGATCCCAGGGGCATCATTTGAACAATCTTTGTAGAAGACCACTAGAGGATGTCACATATCAAATATCAAAGTTCCAAGCCTTGTGGTTTCAGTTTTGAAATTTATTTTTAGCTCTGGTGACCTACATATGCAGCAGACCGGAACAATTTGAGCAATTTTGAAAGAGGGTCACCCAAGGATCATTGCTGTGAAGTTTGGTGAAAATCTGCCCAGTGGTTTAGGAGGAGATGTTCTTTGAATGAAAATATTCACACACGACGCACGACAGACGACGGACAATGGACAAAAGGCGATCCTTAAAAATCGTGTGTGCAAGCCAATCATTGATAACTTAATGATGTACAAGGGGCAATAACTCTGGTGTTTCTGGCCTGATCATGCTTATATTCAACTACCCCTGTAGTCTTATGTTCATAGACAAACTGTGCATGATTGGTGAAGAATGGATGAAAAATGAAGTCTCTATCCTGAATAATGTCCATTTCTGTATATTTTTTTCACAAACAAAGGGCAATAAATCTGGTGTTTCTGGAGCGATTTTGCTTATATTCGACTTCACTTTTAATCTTATGGTTATAGACGAACTGTGCAAGATTGGAGAAGATTAGATGAAAAATGAAGTCTCTATCCTGAATAATGTCCATTTTTGTGTATTTTTTTAATAAACAAAGGGCAATAAAACACGATCTGGCCCATTTTTTGGTGCCTGCTGAGATCTGATGGTTATACACAAACTGTGAAAGTTTGGTTAAGATTGGATGGAAAATAAAGTCTATATGTTGGAAAAAGGCATTTTTGCACTTTTTTTGCTAGAAAAAGGGGCAATAACTGGTGTGATCTGACCCAATAATGATCCCATCCAAGATTTTATGGTCATACACAAACTGTGGAAGTTTGGTTAAGATTGGATAAAAAGTGAAGTCTCCAGCGTGAATATGAACCCAATTGTACCCAATTGTTGACAGCACACGGATGACAGACAACTGCCGACGGACGACGCAGGAGAGGTCCCCTATACCAAATAGCTCACCGAGCACTTCGTGCTCAGATGAGATAATAACTTGTATGAAACATATAAGAAGTTAACATAGTTTTTTACTACGCACTGAAGGGAAATGCATAAATATACACACTTAATAAAACAAGATAATTTCCTATTTTTATTGAATATATTTTTTTAATTAGCAACAATATGTTGATGGAACCATTAAGAAACAAGAAACGTGCAAGTTCCAAGAAAAACAAATTTTGTTTAATGAAATTTAGTGAGCGGAAACTGTTTTGCTATTTTTTGTAACAGTGACCTGGACCTTGACCCCATCCACACCATATGCAATCCCAAACGAGGTCTCACTTTAAGTTATCTATGTATGAAGTTTCATTACAATATCTCAATTCGTTCTTGAGTTATTGAGCAAAAACTGTTTTTCTATTTTTAGTAACAGTGACCTTGCCCTGACCCCACTTACCCCATCTGCAATCCCAAGTGAGGTCTCACTATAAGGTATCTATGTTTGAAGTTTCATTATAATATCTCAATTCGTTCCGTTGGGCAGAAACTGTTTTTCTATTTTTAGTAACAGTGACCTTGCCTTGACCCCACTTACCCCATCTGCAATCCCAAGTGAGGTCTCACTATAAGGTATCTGTGTATGAAGTTTCATTACAATATCTCAATTTTTTCAATTGAGCAGAAACTGTTTTTCTATTTTTAGTAACAGTGACCTTGACCCCATTTAACCCATATGCAATCCAAGCGAGGTCTTGCTCAAAGGTATCTATGTATGAATTTTCATTTCAATATCTCAATTTGTTCTCGAGTTAGAGAGCGGACACCAAAAGTTGACGCCGCCACCCCGCCCGAAACTCTATTTTTGCAAATGTTATTGCCGACTTAACATCTACAAGCCCCTTTAATATTCTGTATGTACTAGACTAGAAAGCCAAGTGTTTGTTAGGTAGTGAGTGACAGCTACTTCATTGTAAAAGGCTGGTATCTGCCTGACAAACAAATCTATTGATCTGCAAGGCCAATCATGGTCTGCCTCGGATCACGGGCAATCTACTTTATCAGTCATCGATATTTCATCTATCGCAATTGAAGTATCATCTCCATTTAAATTAAATGACACACTCATTCAATTCCTGTTCTAAAATGGTTCTAACGACTCTAAATCAAATTGAAAGGAGACATTTCAGGTACAAATAGTCACCTTTTTTTAATCCATAGAAAAATAAAAGAATATCACATTATAATTAATTAAAGGGACTATGTCAATGAAAAGGGCATCAAGGGGGTTGATTTCATTAACAAATCTGAAATTAAGATATTAAAACTAGCATATAATAACAGTTAAAATAAGGTATATATAATGGGAAAATAATTTTCGCATTCTGAGATGAAAATCAATTTATGATTTGGGTCTTGTTTATTTTGCCCTTTTCCTGTTTACAATTTGACGCCAGAATTGTATTTTGTATAACCACAGTTTACACATATCTTCTTACAAAGCAGAATAGCGCAGTTGATTAAAGCGCTGTCTACTGTTATTTCTTCGTATGGCTCCTAAGTCGTGTGTTCGATACCCGCTTTGGGTTTTATTTTTTTAAACATTTTTGCAGAATAGTTTTTATAAAATATCTCAATATATATTATATTATTTATTCTTTATTTAATGTGCATGTCTTAGCATAGCCTATTTCTATCACCTAATATCATTTATAGTGCAACATAAACAATATTTTTCCTTGACATAATCCCTTTAAATTAAAACTATGAACAGTGAACAATATGGTGGGCACACTATGTGTTTTAAATGATTATTGTACAGACAAAATCTGTGTTTTTATACCTTCAACAGACAGTTGTCATAGTTCACATTTGCAAATGTTTGGTAATGCACCTATCAATGTTTTCCCCCACGGGGCAGCGGCAGGCATATACAGGACTTTAGACTGTATGCGATTCCCGACAGGCGCGAATTTGACATTCCGAATGATTCCGGGACCCGGGGTAATAGACTTTGGTCTGATTTTAGATCCCGGTAATACAGGCCCCCAGGCCATTTGATAGACATATAGCATCTCCCACTGAGGGGATTTAGACAAACATGCTTGACTCTAGGGTGGGGAATTAGACCCCAACAAAATTTAATTTGTCAAATTTAAACCCAGCAACACAAACCCTGAATATATTCAGGAAAAGGTTTATCAGCAGCAGAGAAGGCATCAAAACATTACTTGGCAATAAAAATTGATTTTAGTTGTCACAAAATAAGTCGTCACTTGATAATTGAAAGTAAATGGTGAATTTGAAATACATAATGTTTACTTTATTGATTGAATTCAAGGTCTTGGCTGAAGTACTTAATAAACTTGTGTGTAGGAACCTTTCCATTGATCATTATTTGTATGTTTCTTTGCAAGTAGCAAATTTTACAGGCAAATGTTTGTTTTGTAAACATAATATTGTGTGATTTGTTTGTATAAGAATTCAATATTGTATTTTTAAATTGTTCGGCAATGTTTAATATTTGTGTTGATTATGGATCAAATTGGGCATTTGTCATCATACATAGAATGCTTTGTTAGTGTTAAATAAAGATAGGTTGATCTCGCAAGGCTTTACCATGAGCCTTGGCAAGTAATGGTTCTTTTATTCCTACCGAGCAGATAAAATTATCTTTATTTAACATAGAATTCCATTTGTCACCTAAATTATTATATTCTGTAAGTAGAAGAAAAATATTAAATAACATGAAAAAAAAATGATTTGTAATGTGGCATTAGCTATTAATTTTGCATTTCAACAAATGAATATATAAATCAGTTATGGGTACATATATGAATACGTCTTTGTCATATCGGATTGTAATAGACGCTTCCACAAATGTCAATCATATTCAGATTAATCTGCATTATTATCCAATCATCGCACTTGAACATCACGTGTTTAACGGTTAAACGGTTTCACACAAAAGAGCACGTACATAGTGTTTGTGATATTCAAATGAGCACGTGGTAATGTTTGTTATTTTCGATGAATGGAAATTAATCCTTTAACAATAGCTGGGGAGGAGTTTCAATTATTCGTGGCTAAACCCGGATCGGTCTATTATACCAGACAGCTGTATTTACATACCAATGCTAGCTATGACAGTTATCAAGTTAATTGCAGATACGGGATTACAAGGGATTCACTTGTCTTCAATCTAACTGTGTCATGGGCATCCGCCTACAAGGAATACGTCAAAGTCCTTGCAGCGGTTACTTCCCCCTTGGTGCTCTTTAGTAACCACTGCCTGACCACGAGTTAAAAACTTACAATTTGGAAGTTTTCAGGGGAGACCACTGTGAGGAGGATGAAGATATATTTTTAGAACATTCTGATTTTATAATTATTATTTTATAAAACTCCCACAGAAATGTTACATTATTGGTCCAATTATATATAGTATAGCGTTAAAATGAAAAAAAAAACGAGATAAATAACAAGTAATCATAACAACACAAGGATTTGATGGTGTCCACATGTTTCTCTACTGCTGGTCCATGGTTTTAATTCGCGCCATTTGAACTTACTATGGTCAAGTGGAACTTCATACCTGAATGGAGCTATGCTTGGAACCAGTTAAATCTCTGTGCAGAGTTTGGGAATAGTATGAAAGTCTGGAAATGTCTCTGTTATGTAATAACTGATATTAAGTGGTATTCAATATTTGCGCATGTTTTCGCACTAAGTCGACAAGAAGCTTTGTTGAGTGTATCAAAACTGATTCATGAAGTGTTGAACACTAAGCCCCACTTCAGATTTCTCAATCAATAAACAATCCCTCTCAATCAATTAGTTGCAAGATCAGATTGATCTCCAACCAACCCAATGTGTCAATGTTAGTGACTGAATGTTGAGCAGTTTGAAAAATATCTAAATAGTTGTTTCCATTAAAGTTAATAAATCAATGATAAATGGTTTTAAAAAGTGTTCGTTGTTGCTGCCGTTGTTGTTATTGTTGGTGTTGTTGTTGGTGTTGTTGTCGCTGTAGTTGTTGTTGCTGTTGTTGTTGCTGTTGTTGTTGCTGTAGTTGTTGTTGCTGTTGTTGTTGGTGTTGCTGTTGTTGTTGCTGATGTTGTTGTTGCTGTTGTTGTTGCTGCTGTTGTCGCTTTAGTTGTTGTTGCTGTTGTGGTTGTTGTTGCTGTTGTTGCTCTTGGTGTTGTTGTTGCTGTAGTTGTTGTTGCCATAGTTGTTGTTGGTGCTGCTGTTGGTTCTGCTGCTGTTGTTGCTGTTGTTGTTGCTGTAGTTGTTGTTGCTGTAGTAGTTATTGTTGGTGCTGCTGTTGTTTTTGCTTTTGTTGTTGGTGCTGCTGTTGTTGGTGCTGTTGTTCTTGGTGCTGCTGTTGGTGGTGCTGTTGGTGCTAATGTTGTTGTTTCTGTTGTTGCAGTAGTTGCTGTTGATGTTGTTGTTACTGTTGTTGCTATTGTTGATTTTGTTGTTACTGTTGTTGCTATTGTTGATTTTGTTGTTACTGTTCTTGCTGCTGTTGCTGTTGTTGATGTTGTTGTTACTGTTGTTGTTGTTGCTGTTGTTGTTGCTGTTGTTTAAACTGTTATTTTATTAACAAACATTTGTTCTGTAATTACCATAGTTTTACCTCATTCTACTTCATGCAATCTTAAAACTTATTAATGACATTTGTGTACCATTCAAAATGTTGTTTTGGCTAAATCAAAGTTATACCGTAGTATTAGTATAATTCTGACATTATTTGCTAAATATATTATAGAAAAATAATTTCGTGATTTTTTTATGAATTTTATGGTTATATGCCGCTTTATCTTGCTATCTGCAGCCAAAAATAGCTGTCGTGAGTAAATTTATAAAAAAATTGTATCCAAAACACCATGCCAAAATAAATATCTTAATAAATAAAAATAAATCAATATCTTTTCTACTTTAATAAATATCCAGTGTTACCTTTGAACGCGATAGGCTAATTTTCACCAAAGAATGCATTAAAATTTGTAATTTACATAAAAATGTAAAGCAATTAATTTGCGTAAGTTGGTACTTATGAATGCCATTCCTGTTGATGATTATATGACGTCAATATCAGGTGGAAATCATTATTTCATTGAAGTTATTCAGTCTAACTGATAACCATTTTAAACTGATACTTAGTCCAGTTATATGATGAAAATTGACACATACATTTAAAAATGAATGGACTTTTACTATGAAAATGGCATCTGATATCATGTAAATTTCCTAAATTATAGAAATAATGCAAGGAAGTCTTTATTAAAAAACAGAAAATCCTATCCAAGGATTTATATCATGACATAGGAACCACAAGTACAATATTTATTCTAACATGATTCTAGCTAATTTTTCTATAGACAAAGAACAAACTTATCATCGTTAAACTACCCAATAAACATGCAAAACGTAGTCCTGATTCTAAGTGGAGCATCTAACCATCTATACTGTGTTGTGATAGCAATGTATGTGATAACGATGGTTATATAAGATACCCAAGAAATCCACAATTCTAATGTAGCGGATCCGTGGTCTAGTGGTAACGCACTGGCTTCACAACCCAGGGGTCGCAGGTTCGAGCCCCCGCTACACCCTAACTTACTAACTCGTCTTTCGCATGAGACGTTAAACCGAGGTGCAGTGTACTAGGTGCTTCACACCGGGCACTAAAAGACCCAGGGTCTCCTCTGGAACGGGGCGTCTCCTGTATCTTGCACTATCCCCCATAACCCAACTAACAAGTCTTCTGGGGGCGATGGCCATATGGGAGAAAATCCCGGTGCACTCGATAAAAATGTACTACACACACACACAATTCTAATGTCATAATATACTGGTAAAAAAGAAACAGACCAACATTAAATAATGACTTTTGTTCTCTTTATGATTTTTTATTAAGAAATCCATCTTATGACATGTTTTTTTCTTTGAAGTTTAAAATATCCATCAATTATTATTCTCGCTCTATACAAATATTTGTCTGTCAGTCTTGTTAGTACTCCAGGTGAAGCATGTTTAACTCGTTAACAGGCAATATAATACTGAAAGATGGTGCAGCCTGGATGCATAAATAAATGCAAATTAATGTAACAGAGAGGGTGTATGGGTAAGGTTTGATGAAATTTGATTTGAAATGAAATTTTGCTTTACAATAAGAATACTTTCCAGACTTTGTCATACTCGATTTTTTTTCGTTTGGTATATAAGTTTGAACAAGGAATCTACCAACATATTTATTAATTAAGAACAAATAGAGGTTAAACTTAGCAAACATCGAATAATAATACTAAATTCCATAAAGTGAATTGACCCATTTAACTAAAAAACAAACTTGCCCATAACAAAAGGAAAATCTATAAATGATAGCAAACAAAGGCCTGTGAATCTTTATTGTACGTTTTTCTTTCCAGATGATTTTGTTCTGTAATTGTAATACACGTGCAAACTAATGCAAATGGGCATCAACCATTAAACCCAAATTACTCTCCAATGTATACATTGATATTTTGCAGACATACCTTGAGAAACAGTTTTGTATACAGATGTTTACAGATGTTCTTGCCTGCTTGATTCAGAATTTTAAACAACATGAACTTTTCATGAATTATTCATCTGAGTGAAATATATCCAAGTTTCATAGAATTTCTTCGTGTCTTGTTTATTTACGAATGAAAGAAACATCTAAGCAACACTGAAAACTTAGCATAAATTCTTATTAACTTTATACTGAGCCTTGGCTGGGATTACCGGTAGAAGCAATGCCTAACCAACATAGTAATTTCAAGTTTGCAGCAGAATAATCATGAAAAGTGGTGTCTTATGACCGACCTTATTTTTGGATATTTATAAATATTAATTAATATTTAGACAACCAGTGTAAAAAATTAATTAATTTTGCATTTATTTAAAATTCTAAAAAGATACGTATCACTCTTAGGTCTTGTTAAAAGATACAACTGTTGACTACTTACAATTAATGTCATAAAATATCTACTGTAATTACTTAATGTTGTTAAACAATTAACGCCCCCAAAAATAACCTGGAAAAATGAATACAGACATGCAAATGTTGTATGCTCATGTTAGCAAACTATTGACCACAGGAAAATACACATACATTTAGCAATCAAGACAAGACAAGAGACAAGACAAATAACACTCAACAGAGACATTATTTACACTTATTTTGGTAAATTGAACAATGAATTTTCATTCAAAGCCAGAAAAGTGTGTTTAATAAAAAAAGACAGACAATACATTTTTTCATATAAACAACTTTTTTTCAGTAGTGTTACTGACTCATAAATATTGTGTGAACATATTATATACCAATACAGAAATATTAAATAATAAAGAATATATAAACCTGAATGATTATTCTAGATATACACAATGTTTCAATATACATAATAACTTTTTTTCACAAATACATACCAACATAAAAAATCCACTAATAATCCAGAGAACTATTTCTTTTGCTCACAGAATAAATTTCCACCAACTAGAAGTGCAAACACTGTAACTGCTGATAAAAAAAGCGGACACCCCTTCTGTATATAGATCTATTGAACTGTCAGATAACATAAACTCTTCAAAACCTCGGCAAATAAAGGATAACAGTGTGTGCGTGTACTTAATTCCCTTTTCACAAATTCCTAACTGTATTAAGATAGGATCTATCCATGAATAAAGGAATAAAATAAAGCGTCACTAAAATTAATCCTCAATTTAACGACCTCCGATCCATATCATACTAGTTAAATTAATCTCTTTCAATATCTATAGCATTAAAATTGTATTAAAATACCTACATGAAATGTAATTAGAATGTACAATGTATGTTTATGAGTCTTAAAACATCAAATTACGGCAAACAATTAAGAGTCTCACTGTTTTGGCCGATAAACGGTTAACACTGGGATTAATCAAGCGGTTTAGGCTCAACAATGAGAAAAATTAGGAAAGCTTAACCGTCTGTTGAAAGGAATTAGCATGTCATGTATTGGTTTAGACAAGATTTCCCACTGCACTGAAAGTCTGCATTTATTGATAATTGTACAGATTAATTCAAATTGTGTACTTTTGATAATCTGAATGTGCTAAATTATTTGGAAATGTTTATTTATTGAATAATTAACTAAATAAGAGATTTATTATATTAATTGTTAAACATTCTAAACATTATTGTAGAATCGAATTAGATTATAACACTTATAAACATGCTTTACAATACTTAGAAGTTGTTTACATAAAAATGTATTATATATAACAGTTTATATACAATGCAGATATTGGAAGATGGGCTAAACATTTCAGCATGTCTAATAATCAAGATTTCATAACATGATGAATACATTCAATGATCGAGGAATTTTAAATAGCTTTTTCACAATATTCTTCTTGAAAAGTAATGTCTAATCCTATTTTATTGCATAAAACATAATTTACAAAAATGTCTCATAAAAGGTGTTTTTATTAAAAGCTTCAAATTACTTTGTATATATTTGTAGGAAGATATTCTACAATAGGCCTTCAACAATTTTCTGTGTCATGCTTAAATGACAGAGAAATTTCTCTATATGGTATATTGGAATGCAGAGACAAGCAAATGAGGGGAAAAAGGAAAAATGTCAAGCTGCTTCCTTTCAATAAGGTTCTTTCCATTGAAATTTCTATTCAATAGAGATTAATTACCACTATTAGTGGCAGTTTTTATCTGCCCATTGTGTAATGTTTGGAAAAAAACATATACTTTTATTGAATAATACAAGTTGTATATACAATTATGCATTTTATGGCATTTTAAATACCGTAAATATGAATTCCACTCATAACCTGTGTGTTGATCTTCCTTCATTTTAGCTATTATGTGTTTGACTGTTCCTTAGACATCTCTTCTTGACAATACATATATTAATATTATACATATTTTTATTATATTATGTAATATATATTTATGACAATTATAAGAACCATACAGGTGCCATTTTTAGCTCGACTATTAGAAGAATGGGTGAGCTTTCCTACTACCTCCAGCGGCATCCGCGTCTGAATTTGGTTCTAGTTTTTATTCAAAAGTCTTGTAACTTCAAAACTACATAATTCATACCTTTGTCATCAACTCCAGTGTCAGGAGCAACATTCCCCATAACTCTGTTGTTGTTTTTTTACAGAGTTATACCCCTTTTTCACTTAGATTTTCTGGTTAAAGTTTATATTCAAAAGTTTTGTTACTTCAAAACTACATAAGTTATTCACTTGAATCTTGAAACTAACCTTTGTCATCAACTTCAAAATCAAGGGCAACATTCCCTGTTTTGTATTTTGACAGAGTTATGCCCCTTTTTCACATAGATTTTCTGGTTAAAGTTTATATTCAAAAGTTTTGTAACTTCAATACTACAAAAGCTATTCGCTTCAAACTTGGAATATACACTTTGTCATCAACTCCAGTATCAGGGTGAACATTCCCCATAACTCTATTTTGTATTTTTACAGAGTTATGCCCCTTTTTCACATAGATTTTCTGGTTAAAGTTTATATTCAAAAGTGTTGTAACTTCAAAACTACATAAGTTATTCACTTGAAATTTGGAACTAACCTTTGTCATCAACTCTAGTATCAGTGGCAACATTACCCATAACTCTGTTTTGTATTTTGACAGAGTTATGCCCCCTTTTCACTTAGATTTTATGTTTTAAGTTTATATTCAAAAGTTAGGTAACTTAAAAACTACATAAGTTATTCGCTTGAAACTTGGAACTAACCTTTGTCATCAACTGTAGTATCAGTGGCAATATTACCCATAACTCTGTTTTGAATTTTGACAGAGTAATTCCCCTTTTTTCAAATAGTTTTTGTGGTTAAAGTATATCTTCAAAAGTTTTGTAACTTCAAAACTACATAAGTTATTCACTTTAAACTTGGAACTAACCTTTCTCATCAACTCTAGTATCAGTGGCAACATTACCCATATCTTTGTTTTGTATTTGACAGAGTTAGCCTACTTTTTACTTAGACTTTGTGGTTAAAGTGTTTGTTCCAAAAATTTATAAACTATATAAGGCTTCACTTAAAAGTTTTGTATTTTAACAAATTTATGCCCCTTCCACTATCCAAAATATGTACCAACTGAAATACTTCAGTAATGAATAGTCGAGCGCGCTGTCCTCTGACAGCTCTTGTCATTTATATACCAGACATTTCATATCAAACAAGGCCCAAATTTATCCATGTATTATCTGTAAGACATTGCCTTTAATTCTTTTTCATACCAGTTTATACGAAGTTTAGTTTACGCAAACAAGCTTGTTTAGCACCCGAGGAGATAGGTACTACCAATATACAATATATTGCAATGAGTCAGGCCCCTGTAAATGTCATTAGCTAAATTAACTAGTGGCAGGCCAAGAAATGCAATGCACAGCTGCTAGCGAGATAATTAAATACTCAGTGCAGACTTTCATCTGGGTCTTCATTCTCTTTACTTCTAATGAATAAGTTGTTCAGTATTATTACGAAATAAAATAAATGTAAGGAATACGTTACAAATTGTTAATCTAATGACTTGCATCATACTGCATGGTTTTGCATTGCACTGCATTGTACTGTAAAATCTTCTCAAAATACTATTTTCTGAAACTAACACTTACATTGTAATACACAAAAAAACCCGGCATTTGTATAGACACACCCACAAACTGTTTCTTTTCAAAAGGACTTGCATACTATTACATGTACTAAAAATTATTGGTACACAAAATAATTAAATTAATTAAATGAAGTGAAAGTATTGATTTTATTTGCTACTCTTTTCACTCAAATGGTGTCTAATTTAAGTTATTCAAACATCAAAACGCTGTCACCCTGTCCTCGCATTCAGTTAATTTAATGATCTGACTCCATTCTTAGATATATGACATACATTGTTGATAACAAGAATGTTCATCCATTTCCAATATGGAAGTTTGTTTGCTTTCAGTCAAAACAGGCCTCTGTTTCTGGCATGCTAACGAAAACACCAAAGATAATTTCAGTATTAATAGGATAGAGAACGGTACACTTTTCTGCTGGTCCCTAGGCCATAACAATTTATTCGGGTCAGTTGAATTTACTTTCAGCTAAAGAAAAAATTACGGTATGCACATTTTTAGGCATCCCTGAAATGTTGTCAGGAACAGATACAGGATTTTTAGACTGTTGGCGCAAATCGGTCTTGAGGGAACTACTTCTTTGCTTTGCAGGCTACGAGTCAGTAAATCGATAAATTTCTGTGCTTCGCTCGCTTAGCAGTGAGGCTTCCTGTTATGGATGCTACCTTCTATGAATAGATGACAAGAAATAGATCCGACTTAAAACACTAATAAACCATAATAATAATCCATTTAGTTCACATCTACAAGTGATTTCGTGTTATGTCTATTCAGATAGGTATAATAGTGTATCTGTTTGTGCTGTTGACTGGTTAACTGCGTATTACATCATATTGCGTAAGTTTAACAACAGCGTATTGAGTCAGTACATATGGTAAGCGATCGTAACCCTCGATTGACGATTGCTATTGATTTTGACATATGCATAAAAATTATGAAAAAGCATTGTACTTCTAAAGAGAGTTTTGAATGTATTTTACTAATTTAACTTATTTTTATTTAAATTGGTAGATACCGAACATAGTGGTTGTGATAAAAAGCAGTGAATATTGATTCGAACTTATACAGTTCAGCAACTATTTTTACCTGTTGTAGATTGACTTGTATGCATTTTTTAAAAAGTTTGCATAACACTATTTGCCTTCCATGAATTAAAAAAAAAAAAATGATGAGAATGTCGTATTAGACGCGCACTAGATAAGTTTTAATTTGCAAAAAACAGTAGCCTGGATCTCCATCTTCAGTTAGGTCAAAAACCAGCATATACCAATTTATTGTAAGTAGTGTGTATAGTTATGAGTTTCGTGATTTTTGTTTTGTATAAATGATATAACAGACAGATGGCTAACTTCAATACATGTTCCTTATGAAAAAAATACTCTCATAATTCATTTGCTCTTAGTTTCTTTTCTCGCCAACAGTCTTTCTATGCTGTCAGCGTTTTGATTCTTAATAGGGTGTTGAAATATTCAGTAACTGAAAAAGGCTGCTAAAAACCCTATTGATTTTGGTCTCTTTTACATGTTGGGATAAATATTTAAAAGGTGTAATATCTACAACAAGAGGGCCCTGAGGGCCCTAGGATGCTCACCTGAGACCTTGTGACCCAATTGGAATTTGCATCCTCGAAGCGTGGCTAATTTTTATCCCAGGGGCAAAATATGAACAATCTTGAACAAACCACTGGGCCTTGCGGTTTCAGGTAAAGATTTTTAAAGTAACTTTGCTATTTAAGTCTATATAAAGCATGTGACCCCATGGGGTGCCACCAGATTTGACCCCAGGGGCATAATTTGAACAATCTTTGGAGAGGACCACTATGCAATGTTACGTACCAAATATAGTAAAGCTGTGGGCCTTGCCGTTTCAGAGGAGAAGATTTTTAAAGTCATTTTGCTATTTGAGTCTATATAAAACATGTGACCCCCGGGGCGTGACCAGATTTTACCCCAGAGGCATAATTTGAACAATATTTGTAGAGGACCACTATACGGATGTTACATACCAAATATGAAACCTCTAAGACTTGCGGTTTCCGAGGAGGAGAAATGTTAAAGTCATTTTGCTATTTAAGTCTATATAAACCATGTGACCCCTAAAGTGTGGTCAGTGTTGACCCATGGGGCATAATTTTAACAATCTTTGTAGAGGACCACTTGAGGATGTTACATACCAAATACGAAACCTCTGGGCCTTGCGGTTTCAGAGGAGATGATTTTTAAAGACATTTTGCTATTAAAGTTAATATAAACCATGTGACCCCCGAGGCGTGACCACATTTGACCCCACGGGCATAATTTGAACAATCTATGTAGAGGACTACTATATGATGTTACATACCAAATAAGAAACGTCTGGGCCTTGTGGTTTCTGAGGAGATTTTTAAAGTAATTTTGCTATGTAACTCTATATAAATCATGTGACCCCTGTGGCGTGGCCAGTTTTAATCCCAGGGGCATCATTTGAACAATACTATAGGATAGGATGTAACATAACAAATATGAAACCTCTGGGCCTTGCGGTTTCAGAGAAGAAGATTTTTAAAGACATTTTCCTATTTAAGTTTATATAAACCATGTGACCCCTGGGGAGTGGCCAGTTTTGACCCCAGGGGCACAGATTGAACAATCTTTGTAGAGGACCACTATAGGATGTTACATACCAAATATGAAACCTCTGGGCCTTGTGGTTTCAGAGGGGAAGATTTTTAAAGTCATTTTGCTATATATTCTGTATAAATCATATGATCCCCGGGGCTTTGCCAGCTTTAACCCCAGGAGCATAATTTTAACAATCTTTCTAGAGGACCACTATAGGATGTTACATACCAAATATGAAACCTCTGGGCCTTGTGGTTTTAGAGGAGAAGATTTTTAAAGTCATATTGCTATATATTCTATATAAACCATGTGACCCCCGGGGCTTGGCACATTTTGACCCTGAGGGTATAATTTGAACAAACTTTGTAAAGGACCACTAAAGGATGTTACATACCAGATATGAAACCTCGGGGCCTTGTCATTTCAGAGGAGGAGATTTTTAAATTCATTTTGCTATATGTTCTATATAAACCATGTGTCCCCCAGGCCAGTTCTGACCCCATGGGCATAATTTGAACAATCTTTGTAGAGGACCACTATAGGATGTTACATACCAAATATGAAACCTCTGGGCCTTGTGGTTTCAGAGAAGAAGATTTTTAAAGTCATTTTGCTATATATTCCATATAAACCATGTGAACCCCAGGGCGTGGCCTGTTTTGACCCCAGGGGCATCATTTGAACAATCTTTGTAAGGACCACTGTTACATACCAAATATGAAACCTCTGGGCCTTGTGGTTTCAGAGAAGACGATTTTTAAAGTCATTTTGCTATATACTCTACATAAACCATGTGACCCCCGGGGCGTGGCCAGTTCTGACCCCATGAGCATCATTTGAATAATCTTTGTAGAGGACTACTATAGGATGTTACATACCAAACATGAAACCTCTGGGCCTTGTGGTTTCAGAGAAGAAGATTTTTAAATTCATTTTGCTATATATTCTATATAAACCATGTGACCCCAAGGGCGTAGCCCATTTTGACCCCAGGGAAATAATTTGAACAATCTTTGTAGAGGACGTTACATACCAAATTAAAACCTCTAGGCCCTGCGGTTTTAGAGATGAAGATTTTTTAAGTTTACACTTTTAAAATCTATTTTTAGCTCTGGTGACCTACATATGCAGCAGACTGGAAAGATTTGAACAAGTTTGAAAGAGGTTCACCCAAGGATCATTCCTGTGAAGTTTGGTGAAAATCTGCCGAGCGGTTAAGGAGGAGATATTGTTTGAATGAAAAATTGACCACGCACACACGCACGCACGACGGACAACAGGCGATCACAAAAGCTCACCATGAGCACTTTGTGCTCAGGTGAGCTAAAAAGGTAACTTTAACGGCAATACCAAAGTATGGGTTTGATTATTGCAATAAATGTATTGAAAAACTCTTCAATGGAGCCAAAAGCATATGTTTTTAGTTATTGTGAGCTTTAAGAATTCAAATGTTGGACAATTTTAAAGGGGGCGTACACTGCTTCCATCCCCTATAAATCCGCCGATGGTTGTAAAGGCTTACACAATACAATATTGTTATTCATGATAACAATTTTTATTTACCGTTATCAACTACCAAATCTTCTCCAATAATAACAATGATATAACATTGTGTAGTTCTTCTGTGCAAACACAAAATAATAATTTCAATGCCAGCTAAAATACCCTAGTATGTACTTTTAAAGCAGTCTTGAATTGTGACTGAAATACCTTCATACCATGGTTTTGTAAAGCATCTCACAGTGGGCCACATCCATTTAAATCTCATTAAAATCAAATCCTTACATTGTTAGGATCTGAAGACATTGTATAACAGGTCACGTTTAAATGACCTTCCGAACAATATCAGCCCTGCTGCGCCCAATGAAATTGCCTTTTGCACAGCAATGTTTGGCTACGGTTTTTGAAAAGTGATGCATTTCCAGCTGATCCTCGGGAATAAATCATTTACAGTTAATTTTCACGCGGATAACAATGGATATAGTGGTACCTTAGGCGAGTAAACATCCAAAGTTCACATTAATTTCGTGCACAGTATTTGTGGTCTATAAATGAAGTTATACCACAACATTTTGAAGGCAACAGTTTGATTGGCGCCTAAAAAGGTCATTTGAATGTGACCCCTAATGCGAAATCATCAGATCCAGTCAGCGGATAATATAGTAGCGTCAGACTGGAGATGATTTTAATGAGATTGCATATATTTGGTCAAATAAAATTTCTAATATATACATACTCCTATAAAAATGATTTTGATATGTGTTTTTCATCATGTTTGAAAATATCGTAATGTGGACTATGAACCATAAAAAGTAGCTCAGAATCTAACGATTATGTCTAAATTTTTAGACTAATGTATATGTTGATTGTTATTCTAAATCAATAAACTTTACCTGAATTCAAACAAGAAATGCCTTTAAAAAAGACAATCGGCATTGCAATTAATATTGAGATGTCATTTTTTACCCGAAACATAATACAAGAGGGACAAGATGATGGGTTACGTGACTTCTCGGACCCCAGCTTTTTTGGTCCCCACTAAGGAGACGTCTTGAACTGTAGATTTTTGGACACCATAAGAAAACTTATCAGACCCAATATTAATTTGAGATAAACTTAAACATTATTAATACGTGTATCGTGAATAAACCGATCGATACCTTCCATGTTTTCACCGGTGATAAATGAATAACCTAGATGCTAGTAATTTACGTTACTATAATTGTTATATGAATTTGTCAGGCAAATTTCACAAATTAGCATTGTCAGAAAATAATTGCGGGAATGAATGAAAATTATTATATATGAGATGAGTGTACATAGTTATGTTAAATAATATACTATATGTATCATCAGTTTTGCACATCGTGTATTCATGCTATGCGAATGAAGTAATAGTAATTTAAACAACATTTTGACGTATTACAAGACTTCTTTCACCACATTTTATTTATAGAAAGATGTTAAATATTTTTAGAGATTAAATAACATCTACTGGAGAAGTTGATAGAAAGGGGCAATTATAAATAATTCTTAATAAAACGCAACTGCAATTGAAATATACCGCACGCTATTTTTAGAATGATGCACTCTTTCTCTGGAGCGTGTTGAATACACTAGAATAGACCATTTCATACCGATCTTCGCAGAATATCTACGTATGTCTCCGAAACGTTTCAGAGCACAATAATTCTCAGCTATCGGTCAACCAATGGGATCATTGTAATTGCTATTTATAGAGCGTGCCGCTGATGTAGGCTAAACAAAATAATTATTTCATTATGTGAATGAATATTACATTCTGTTCATGACATAAACAGAGTAAAATTGTTCATTATTATGTTCAGTTCAAGAGTGTATGTCGAAGATATTTTTATAACTTAATTTTAACCGCTTATGTAAACTGTTATGTAAATTTAAATCCCCAAAAATATGCAACAGTTATTGGTAGACATCAAACCATTGTTGTAAGTTTGCATTCCCTAAAATTAGAAAAATTGCCCAATTATATTGGCATTCAGTTTTCCCGCTGCATAAAATTATCGCAAGAAATCTAGGTCAAAAGTGATATTAGACAGCTACGCCGAAAAAACCCATATGTTTGAGGTTCCATTTCTTCAAACATGCATGATTGTTGTAATTAAGAATAATGCTCATCATTTTGAGACACAATCCAGAATAACACTACCACGGCTTGGAGATGCATTGGAAAAAAAGCCAATTATACTTCCAAGGTGGCGCTAATGACAGGAAGTAGGAAAAGGTAAACGTGTTGTTACTTCATACTTCTCTACATTGTTGGAAGGTAAAATTGTTTCCGAATCGCACTACATTGTCCGATGTTTAAAACAGTGTCTCAAATTGTCATAAAACATATACAACCAACTCACCTTCTATCACTGTTTACTTTGTCCTACTTCTTCCTGCCATTAGCGCCACCTCGGAAGTATAATTGGCTCGTTTTTCAATGCATCTCCAAAAAGAGGTGGCGCCAGTGATTACAGACCACGACTACAGATAACTGTATCTGCTCTCATTATTCTTGGAAAGTAGAGTAGTATAATTTCAAGGGTTCAACTTGGCATACAGGGATCTCATGATTAACTAAGATTTTCATGGATTATCTAGAAATAGAAGACGAAATGTAATTTAAAAAGTTTAATAGTGCAAAGTATGAAGTTTTTATCCCTATGTTCTTTGATCATTGCCACAACTGCAGTCGTTGTCGTTTTTGCATGAAAATGTGACAAATCAATTTTAAGTTGCCATACTACGAAGCCTAAAACTTCAGATTAATTTGTCACGTTTTCAACAAAAAACAGCAGTAGCATTGCACTTATTATAACAATCTTTGAACAGGGGGGAGAAACATTCGTACTTTGTGCTATAAAAAGATCACATACCAGTATCCTATTTCAAAATATTCAATGAAAATCAAAGTTGGCCTTATGTCAACTTTGGAATGGCAGTATTTGTTGGAGCAAATTTATCTTAAAATCAGGCCCCATGTTCACAAAACAAGCTGAGCCTGATTTTCAGGTTCAAGATGAACTTGAGCCAGATATTTCAGGATCTGGCTCAAAAATGATTTCCACTCAAAAGGGATCAAATTTAATTTTTGGTCAAATATATATTACAAAAATGACTTTTTACTCTTAGCAATGTACATTTGCTATCTGATATGATTTTAATAAAAGAAATATAAAAAATTATGCGAGATTATCAAGAAGAAGTTATTCCGAAATTAAAATATGTTTAATATTCAGCCCAGTTGAGCTACAAGATCAAGTTCAGCTAAGACTGATCCTGATCCTGTAATTAATATTTTGTGAACATGGGGCCTGAAGTAATACTAAATCTGTTGAATGGTTTATTAGTAAAATTACTTGGACAGCAGATATTTTTCCACAGTTAATCAGCAAAAAAACACTGAAAGACAAAAACTATTATCAACTTAACAACACAGACACTGAATAAATTGACAAAGGTTTACCTTCAGATACAAATTATCCAATTTCATGGCTGTTGCTAGCAATACTGCAAGATCCCATACCAGCTGTGACATCAGTTAGAATAGCAGCTTGGATTTATCCTCAGTGTTTGCAAAATGACTCTTCTGGCTCTGTTTTCATTGTTAATTTGTTGATGTAAATGCTTTGTCCATTGTAATTACTTATTGTTAAATGTAAATGTAGTGCTTTAGCGACACATTTTTCTGGTACACTTTTTCTACAGCATGCAGAAGTAATCATGTTGGAGTAGTCTCCCTTGTTGAGAAAACAAGAAAACCATTATGGCCCCCATGTTGCTCACCTGTTTAAGAAAGTTCCACTGTTACCATGATTGTTCGCATTTTAAACGTCTACAGGGGCATTATATATTATGACATATTCTCTTATTGGTTAACACTGCCAATAGATGTGTATAGATGTTAACACTGTCAATAGACGTGTATCGATGTTTTAATTTTAAATTATGTAAATACAGTCTTAAATCTTTAAACTAAATATAAATTGTTCCATAAGGATGTTAATATAATACATTTGAGGCTTGTCGTGGGAAAACCGGGCTTAATGCATGTGCGTAAAGTGTCATCACAGATTTGCCTGTACAGTCAGCACAGTCTAATCCGGGATGACACTTTCTGCCTACAGTGGATTTATGTTTATTAGAGACTTCCTTGAAACAGAAAATACCATAAAAGCAGAGTGTCGTCCTGGATTAGCCTATGCGGACTCCATAGGCTAATCCGGGATGACACTTTAAGCACATGTATTACGTCTGGGTTTCCCAAGACATGCCTTATTAATTTTTTTTAAGACAAACAAGCTTCAATATTACATTATGGGTCTTTAGTCCTGGTATGATGCCTGGAATTTTTTACACCACAAGCAGAATATAATATCTATATTATATAAGGGAACTTTAACATTGTTTGATACATCAGTTATGGGATAGTTATACACAAATAAAACTGATTAGTTACAGATCACTTTATTAGCCAAAAAGCAATAAATAAGTACACAATACTGTGCCAAATATACATTATATGTACAACATATCATACACATTGATATCAATGCAAAACAAGATATCATTAACAATGACACCATAAACAATGAGATGGACAGCAGTTGTAATATCACATCAGTTACTACATTTACATGCTGATAATATATACCAAACCTCTTGTATTCATTGAATGTTTCAAAACTACAGATATTTAAAGCACCATGATTACAACAATGATTACCTCAATAATACTAAATAATGTAATTTTTCATAAACATACGTCTAATACTTATTCAGAGTTATATTACTACATGGAATTAGGACAGTTTTTAGGTCAAAATAAAATACCTTCTGATAACACTAAATATTTATTAACAAACACTGTTTAAGACGTGAAGGTTACAAAATATTCAGATACGCATTTGAACATATACATACAGTAACATAAGGCTTATCTTTGCACCTCTACTGGACGGATCGAGGAACCATTTGGAATATATTCATTACAATTTAATATTTAAAAAAATAGATCTATATAAAATATTTGTATATCTTACAAATCAAATCATTTACCAAATACTACTGATATAATGAAAGTGATAAAATGAGTTTGTGATAACCAGTTGTGACATTCAAAATCAGTTCAAAACACCATCTTAACATGAAAACACCACTTTTACAATTTATTATAAAGTTTTAATATATTTCTAAATATATAATTTTGCACTGATGTCATTAATATAGGCACTTTTCTACTGAATGTGAAATTTCTTGCATATGCATTATTTTACAAATACAAAATTACTAAAGAAACTATTGATGATTAATACCTATAAAGTTCAGCAGTTTGCTAAATACAAGTTGGCAATAGTTGACAACACCAATGCTTTCCGGTAGAAATATATACACTGTGCAACTGTATAAAATGTATAATATCACATAAGTATGCACTCTAGTGTAACCATATTCAAAGGACCTTTCATTAACAAAGAGGTAAGACATAGATACCTTAAAAGTCTTCCTATGGTACAAAAACAATCTGGAGCAATGTGGGGAACTATTCAGATGAACTAGTCCCCCCCAACTGCTGCCATATTGTCTGCTCAACACAGAAATTTGTAAAAAAAAATTATTTCAGGTATTATTCCTAATATTCAATGGCAAAAGATGTTCATTGATAAATAAAACCTTCATGTGCAGCATAATCAGGATAACAGCATTGCTCATTTTAGCAGTAACCTGCACTTTTTCAATTATAAATATTTCCGAATTAACCTAAACAAAATGAAATCAGCAAATTAATTAACAAGAGCTGTCGGAGGACAGCGCGCTAAACTTTTCTTGTGCTTGTCAGATTTACTGGCATTTGTTTCTAAAACAAACTGTATTAAAAAAAAGTTTACTTCGTTCTCGAGTTACTGAGTGGAAAGCATTTTTCTAATTTTCAAAACAGTTACCTTGACCTTGTGCCCACCCACCCCATATGCAAACTCGTGCGATGTCTCGCTATACTGTATCTATAAATTAAGTTACTATTATTTCAATATTATTCATATTTATTTTAATTCATTATTCAATTTGTTCTAGAGTAATTTAGCAGAAACTTTTTTTTCTATTTTCAGTTACAGTGACCTTGACCATGACCCCATCCACCCCACCCCAAATGCAATCCCAAGTAAAGTATTACCATAGGGTATCTATGTAAGAAGATTCTTTCTCGAGTTCGAGAGTGGAAATAAAAAGTTGACACCGCAACCCCAGCTGCAGGAATGTAAAATTTCTAAGTGCAAAAAGGCCCATAATTGTGACAAATTTCAAACTAGAGCTTTCAAAATTTGCCTATGGGTTCATTTTAATATTGGAAATAAGTGTTTTAAGTCTGAATTAAATCCCTCAAGCCATTCCTGAGAAACTAGCTTACCGAAAAACTTTAACCTATCTAAATAGCTTATATGTAAAATTTCTAAGTGTAGAAAGCCCAATAATGTTGACAAATTTCAAACTAGAGTTATCAATATTGGCCTATGGGTTCATTTTAATATAAGAAACAAGTATTTTAAGTTTGAATTAAATCCCTCAAGCCATTCCTGAGAAACTAGCTTACTGAAAAACTTGAACCTATCTAATAGCTTATATGTAAAATGTCTAAGTGTAGAAAGCCCCATAATGTTGACAAATTTCAAACTAGAGTTATCAATATTGGCCTATGGGTTCATTTTAATATAAGAAACAAGTGTTTTAAGTTTGAATGAAATCCCTCAAGCCATTCCTGAGAAACTAGCTTACCGAAAAACTTGAACCTATCAAAGTAGCTTATATGTAAAATTTCTAAGTGTAAAAAAGCCCATAATTTTGACAAATTTAAACCTGGAGTTACCAAACTTGGCCTATAGGTTCATTTTAATATGGGGAATAAATGATATAAGTTTGAATGAAATCCCTCAAGCTATTCCTGATAAAATAGCTTACCGTAAAACTTTAACCTAGACCGGACGCCGATGGGGCTAGTAGAATAGCTCGCATTTTCTTCAAAACGTTGAGCTAATAATGAATATTAAAGAAAACTGCCTGATTCTTAATTTCAAGCTGTTACAATTGTCAAACAAGTTAGAGCAGGCCACTAAGAGTAAAAACCTATATTTTTGGTCTTGCCTTTTGAAACAAATGGAACACTAAATATTAGTCGTACCATATTCATGCCATTAATTTGTGGCTCATATAATGTTTTAATATGTTCTCAGAGTAACCAAGCAACAACAGTTAAATAACAAACAACAGGCAACACGAAATATACCGACACAATAACCTTATTTATATATTAAGCGCATTATATGCTAATACTACTGAGCACAAAACTGAATTACATGTATATACATTTAGTGTACAAGAGTGCAAAGCAGGCAATACAAAAATGAGGCATGTCATGTGAAACCCAGGCTTAATGCATGTGCGTAAAGTGCGTCTCGGATTAGGCTCTGCAGTCCGCACAGACTAATCCAGGACGACACTTTCCGCTTTTGTGGTATTTTCTGTTTCAGTTAAGTCTCTTCTTAACATAAATCCACTGTAGGCGGAAATTGTCGTCCCGGACTGTGCGGACTGCACAGGCTAATCCAGGACGACATTTTAAGAACATGCAATAAGCTAGGTTTCCCATGACACCCTCAAATAATTTGCTGGTTTAAGCTTTTAAGAAGCATAAAATATTGTTGTAAATAATAACTGTGATGTAAGCATTTAGGCCCCCATCTATTATTCTATTGTAAATACTAGGGATGTCAACGAATATCCGGATAACCGGTTATCCGTTTTCTATGTTTATATCCGGTTACCAAGTTAGTAACCGAATATTCGTATAAAAATTGAAAATCCGATTTTTCTCGTTTTTCTTAGGCATACAAACGCCCTTCTTGCATGCATATTATTAACACAACACAGCTATAGGCCTCTACAGGAGGTCTCCATCTCGTACTGTCATAAACACACCCCTCGGTAGGAATACAATTATCATAAAACAACAGGTGGTGCTTTCACGCCACACTAACTTTGACAGGACTATTAAACAAACAAGATGTGACAATCGATTATGCCAATTAGGTGCGTCCCTCTTGATAAGAGATGGTTCTCTCATCAGTTAACAATGCCAATTAAAATGAAATATATAGTATATATAGAAGGTAATTAATATATCCATCCTTGTTTTTGTGTTAATGTGCATTTGGTTAGCACATTGCTTATTTTACTCAAACATCGCAATTTACGGGTTTACCATACACCAGTCAGCCTTAACACTTACTTACATTTACGCAAATCAAATGTTTAATTGGGGTACTTTAATTGAAGGGCATAACAACATTGCACACTACACAAAACAAACAAAACGCACAATTTACGAAATAAATCGACATAGTTTGTTACATGTACTTTTTTTCAATAATGAAATAGTATTGTGTTTTCAAAATAGAACTATCGTCTACTTTCAACTTAATTTTGCAACTTCAAAACATGCCAGATTCCGGCCGCCATGCCGATCTATACGGTTATCCGGATAGTATCCGGATATTACATACGAATAACTGGATACCAATTTTGGTAGCCGTTGACATCCCTAGTAAATACTGATTTCAATTCACATAAATAAAAATACTATCTATTTGTACAAAACAGTAGCATTATCTTCTTTTCAAAACCAATGCATTAATTTTTCTGCCTATCTACAGTATAACTTTTAGTTGTGTTTGAGTTCATTCTTAAAAATGTGAAGAAAATAAGATAAATATAATAAATCAGTATTTTTATTTTTTCTCGCCATTAAAACCCCGAAAGATTTCATATTTCTGTACCAACGGTCTGATATTAAGAGATATTTAAGAGATATTTGTCATAATTTTCTTTCCTAAAGTGTGAAGCATTGATATAATCTTTCTATAATGAAAACACTTTCCATATGGACAAGGCAGTCCAAAGGACAGCTATATCCCCCCCTTTGAAGTATCGCACTGACCTAAATCAGTTTTGTGAAAATCCTTCAAAGGGCATAGGAGATATGGAGCAGACACAAAAATGGAGGCTCAAACATTTGACCTTCAAGTGTGACCTTGACCTTGAGGTGGCGTGACTGCCTCATGCCTTTGCACATTGCCTCAATGTGATAAACATTTGAGGCAAGTTTCATGAAAATCCTTTAAAGGGCACAGGAGATATAGAAAGGACATGAAAATACAGGCTCAAACATTCAACCTTCAAGCGTGACCTTGACCTTGAAATGGCATGACTGGCTTATGCCTTCTGCACATGGTCTCAATGAGCAAAACATTTGAGCCAAGTTTCATGAAAATCCTTCAAAGGGTATAGGGGATATGGAGCGGACAAGAAAAACGTTCACGAAAATGGAGGCTCAAAAATGTAACCTTCAAAAGTGACCTTGACCTTGAGCTGGCGTGAAAGGCCCATGCCTTCTGCACATCGTCTCAATGACCTAAACATTTGAGCCAAGTTTCATGAAAATCCTTCAAAAGGATAGGAGATATGGAGGGGACACGAAATGGAGGCTTGAATATTTGACCTTCAGGTGTGACCTTGACCTTGAGCTGGCGTGACTGACCTAAACATTTGAGCCAAGTTTCATGAAAATCCTTCAAAGGGTATAGGAGATATGGAGCGGACACGAAAATGTTACGGACAGACGGACGGACAGACGAAGGGCATTCCTATAACCCCCCTCCCGCTTCGCGGCAGGGGATTAAAAAGAAATGGTAGGTAAATGTACAGCCAAAAGTAAGCAAAGTAAATAAAAACCTGTTATTCCTGTTAATATGTGTACAAATCACCTTATCAAGTATAAAATGTTTTAATATCACCATTATCACAGTAAAATGACGTGCCATTGTGTCACAGAAGAATGCATGACCTCACCACATTTCTTTATTTGATATGAATCAGTGGAGTGAGAGAACATCCTCTTAAAGCCATGTGAAAGCTTCCTTTGAAAATGTGTAGGGTCAGTTCATATTATTCTGTGTATATCTTGCTGTTGCTTGAGAACTGTGGAACTACTGTCACCTCTTTTGAACTGAAACAAATTTCAAGATGTATTTGGATTATTATGGCTTTAAGGGTGAGAACTGTATGAATTTGTTTAGCTTAGCATAGCATATCAAAGGTATAACACAAAGCCTCTCTCAACAGAAATTAAAGGAAATGAACGGTGTTTCAGAAAATACAATCATATTACTTTTTCTACAGGCTATATGTTCCCTGACAAAAGGAAAGTCATCTCTAAAAGACAGTTTCTGCTGAATCAATCTTATCTAAAATAAACTAAATTCACCGGGCAACTCACCTTGTTGAATAATATTTTGCCGTGCCTTCACAAAAGCCATGATGTCTGCATCTGCTTGTGGGTCCCCTGTTAACCTGATGCCAGACGGGCTTTGACTGGTTCTAAAATTTCATACAAAACATAAAGTTTCTGGAATAACATACAACAAACCATGCAGATATTTTAATAAGCAATTAAGAACGGAATCATTACAAATTGCGCTACAAAATATGTCAATGTTACTGTTAAAAGGGGCTTATAGATGGTATTTACCATAAATATAGACACATACTAAAACAAAACATATTCCCATTTTTCTCGAATACAGGTACATTGTTCTAGTAGCAATAATATACTGATGCTATTATTAAGGGAAAAATATAAACAAAGCCAAAAGAAAATTGTTGGATACAAGTTCCAAATGGATTCAAACACACACCTACAAAATCGCAGACTTCAATGAAAACTTTCCTATGCTACATAACATGTATGGATGTTGCACATACACGTAACTGTCCACTTCATTTATATTGATTTCATTACTACTACTTATATTCCCCCGCAAGCGAAAGTGACACTGGTGAGAATTTTATTTTTTTTAATTATATATATGTGAACTGTTAATAGACTCAAGGTCACCATATTTTTTAATGCTTCAATATTAATTCTCTGTAAATGAACTTTATTTTGCAAATGTTATTGTTGATCTAGGAACAATTGAATGATAGATAACTGATGGAACAAATGATGGAAAGAACAAACAAAGAAACCAACAAACAAGAGGGCAAAAATGGCACTGGGTCACTCACCTGAGTTTAATGAATCATAATGGTTTGTAAAACTTTTAAAGCATGTTCAGAGGTGAAGTAGAAGTTGACTACGTCAATGATGGACCACTGACAGCCATGTTTTCAGCGTATCCAAATAATTTGAAGGAATTTGGGCTTCACCAAAGCAACAATTCTGTGAAATTATTTCAAAATCCAACCAGTGGTTTCTGACAAGAAGATTTTCAAAGTTTTGCAATATAGTCATATACAGAAAAATGGCCCTGCTCAATGTCAGCCTTTTTTTTTCAAAAAAACAAAATAATTTGAAGTTTTTTGGTAGAGGACCACCCAAGGAACATTTATGTGAAAATCCAACCAGTGGTTACTGACAAGAAGATTTTTAAAGTTTTCGATATAGCCATATAAGGAAAAAGGCCCCGCCCCCTGGTGGCCATGTTTTTTTAAATTTCAAAATAATTTGAAGTATTTTGGTAGAGGATCACCCAAGAAACATTTCTGTGAAATTGTTTCAAAATCCAACCAGTGGTTACTGACAAGAAGATTTTAACAATTTTCTGTGTAACCATATAAGGAAAAAGGCCCCACCCCCTGGTGACCATGTTTTTAAATTTATCAAAATAATTAGAAGAAATTCGGTAGAAGGTCACTCAAGGAACATTTCTGTAAAATTATTTTGAAATCCAACCCGTGGTTTCTGACAAACTTTTGCAAGTTTTCAAGTTTTTTAAGCTTTGGGTTGCCACGGCAACCAGATTTTCCCAGATATTTAAATACATTGAAGGAATTTGTTAAAGGACCATCCCAGGAACATTCCTGCCAAGCTTGTTTCAAATCCGCCAAGCAGTTTCAGAGAAGAAGTTGTTTAAGTAAATTGTTGACGACAACAACGGAAGACAATGACGGACGATGAATGACCAGAATAGCTCACCCTTGAGCAATTTATGGTCAGGTGAGCTAAAAGGTTAATAAATAAAAAAAAACACAGGAAAAAATGGACCCAAAACAACCAAATGGACAAAACATCAACATTAAAAAACCACAGTTCACCTTGAAGATGAGTTGCTCAATGATGACCTCTGTGGTGACTCCTCATGAATCCTCCCATCAGCACTATTGGACGCCCGCAGGTGTGCCGCTATACTGCCTGCCACGCTCCCGCGCACCCGCCCCAGTTTCCCGCCATGAGTTGAGACGTCCGAGTTGGCGGGCGAGAGAGAACGGCCCTTGGACATGGTGGCAGGCGGAGTCTGCCAGGCGTTCATAACCGTGCCTGTGTTACCACGACCAGGGGCTTGATTCTCCTGCTGTGGAGAAAATATGATAGGAAATAAGGAATAAATGGTTTGTTGTACTTAAAAGACACTATCACTAGTATATTAAATTTAAAAGTAGTTGTTGAAATACAAAACTGAGTTATAACAATTATTTCATCAAATTATTCCAAGTTTTAATGTTATGTAGTTAAAAACTTGTGTAGTTTTGAAATTATAAGAGTTTTGAATATAAACTTTAACCTGACAAGGCAGTCCAAAGGACAGCTATATCTCCCGCCGTGATCCTTCATTAGATTTTAAAGGTGACTTTGAAGTATCACACTGACCTTAATCAGTTTCATGAAAATTCCTTAAAGGGCATAGGAGATATGGAGCTGACACGAAAATGGAGGCTCAAACATTTGACCTTTAAGTGTGATCTTGACCTTGAGGTGGCAAGACTGCACCATGCCTTCTGCACATTGCCTCAATGTGATAAACATTTGAGGCAAGTTTCATGCAAATCCTTTAAAGGGCACAGGAGATATAGAACGGACATATAAATACAGACTCAAACATTCAACCTTCAAGTGTGACCTCGACCTTGAGTTGGCGTGACTGGCTTATGCCTTCTGCACATGGTCTCAATGAGCAAAACATTTGAGCCAAGTTTCATGAAAATCCTTCAAAGGGTATAGGGGATATGGAGCGGACACAAAAAATGGACACGAAAACGGAGGCTCAAAAATTTAACCTTCAAGTGTGACCTTGACCTTGAGCCGGCGTGAAAGGCCCATGCCTTCTGCACATCGTCTCAATGACCTAAACATTTGAGCCAAGTTTCATGAAAATCCTTCAAAAGACATAGGCGATATGGAGCGGACACGAAATGGAGGCTCGAATATTTGACCTTCAAGTGTGACCTTGACCTTGAGCTGGCGTGACTGGCTCATGCCTTCTGCACATCGCCTCAATGACCTAAACATTTGAGCCAAGTTTCATGAAAATCCTTCAAAGGGTATAGAGATATGGAGCGGACACGAAAATGGAGGCTCGAATATTTGACCTTCAAGTGTGACCTTGACATTGAGCCAAAGTGACTGACTCATGCCTTCTGCACATCGTCTCAATGACCTAAACATTTGAGCCAAGTTTCATGAAAATCCTTCAAAGGGTATAGGAGATATGGAGCGGACACAAAAATGTTACGGACAGACGGACTGACGAAGGGCATTCCTATAACCAGTGCTTCCATTAAGGGAAGTTTGGGAGCAATTTACTGCCAATTTTTTTCACAGGACTTCCAAAATTGCAGCCATGGAAGTTGCGAAACTTCCACAATTTCAGCCATGGAAGTTCCATCATGTAAGGATGAAAAAGTTAAAAGAAAAATAAAGTAATTTATCTAAATGTTAACCTCTTTCACTGAATAAATTGGCATATCAGCACTGGATGAAAAAGAACTAGCCTTAAAAACACCTTGAATTTTATACAGTACTTAATTTCATTTCTGAAATGCTCAGGACTTATGTAGTGCAATACTATCAAAACTTCCAAATATTATGAGCAAAACTTCCAAAATCAGAGGCCAGGAAGTTCAAACTTCCAGTTTTCAAAAGTTAATGAAAGCCCCGCCTATAACCCCCCTCCGCTTCGCGGCGGGGGATTAAAAATCTTTGTGAAAAAGGGGCATAACTCTGTCAAAATACAAAACAGAGTTATAGAAAATGTTACCCTAACACTGGAGTTGATGACAAAGGTTAGTTCCAACTTTAAAGTGAACAACTTATGTAGCTCTGCAGTTACAAAACTTTTGAATATAAACTTTAACCAGAAAATCTATGTGAAAAAGGGGCATAACTCTGTCACAATACAAAACAGAGTTATGGGTAATATTGCCCTTGATACTGGAGTTGATGACAAAGGTATATTCCAATTTTCAAGTGAAGAACCTATGTCGTTCTGAAGTTACAAAACTGTTGAATATAAACTTTAACCAGAAAATCTATGTTAAAAAGGGGCATAACTCTGTCAAATTACAAAACAGAGTTATAGGGAATGTTGCCCCTGACACTGGAGTTGATAACAAAAGTATATTCCAAGTTTCAAGTTATGGGGAATGTTGCCCTTGATACTGGAGTTGATGACGAAGGTATATTCCAAGTTTCTAGTGAATAACTTATGTAGGTTTGAAGATACAAGACTTTTGAATAAAAACATTTACCAAATTCAGACACCGATGCCGGGGCGAGTAGGAAAGCTCACCTATTATTCGCATAGTTGAGCTCAAAATACCATGTGAAACAGGATTTGCCATCTATTTCCAATCAAGTGCCCGCCTACCTGTGACAGGGCGACCTGTTCTGCCCACCAGAGTTCGAAGTCCTTCATCAGTTTGACCTTGGCCTTCTCCAGCAGGTGTTGCAGGTGCTCGATCTCTGTCTTGAGGATCCGCAGCCGGTTAAACGTCTCCTTGTAGCTACAAAAAACAGAGAGATGCTACAGCCTTCACAATAGTGTTTTGGAAGGGCTTGCCCATTCTGGCATAGTCCATGCAATTTTAGATAGCCAAAATCCACCTAAACTTTAATGAAATGTGGAAATAAAATCTAGACATTACTCATCAGTTCAAATGATATATAATGATGTTCTTAATTTATACAGAAAGAAAATCAGGTGATTATATTTTTGAGTAAAAATTTTAGACATTGTTGTATTTTTGGTAAATGAATCTTTAAAATCATAATTTTGCATCCTTCTTGTAATTGCCCTTTCGGCAGACAGGTCAAAATTGTATCTTGCCCAAATAGGTTTTACTTAGTTTAAACATATTTATTTCAAACAAACAAACATTGTTATACATAGAATTTCATACAACATTTATAATATGTACATGTTCGAATGGGATTGGAACGAAAGACAAAGTCTTATATAGTTCTTCTCCCTCTTGCATTGGGCAAGTGGGTTATTTCGAAGACTGAGATGCTGCAGTATGAGGACGACACAAGAGATGGGTAAGGCAAAGATTTGTTTGTTGTTTTCTTTTTACTAATAACTGATTACTGTTGGGGGATTGTTCCATATATCATTATAACATTAATTGTCACTATTATTCTAGAAGTATATGTTTTACGGTACACACCGCTAAGAAAATACATTTATTCTAAGAACATATCAATTGTGTTATATAGGCTAGCTAAATTCGACTATTTGACATTTATTTCAAAAAAATAATTGGGCGATTCCACTTGATCAGCTTTTGTCACCTCAGATTTGATAATTTTTGGTCATTCAAAATGGTGAAACATAAACCATTTTTGGGATTTGGAATGGATTTACCAGACCCTTTTAAGGAAATATGACTGTATCTTTCGTATGAGTTACCACAGCTTGTTACAGGGCTATCAATATGTACTCTTATCCCATAGCATACCTGTTTTTCTCCACCTCCATCTGATGACGCAGCCTCAGTTCCTCCTCGTCTGGTTCCAGCATCTGGGACTCTGAGAGACCTACATCACACAGAATGTGAAAGTATAACAAGAGCTGTTTGTAAAGGCCAGTTTCCATGAAGTGGAAAACATACACGTTTTTCGGCACGGCTATATTCGGCCCCGAACACACAACGATTAAAAATAATTTGCTTCAGCCTATCTTACATGTACCTGATGACGATTCTATTGGCGCATAATTCGGCGCTAATTTTTTTCAGCGCAGAAGAAAATCGCTTCGGCTAGCGATTCTGAGTCAATCAACAACAACAGATCACGTGTAACGAAAATTGAAATAAATATGACGTTCAGTGTGAAAACATATGAGAAAGTTATAGAGCTGGTGGGAGATAAAAATGTCATTGTGACTCCTCTTTGATGGAATATGAAGACCATACATTACAGAAATATATCTGTCAAAAAATAGCCAAAGAGATGAATGAAGAATCTATGAGTTGTAAGCACCATGATTGTTTTCTCAATGAAAAGTCAATAAACACACATGCGTTTTTATCCAAAAACCAAGTCGCGTTTCGGCTACATGGAAACAGTTTTTCAGCATATACTCGGCGCGCATTTTGGCACCGATAAAATGAGCCCGAAAAAATAGGCTTCATGGAAACCTGGCTTTAAACAGGTATCCCCTTTCTACTTTGAAAGCAATCTTTAAAATATCAAGTTGGGTGAAGATTGATTGAGAAATTGTTGGACATAAATAGTAGAAACTGCTAAATAGGCTAATTTTAGATAAATCAAGGGCCATAACTCCACAATTCTGTAGGCGATTGGCTGATTATCAAACTTTGTCGAGATATTGTGCCCACAAACATTTTCATGAAGTTCGGTGAAGATCGGATCAAAACTGTTGGACTTAGAGAGCAGAAACCAGCCAACAGACCGATCGACAGACCGACCGACATAAGCAAACCAATATACCCTGCCATCTTTGATGGGGGCATAATCATAGTATCAGTAATGTTCAATAAATCATCGGTTTCAAAATATTTGTATCATGAGTGTACTTTCATGGAATAAGTGACCTTTTTGTATTCAATCACAATATAACAACAATGAATATATTGTGTTACCTGTGAAAATGTCATTTTAATAAATGATTACTAGTACGAGTCTTTCAATACATCTATTATTGTTACATTGGATACTTCCTACCATATTTAATCATTGTTTTTGTTCACTATGATTTATGACACCTTCAAAATCGGCTGAAATAATAATCTTTTGTGTCTCTATGTTTCAGACACATTCAGAAAATGACTTTAATTATGATCAATGTTTTTAAACAGAAACTAGTCTAAAAATTTGGACACTGAAATATAATAATTGAATTATCAGATATCATAGATTAAATACAGTATCAAGCAATCCTTCTATGTATGGTTATTAAGTTAGTATTTTTACACTGCATTTTGATATTTGAATATAATATGAGGCACGTCGTGGGAAAACCGGGCTTAATGCTTGTGCGTAAAGTGTCATCCCCGATTAGCCTGTTTAGTCCGCACAGGCTAATCCAGGACAGCACTTTCCGCTTTAATGGTATTTTCTGTTTCAAGGTAGTGTCTTCTAAACACAGGGCTCACGCTGTCGTTCGCCACTTGAGCCAGTTGCGAATATTCAGAATTTGGCTAAAAAAAATCTGATTTGCGAAAATGTAAAAATCGCGTATAAATGCGAAGTAAACGTTCGCTATTTTAACCCTGACTGGTTCTCGATTTTTATCGTTCTGAGTGTCATTAATTTAGAAAGCAATCGGAAACCAAACTACACCGGAATGCGACCTCGCGTGACCTTAGTGCTATTGACATACTAGGTGGCTAGTCGAACCAATCAAAATTGAGCTCGCTTGCGTCTGTGATAATGAAACGACATATGGGTGGAGCTATCGTGTAATAAGGCGGGATTGAAACAACAGGTATCTTGAGTGACGTTGCGTCGTTTATGATCGCAATTGACGGGTAACTTGAATAAAGCAAGTGTTGAACAGAACTAATAAAGAAGAATTAAAACTGCTGTCGTCTGCAAACGAAATAGCGGTCTGTTTCAGAGGTCGTTTAAAATAATTAGTACAATCATAATAAGTGTGACAATAATTATTTCAAAGCTGTTTTTTTTTACAGGTTTTGTTAATTAATACATACTAATTAAAGAGTGCTAATAAATTAATTAGCTCGGTTTGTAATTACAGTGCGCAAACTGATAGCGGCGTAATTTAATTAAACAAATGTGCGAAAAACCTGCACATTTTCATTGTAATTAAATACAGTTAAAGTTCCGAGTTTGTTACACCACCATACAGTAATTAATCCAGTTTAAATCTATCTTCATACTGTGGGCTGGGAAGAAACAGCGCAGAATTATGATAAAGATGTACATAATTTGTGGTGTGTTTGCATTATTGTTTCTGTATAAAATGTGCTCCAAGTGTTGTTTAAATGCATGTGATCTGTATTTTTTACTGGTGTACCAACATACATGTATATTATGTTAACATGTGCACTGCACTTTGTTTAGTATGCAGTGTTTTTCTTTATGAAATGTGCTCCATGCATTACACACAATTAATATGTTTTTGTACTGATGTATCAACAGATACAATGCTGAATATTTATTGAAGTTGACCTATGCCTTTGTACTGATATTACTGATATACTGATGAGCCTAAAGTATATAATGTTGACAAATTCGCTCAAGTTTGGTAAGTTCGCTCAAAGAAATTTTTGTCCAGTGTGAGCCCTGAAACATAAATCCACTGTAGGCGGAAAGTGTCGTCCTGGATTAGCCTGTGCGGACTGCACAGACAAATCTGGGACGACACTATGCACATGGATTAAGCCTGGTTTTCCCACTACATTACTCATATTTAAAATCATTACCTTTCATGGCAATGGACATTCTGTGATGCTCAATCTGACTCTTCACGTGGTCTGAAGGAGAAGACACCAGAGTTATGCCCCATTGGCAATGACAATACAGTGTCTACTACCTAAACATATGGGTCCAGTTGCTTGAAACTTTTATTAGCAAATGAAGAACACTGTTATACCATGACAGATTTTCCAAAATATGAACTGCCAACCAGGTAATAAGACAACACAGAAGAAATGGAAGTAATGAATTTAGCTTCGCCATCACCATCTTCTTTCATTTATAAAACACATTTGTGGCGCGTCGTGAGAAAACCGGTCTTAATGCATGTGCGTAAAGTGTCGTCCCGGATTAGCCTGTGCAGTCCGCACAGGCTAATCCAGGACGGCACTTTCCGCCTACAATTGATTTATGTTTAGAAGAGACTTTCTTGAAACAGAAAATACCATAAAAGCAGAAAATGCCGTCCAGGATCAACCTGTGCAGACTGCACAGGCTGATCCGGGATGACACTTTACGCACATGCACATGCATTAAGTCAGGTTTTCCCACAACATGTCAAAACTGTTTCTTCTGATACTCAATAATTCAAGAATTGGGTCAATAATTGAAATCAATAAAAATGCATATAAATTGTACTTTCATGACCTAACATGAATTCTAGTAGAAGACAATAAATCGTAACTTTATGGGAGGCCACTTACTGATGCTCTGCCGGACTTTGTTGACCTTCTCCCCGAGTGTCTTGGCCTCTGCGTACCTCTGTTTGAGCACCTGCTTGTTCTCCTCTATCGAGTCGTTGTGCTCGTAGTCTCGCCGGAACAGCTCAAAGGCCTCCTGCCGTCCCACAGACATATCCCCCACTACAATAGCAAGAAACATCGTCTCAGTTGTAGTAAGGCAGATGAAAGATGGTGAACACTATTGAAATTCTCACTGTTATGTGAAATTTAAAGCCTGGCTTCTTGTTTAAGTGAAGCCCTTCCAGGATCAACTAACGTAAACGTTTTCACTCACAATTTGTTGTAGTTATATATTTTTATGACATTTTAGTTTGAATACACTAAATAGGTCTTTCCAGTCTGGATAACATTTTAAGCTGATGTTTAAAACAACTTAATTCAAGAAAAATATTGTTGCTTGTGTAAGTCCTTTTTATACATATGGAAATATTGTTTATATAAAATACACATTAATTTCTTGATACATTCTATGTTAAAGAGAAATGCAAAGGAAGTCAAGTTATATTTAATCTGAACTACAGGGAACAAAAATGTTTATGGCAACAAACAAGTATTGTGCAAACTGTGATTTCAACACAAATATGTGCTTTAACAGTATCTGAATCATCAAACACCGTGTCTGCCCTTGTTTGTCACACCAGGACAATCTGACAAGTGTGCATGCTATGATGACAATGGCAACTATAAGACATTCCATACATAAATGGGATTTTAAACATATTAAAGAAGTTCATTTGTGTATGTTTCACATTGTCCATTCAAATCCAAGCGACAAATGGAACAGTGGTTGATTGATTGAATTAAAAACAAAACACTAGTTTTATTAAAGACGTTTGCAACAAAAAGAAAATAATTAGGTTAATTTCTCCTTTTGCTTGATTTTTTCTTTATTGTATATAGGTTACAATGTACTAATTTCAATAAATAAATATGAATCTTTGTAAGTCGTTAAGTTCCAGTCAATGGTTAAAAGTTCATAAAGCATTATAATAATAAAAAAACATGTATACAATGTATTGCTATACAAATTAGTTAAAGAAAGATCCATTAATTATCTCCATTAATACGTTGTTGACATAAACATGAAAACGGCTACACAGGTACCCTATTTAAAGTCCAATATTTCCAAAACAAGTTTATTTTATTAATGTGTTGGTTTAAGTATACATTGGTGCATTTATGTGCGAAAATTTAAGAAAATCTGTCGTTTTAAACAAAATATATTGATGCATAATAAATGACATTTCAGAAGGTATTATTAGTACACATTTGACCTACTTTAATGTCCAGTCAAATTCATTATTTTAACAGTAATTAAAGGTAAAGGGTTTTTTATTACCAAAATACACTTGTATATTGCCAAACAAGTCATGTGAAAACATATCAGTTGCAAGAACAATAACCTTGTTTGAAAAAAGCTCTCCTTTATACTTAAAACATTTATAAAAAATCCAAACTGAAAAAAGGGGCTTCGACAGGTACTGTATTAAAACCCCAATATTTCCGGAAAACTGCCGGTGACCCCTATTTTTTAACACTGTTTTAGTTTCAGTATACAATGACACATGTATATGGAATTTTTTATACAAAATCTGTCGTTTGGAACAAAAGATATTAGTATGTTTGATTATTTATTGATGTTTTCAAAGGCATATTAAATGCACAATTAACCTCATTAAGTGTCCATTAAAAGTCATTTGTTTAAAGGGTAACTATAGATAAAGCGTGTTTTATCATTAAATTCCACTTGTATATTGCCAAACAAAACATTAAAAACAGATGCATTTAAAAATCTGCGTCCTGTGTTTGGATATGAACGCTTTATATTGAACATTGCTAGTCACACAAACTGAACAAGGCAGTCCAAAGGACAGCTATATCCCCCGCCGTGATCCTTCATTAGATTTTAAAGGTGACTTTGAAGTATCACACTGACCTTAATCTGGCACAGTTGGACCAGATATGAAAGTACAGTTTCAGTAATTTAGATATGGAGCTGACACGAAAATGGAGGCTCAAACATTTGACCTTTAATTGTGGCCTTGACCTTGAGGTGGCAAGACTGCTCCATGCCTTCTGCACATCGCCTCAATGTGATAAACATTTGAGCCATGTTTTATGAAAATCCTTGAAAAGGCATAGGAGATATGGAGCAGACACAAAAATGGAGGCTCAAACATTTGACCTTCAAGTGTGACCTTGACCTTGAGGTGGCATGACTGCCTCATGCCTTCTGCACATTGCCTCAATTTGATAAACATTTGAGGCAAGTTTCATGAAAATCCTTTAAAGGGCACAGGAGATATAAAACAAACATGAAAATACAGGCTCCAACATTCAAACTTCAAGTGTGACCTTGACCTTGCGTTGGCGTGACTGGCTTATGCCTTCTGCACATGGTCTCAATGAGCAAAACATTTGAGCCAAGTTTCATGAAAATCCTTCAAAGGGTATAGGCGATATGGAGCTGACACGAAAAACTGACACGAAAATGGAGGCTCAAAAATTTAACCTTCAGGAGTGACCTGGCGTAAAAGGCCCATGCCTTCTGCACATCGTCTCAATGACCTAAACATTTGAGCCAAGTTTCATGAAAATCCTTCAAAAGGCATAGGAGATATGGAGCGGACACAAAATGGAGGCTCGAATATTTTACCTTCAAGTGTGACCTTGACCTTGAGCCGGCGTGACTGACTCATGCCTTCTGCACATCGTCTCAATGACCTAAACATTTGAGCCAAGTTTCATGAAAATCCTTCAAAGGGTATAGGAGATATGGAGCGGACACGAAATGGAGGCTCGAATATTTGACCTTGAGCTGGCGTGACTGACTCATGCCTTCTGCACATTGTCTCAATGACCTAAACATTTGAGCCAAGTTTCATGAAAATCCTTCAAAGGGTATAGGAGATATGGAGCGGACACGAAAATGTTACGGACAGACGGATGGACAGACGGAGGGACGCGCCGCCTCATTTTAAGATATTGTCTTAAAGGGACCTGTTGACAGATTGACAAATTGAAAAATTTTCAGCTTTTTGTCACCGAATCCCAAAATAGAAGAACAATGTATACAAGGGAGCAAAATCACACAATGTACCTAGAAATATACTGTAAAAACAGTTTCGTTTATGAGTAATCATCAGATGAAATTGATAAAATTATAAAGCGTTTGTAACGCTAAACAATGGAATAATTTGGAGTGTTTCTGTTGTTTTTTTTCGTTTAAACTTTTGACATCACGTGGAACACTTTGATAAAGTAAATAATGCAGGGTGAAATATAGAAGTCGGAATGGCCGAGTGGTTAATGTCATAGCCTTTTATTCAGAGGTCCCGGGTTCTAACCCTGGTGGTAGCATTTTTTTTTTTTTTCGAAATACTTTTCTTGTTAATATACTTGAGCTTTTTAGTTCTCATGCTGAAATCTGTCAAGTTAAGACATTTAATGGCATACTTCAAAAAATGCGACATCTGTGAACAAGTCCCTTTAAACCAATATTGTGCATTGAAAGCCAAACGGGCCTATCAGCCTCCTTTGCACATATGCTGATTAGCCCTTTTGGCTGTCAAGGAACGATATGCAACAAATCTCAACTAATGCCTTGACTAGAAGACACTTACGTATCTTTTTCTTGACATTTGCGTCGTGCTCCCTGCGTTGCCTCTGTTTCTCCTGACTAAGCCCCGCCCCCGAGGGTGGGCGTCGCCAGTCATCAGAGTTCCCCGTGTTGGCCCTTGACCCAACCGTTGAACTCAGGGAGGAGTGACCATTCTGTTTATTGTCAGGAGTCGTTGTAGAAAAACTGAAATAATATGTGGTAGCATTCTTTTCATTGTTGATGCACAACAAAAATGACATGATACCTAACAGTAGGGTCTGAATTAACCAAATAATAATTTAAACTCAAAGTGATGATGAAGGTGCAACAACTGAATTGATTATTATTTAATAAATAATCTTGCTAGTGAACTGTCTTTGTATCTGTAGGTGTCTGTGCTGTGACTGCTAGTTTAAAAATGTAAATACCAGGATACACACACACATAACACTACCCCCCTTACCTTTCACTAAACCCCTCCCCTCTAGCACTAGATGGGGGCCTTTGACCCAGTCTCTCCAGTTGCCGGGAGGCATCCTTTACTCTCTGTTTCTCCTTCTTTAACATGTTTACAAGAATATCTAGATAGTGTTAAGGACTTGAATGAAAGTACCAAATTTTATACATGTACTCATACAAATTTAATTTTAAACTCTGTGAAAAAAGAATTGTCACTGTATGCAACAATTGCCCCCAGTGTTATCCATGAGAAATGTTATGCTCCATATAAGTAAACTATACAAGGGCAATAAATATAGATTTGCGATTTATGGATCTTGTGCTGTGCACTTCCTCTGAAAGCTCTGTATATATGCAGTTCCATTGTACCCCTTGCTTAAGATAACTGAGTCAAGTTCCACAAATGGAAATAAAGCAATAACTCTGTAAATATATTACAGACAGTCATAGTTATTGTACATTGAACTTCCTCTAAATGCCTTTATTGTCCGCACAAGAAATTTCAATAGAAGGACATCTACTCCAATCTACTGTGGACTTTTAGTTATTGTTCATATACTCCCTTTCTATGATTATATGAAGCTTCATTTCAATCAACTAAAAAGCAGTAAGAAATGTTTTTATAATACCGATATTTGCTTTGTCTGAGGTCTTAAAAATTACCTTAAATTATTAAAATTATTATAGTGAATAATACACTACTATTAATTAAAAATACCATATTCCATGTATTATGGGATAAAAACATCAGCTCTAGTGATAGTGTTAAGTGGTATCACGTGAGAGGTGATAAGGATACTGATTTCATTATCTCTCTGTATCACCAGCTGCTTGAGTCGACTGTTCTCAGTATCACTGTATGGTCCGGTATCAGGGGGAGGCTGGTCCGATATCATAGGGGCCGGGGTAGGGGTCTTCTGGGGAGAACTTGCTGGTCTCTCCAACAGCCGCTTCTGCAACAGTCATCGGAACACATTGTACATTAACTATTAAATATAATACATTGTAATCAAATGAATGCTGTTCATGAAGTCTTACATGTCATGTTCATATAATAAAGAGAACTGAATGAAAAATGTGTTGAGTGCTACACATAAAACTAAAGATGTAAATATATCTTTCCTGTGGAAATACTCTAGTATTTGAAATATCTAAACACATGTACAGTAAAATCATTCAACAAATCTGGAGGTGTTAAACCAAAATTCTCAGGAAATTCCAAATAAACCATTCTTGATACAAGAAACAAGAAAAACTATCAGTTGTTCACAGAAAATAAAGTTTTTTTGTCAATTCTGCATACTTTCAAGATATGAAAGCAGGTGTGTATTTTTCTCATGTCCCCACCCACACTGATGATGGCTTCAGGGTCTGTGTCTGCCAGGTAAACCTTCACTGCTTCTTCACACCTGCAACATATTTAAATGCCTAGTTTAAGGAATGTCTGGCATCTCCATGGGGTATTCCACTCTGTGTATTGGTCCACAATAAAATATCTTATCATTATTGCAATATTTTCTCTCAGCTGACTGAGCAATGGCTGGATGCACAGTTTCAATATATCTCTACCTCTGCAGCAGTGTATAATCTCAGCTGATAAGGGTCACCACACTGTGACCACAGTAGGGTGCCAATACACAGGGGTATAATACCCCAGATTTGGGGGCGGGGGGGGGGGGGTCAAATAAAGGATTAAACTGGGCCTTTAAGTGCTGTACAACAAATTAAATTTTATCCTAACAAATCTTGCAACTTGTTATATACTGACAACTGTAATATAATGTTATTAAGTAGTGATATCATACAGGCACTGTTATTGGTCAGAGGTTTGATGTATGAAATCACTCATTTAATGAGTATTTTATTAATCAACTTTACATTACTGACTAAAATTTCTAACCTCTTTAAGGTTTAATATGAAGGGTAATAAAAACAAACAAAACAATATTTGAAGATGGCATCACTGATGATTTTGTTTCTGGAAAAACTTCCATATTTCCAATTTCATACAGTAACAGTTCAACTGACCAATCAAAATCACTTAATCTCATACAGATAATGGTTTGAGCCTATCACAGTGTTGAGATCCCATACATGAAAAGCTGACTGTTTTTATTTACTTGTGCTAACTGATAAAGGATGTGCGTTTTCAATGATGTTGTGCATAATATTGTAAATTTGATTAATAATGTGCAATACAACATGATATCATATAAAGTATTGAAAACTACTCCTAGTTGTATGGCTAATTAAGGCTGAACGTTTTCTTAAGTCAAATTTATTGTTGTTTTGAAAAGTATCGGTTCCAGTTAAACAGAATTATCCATAGCCAAATATTAGCTAAACAGAATTATCCATAGCCAAATATTAGCTAAACAGATTTATCCATAGCCAGATATTAGCTAAACAGAATTATCCATAGCCAAATATGAGCTAAATAGAATTATCCATAGCCAAATATTAGCTAAACAGAATTATCCATAGCCAAATATTGAAATATACAGAAATTGGCAAACAGGAAGTAAACCCCAACTTTAAAGTTCTCTATGATAGCTTAAATAAATTAATTAAAGTTTTAACAATAAGAACTTGGCAAAAATGGTCCCTTGATAATAATGATGAATAGCAACACTAGCTTTGTATCAAACCAAATGCAAAGAGCAATCAATGTTTTTAATGTGCGCATGTCTTAATTTGGTCTAGATATGTCTCTGAATAGAATGCATAATCCTAATCGTGGTGGGCATTAAAACTAGTTTTACAAGTAAAACTGTGCAGCTAATATGGATCTACTTTAGCCAAAAGTTCAAATTTGTAGCCATTGTTTCATTGGGCGAATAGCAAGAATGAGTTATGCATCCCAATGTTGACATGTCACACAGATATCAAACTTTTGGGCAATCAATAATTACCACACTTCCCAAATAAAACTTTAAGCAGGGCCCGTATTAACAAATCTCCATCGGGAAAACTCAGTAGATTTCTTCAATTCATAAAATTCCTCAGGTATGTGGCTATTTCATGTATAGGTTGCTTTACAGTTAATGTTTTAAAGTAGTATATATTGCTTCAATGTTTAGTATTTCACCCCTTTGTAAACAGAAATCATTCGATATACAGAAAAACATAGAAAAATTGACCTTAAAGTTTTACTTCAGTACAACCTAAGTTAAGATTTCACTTAGAAGCTCTGTGAATATCAGCCCATTGCACATCTTCACAACACTCATTAGGGCAAGCTTAAGTAAATCCCTTTATTGCAAGGAAATTCCTTAAGTCTATGGCTGTGTGGTAAACTTAATATGTGGCGCGTCGTGAGAAAACCGGTCCTCATGCATGTGCGTAAAGTGTCATCCCGGATTAGCCTGTGCAGTCCGCACAGGCTAATCCAGGATGGCACTTTCCGCTTGTATGGTATTTTCTGTTTCAATAAGGTCTCTTCTAAACATAAGTCCACTGTAGGCGGAAAGTGACGTCCTGGATTAGCCTATGCAGACTATTGTTTGTGACATTCTTATGCATTTGTATGCTTTGTTCATGTAAATATTATCACTTGTTCATTACTTTGTTGTTGTTATAAGATTTTAGTATTTTATTTGCCAGCCTTTGATTAAGTAAATAAGTCTGTCATTTTGGGAACAATATATATGGTGTTTCTAGTCAAAGTGAGGCATTTTGTGAGAAGAACATTATGTTATTTGTTTTTTCTGTTGTATGTTGATTTTGACTAAGTTTATTTTATCTGAATTTAATTGAAACCACCAAATTTTCTTTGTCTTTGAAATGAGTCACAGAGGGAGGGGCTAAAATGCCAGTTCTTAGATCCTTATCTGTCAATCAAAAATCAGCCTTCCCCTAAAATGGTACATCAGCCAATTAAACTTAAGCACAACCCAGGAGATGGTTTTATTGGATTTTGATTATTTACTGATGCCCATCTAACCTGAGGGAGTATAAACAGTGATGCACAAGGCTTATCAGACACTGAAAACTGAATTTTCCAATACATACAGAATCTGTGGCACTGGTAATAATAATTAATATTGATTTGGAACTTCAGTGAAATCTTAAGCAATTGTCACTTGAAAAAATAACAACTGGTTGGATTAATGTATTAATTAATGAGAAATGAAGATGATACTTTTTTTTTATCATTTTGATGATTTTGAACTTTCTTTTGAATTTATTAATTTTTGGAACGGCTTCAATTGGGATTGGCTTCTACATCTACTTTTATTACTGGGAACAAGATTGTATTTCAGTAACCTGCAGAGTCATATGCAGATTGTGAAACAAACTAAGGCTGGCAGACTTTTGTTGAACTGTGAAGTGAAATAAATGTTTGAATAATTGATTTGGAAAAACACCTAGCTTTATAAAATAGAAATGGAAATAAGTGACTTGTTGTTGTTTCTTTGAACTTCCAAAAGGACAATTTAGGTTTCTGGCTTACCGACTTAACAAGCCAGTGGTGTCGGCAACCTGACAAAGTGCGATTAACGCCCAGAACCCACAGTGAACTCGAATCGAGGAACCGAGGTTCACAACAGCTGTTTCATGTAGATGTCTTATCACATTTAAATGTTTTAAACTAGTAAATGCTTCGATATTTCATATTTAACCCTTTTTTAAACAGAAATCATTGGATTTTACACAGAGAAGTTGATCTCAAATTTGAAATTTCTCTTAAGAGCCAGGGCTCTCACTGGAAAAAATAATCTTTCGCCACCATTTTCGCCATTTTAAAAAATCTGTCGCCATTTTCAAAAAATAAAAGCCAATTTGTAGCCATTCTTAATCCATATGTTGTTCAGTCAATAGATAAAATTGTATTTTTAACAATTTATTACGCTTTGTATTTGGCGGTCATTTTAAGGTAGAAAGCCCCTAATAGGACTTTTTTCAGACCTTGACTTTCTCATTATCTTTTATCATTAAATCTATTATGAGACTTAACTATGAAATATGAACAAAGTCTAACCACACGTTTTGACAAAAATGCGATTTCTGTTATAACCCCTCATTTTTCTACTTCAACCTAAAATTTTGATGGGGTACACTTCCAAAAATGACTGACATATTGTCAAAATGTATTTTATTTATTCCTGAATAGCTTTAAAATTTATACGTTTAAGATGTATCTTATGATGTATCTTATGAAAAAGTATAACAAACATAAGTACTAAAGTTGACCAACAATACTTCTGATATTAAATTTGGCTAAGCATATGGTAAAAATCAACAGATTTCATTTCAGTAAAAATATGCCTTACACCAATTTTTGTATTTTTTTAAACTTTTATTTCGAAGTATGTCAAAATCAGTAATACCAAAATATAATATAACCCTATCTGAGAGGAAAAAGGTATCAACTGACATAGATTCACCACAAAAATCTCAAGGTATAACATTTGGAGTGAAGCAACCCTATGTTATAATTTTATTTGGAAAATTATGAAAAATAATACAAGTAAAAAAGTAAATATTTTCCTTCCATGTTTAAATATTGTTTTCTCTTCTAATTATAAACTTATAGCAGTATGGATATTAAATGAATTATTTTTGCATTAATGTTAAAGGAATAGTGTTTTGTGTAAACATTTTAAATACAAATGTAACTAGCTGAGGTTCACATGTCCTTGGTTACCAAATTCAGAAAAATAATGAACATTGTTTATAAGTGTGTGTTTAAAAGAATTCAATTGACATTTTCATTACATTGGGTTAACAAGAGCTTCAAAAAACTGGCAAATCTTTGTGATAACTTTATCAAGACTCTTCTTGGAGCTTGTGACTATTGGTAAAATGTCACTGTTTTTGGATAAAAAGGTGTCTCTTAGACCATTCTCATCATTTCGCCGATACATAATTTTCATATGTTGTTTACAGCGGTAGATCTCGTCGAAATTCCTCAGTGGAACAGGTCCAAGTTTACACAATGAACAGTATTTTAAATTATCCAACAGAACGACAAACTCGATCACCCGACGTCCTGCTCTCCACCGATCTCGACTGACTATTTTTCCAAGTTTTTGGTGTGAATGAATGTTATTTATAATAATAATAATAATAATAATAATAATATCTTTATTTATAGAAGATGACACATTCAGATAAAACAAGTTACAACATGGTTATCTTTTTTACAATGTGGTCTTCTATCTGATAAAAAGTATATGTCATCAACAAAAAAACAAAAACAAAAAAAAACAACAACAAAAACACAACACATACACATATTTCACAGCAAGGAGCATGTATCTCCTTCACGCAGATATGTTTTTATATACAAATAATTATGTTCAATAATACTAATACTCCTTGGAAGTTTACTTATAAGTATTTTGACTTTAGTGTAATGAAATACACCCGACATATTGCGAAAATGTCATGATTAAATGTAAACAGAAATTCCCAACAATGACTTCATTTTAAGGTATTTCCCATGCCAGAGTACCTTGTTTTTCTTCAAACTACATTTTTACTTCATCTTTAAACACAAATAAGGCCAGGACTTTTTGATTTTACGGTTTACAAAACCGGCGAACATAAATTTTCCGAAAGTGAAAAAAAAAAAAAAATTATAATTACGATTTTTTTTTTACCGATGGGGGACGAAACGTTCAAAGTTTCGAAATATTTTGAGTACGAATATAATAAGTTGCTCGGTAAGTCCGTTTGCTTCCGTGAAACTGCTTTTTGTTTTTGATGGTATCACACGATGATTGCCGATCGAGATCAACAAATTGTTCCAGAATTTCACGTACAATTTTTTTCAGGAAGGCGTCCGCCGTTGTTTATGTACATGTATGCCATGTAAAACCCGTGTTTTCTACAAAATAGTGCAAAATGTCTGTTGAAACACGACGTCACGTTCCACGCATGGAAAGCGTGCGTGTACCGATCATGTGCTTTACTAAATACAGGTCTTTAAAGACATTTGGTGTCCTGGTTTCACGTCAAAGGAATGTTAATCCCATGCATGATTTTTGCAGGGAGAAATCCCGTTATTGTGGTCAGTGAAGTGTTTCAAGTTTGAGGGTCGTCTTATAAATCTGTACCAGTATCCAAAATTGAACAAAAAGATTGGTACAGCAAATGGAGAAAAAATAGGTAAATTATAAACAAATTGGCGTGGTTTTTCCATGCAAATTTACTTATTGGTGGACAAAAAATTAGCAAGTGATTTTTAGTTCGTAAATTGTTGATTTTATTATATATTGTAAACTTCTAATAATGTTCAACATATTTCATAGACGGCCCTTAAAATGACTTGTCCATTTGATGACAGTTAATATTACTGTTAGAAGTACAGTTATTCATGGAAAGAATGAAACATGAGAAATCAACACTGTTTTTAACAATAGAGTGACATTTGTCTTTAACATTTGACGCGCAGGCACGATGTGCACGAGGAAAATTTCCCGCCGTTTTTGCAAGAACAAAGCATGTATATAATATAAATATATTTTAATCAAGATCTTTACAATTCACCAATTATCCAGTCAGTACTATGTTCAACAGCTGTAACGATTAAAACCGTGTTAAAATACTAAATACATGCCCATATGAACATAATTAATCGAATAAAAAAGTCTCCATCAGTAGTTCGAGTGTAACCTAAAGATTCGAGAACGACGAGAATAGTGGGTTTGGACAGGACGTCACTGTGCGAATGTGATGCGCACTGGACATAAACATCCGGAAAAATCATTACTCTCAGTTTCGCAACAACAATGATGCTTTTGCTTTTAAAAGGCTAGAGGTATGCCGTTCAAACGGTGATGTTTCGTTTATTTCATTTCGTTTAAACTTGTACAAAAAATTGAAAACATCTTAGCCTTAAATTTAATAGCTAAAACGCACCAGATAACGTCATCTGACACATGCCGAAAAAAACAATTGACGTACGGAGGGGATACCCCTCCCTAACCCACCCCTCTCGGGACGGGGACGCCAAAAAAAATCCTGTGGAAGGCACTGGATGTATATTTTCAGGTGGCATTTGTAACAAATAATATCATTAGTAACAAGATCTTCTTGGGGCACATCGAAACGAGGATGTGGGGACAGACAGCTTTGTCTCGTATACACTTAAATGAGAAAGTCACGGTTGCATTTTGTCGATGATATATATTTTCGCGACACAATGAGAATTTCTTATTTGCCTTGTATTTTGTTTCTGTCACAATTGTAATGCAATAATTTAACACACACTAGCAGTTCAGTTTATATCTGATAAATTTCATATATACATGAAGATTTAGCATTTACACAGAGTTGAATATTTAAAAAAGAAATATGTTAAAACTGGTTTCTCATTTTTAATAAGAATTCAGACTTAATAAGAATCCAGACAATTAACGTCATATTATTTGGACTTTTCTCTTGATATAGTTAAATTTAATATGTTTTTCGAGACCTCACAGCAATTATTTTCAAAATTTGCGTTGTGTGGTTAGATTAAGCTCGTTTTGCAAGGTCTGTGTTCGGGCAGTTGTGGATTCCAGTCCTGCACAGGTTAACTCGTCTTCTTTTAAAAAGGCATCTCACTTTACATTTTGTAAATCCATACAAGTATACAACTTTGTGGTAAAATCAATTTTAATGATGCCATTAAAATATATGCATCTATTACACTTATTTACTCCGTAAAATTCATAAATACAAATGGTTAAACTGCATATAAATCATTGGTGTAATAAAACAGTTTATACCATGTTTGACGCCTTATTCTAACTTCACATAATAGTGTGTTTTAATGTTGATATTGTTATTAATTATAAATTGCTAATGGGAAATCGTTCGTTGTGTTAAGATTTGAACACTTTTTTTTTTTTTTTTTTCGACCTGCCAGTGGACATGTTCCCCAAAAATTTATGTAAACCAGAAAATAAAAAAGGACTAGCCTAAGCATTTATTTCACACATTTAATTGAAAATGACTCAACATTAGAAAAGTAATGTTTATTTCGCGAAAAAAATGTCTGTTTCGGATCAGATCGAGTAGATTTACGGTTAGTGGAGAATGGGCCAAAGTTAACCGATATTTCGCGAGTATTTCAGAAGTCATTAGGATCTTTCCACCTTATTTGCAATTAATTATAATTATTTACAATTTTTAATTTCTTTTTCAGTAATTAATTTAAATTATTAAATTGCTGCTTAATTAACTTACTTTAATCACCACCGACGTTGTTTGTAACATCAATGTCAAACTATGAAATCAGCCACTGAAGCCATACTTGTTAAATGCCTGATCAATTATCTAGTATCACACAGTGTTGACACAAAGCACACTCCATCTATTAAAACAGTAAATACTGATCCTTTAAGCCGTGTGTAATGACTAATCTGAACAAACAATTTAAACGTTCTTTCACTACAACGTATTTATTCGCAGAGCATACATCTATATTTAGTACAAGCACATGGCCGATACACGCACGCACGTCGTTTGTGTCAGCATAACTTTCGCACGCTTTTCTAGCACAACAAAGGTGTTACATGACATACAAAAATGTGTTTACAAGATTTTGGATATAAGAATGTGTTATGTGAAAATTTAAAGTCGTTGTAATCGAATTTGGAACCATATTCTACCAAATTTTACAGGAATGTCATTTAAAACAGTGCCTTGTTTAGGAATTAAACTAAATTTGGATAAGATGAACAACGAAAACGCGTAAGTCAATTATGTTTACGTTTTATGGTCGGTGATAGCCGCACACGCTTTCAAGGGACGCCTGTTTACACTTACTAATGTGTGCACACGTGTATTTCACGCCGATTGGTCCATCATTCACGTCATTGGCAAGTGTAAATAACACATGTCTGTGATGCGCGCACAGAGGCACATTATGTCGAATGCTTACGCCATTTGTTTACCAAAAATTAGTAAAAATACGTTTTCGCCACTAGTTTTCGCAAATTGAAAGATCTTGTCGCTACTTTTCAAATACTTTCGCATTCGGCGAAAATTGCAATAGGCAGCGGGAGCCCTGAGAGCATTATAAAAGAGCACTACAAATACCAGCCAAGGGGCCATATCCACAAAGCTTTAAAGGAAAATCTTAACTGAATTCATTCATGTATATAAATGAAACATTCTAATACAATTTTCATTGTGAAAATCAAGAATTTTTCTATTTAAAATGTGGTAAAATAAAAATAGTTTGGTTCTGTACTAGATAAAACACATTTAAGAAAAGATAAACTTTAAATGAACCAGCCACAGGCTTAAGGAAATGCTTGATTTTAAGAAATTTTCTTAAGTTTTCACGAAGGAGTTTTGTGAATACCAGCCCAAGACACCCACCTCTCCAAGTCCTCTTCCGTGAGGTCGTCTGTGCGTTGCTCCCCAGTTGCCATGGCAAGTTCCTCCTTCAACTGCTGAATCTCCCGCTTCAACTTCTGGATCAGAAGTTTGGGGTCCATCTCCTCGTTGAGTTGCACGTCGTTCTTGATCATCGCGACACGCTGGGCAAACCGACATGTGGATATAGATTCCTGAAATATTTGACAAAAAAGAAAGTAGCTGGAGATTTTAGTGATAGATATCTGCACAGGGACTGTAAAATTAATATATGTATTTTAATATTTATTAATGGGAATGTGTGACATATATGTTTTCCCCCTTAAACAGGGTTACATGTCTTATATCAAATCAAATTATAACTATAAACTTAATGCCTTGCATTAATTGCACTTATACATAAATATCAGGGATAATATTTTTCTAGAAAGTCAATCGGTCCTGAGGTCCGCTGATCACACTCATTTTGTACCCTAATTGTGTGTGTCCGAAAATTATAAACTACAAAGTTTCCATCCTTAAGCTTCAATAAACTTTTAATTTCTATGTCTGTTATATGAGTTTTGCTGAACTAAAGTTAAAATATAAAGTAATACAATATGGTCATTTTGTACATTAAAATTAACTAAGTGACATCATGAATGCCAATTAAGCCAACAAACAAATAAACTTTAATTGTAATGAACTATGTTTTTACTACAATGTTTTGCTCGATTTCATATTACTATGGATATTTTATATCATTATGAATGCAGCACAGTACATAAAATTATTATGCAGCAAATGCACGTTTTCCATGAGGATTACATGCGGTTGCTATTATCAATCTCTATAGTAACCAGACACGATTTTAAAATTTATCGTGGAGAAGTACTGATCAGAGACCGATCGGTGTCAGTAATATAACACAGTCAACAATCTACAGCAAAAGCACTCAAATTATGGATCGATAGTGACATGACTGGGGTCATTCACGCGTTACTGATCCACCGGAGTTCGCACCTACAGTGCATTGGGGCCATAAAATGTGTGTACTGTGTAGTGATTATCACGATTTTTATAGTTACTGGAGAAATTAAAGAAAACTGGTCGGACCGATTGCTTGTCATTTCAATCAGTCTTTTTCAAACCCAATTGGTCTCAAAACCGAAAATAATATGACCCCTGATAAATATGCTACAACATTAAATGCAATCTCCAAGCAACTTGATTCATTCAATGCAATCTCCAAGCAACTTGATTCATTCAATGCAATCTCCAAGCAACTTGATTCATTAAATGCAATCTCCAAGCAACTTGATTCATTCAATGCAATCTTCAAGTAAATTGGTTCATTAAATACAATCTTCAAGCAACTTAATTCATTAAATGCAATCTTCAAGTAAATTGATCCGTTAAATGCAATCTTCAAACAATTGTTCAGTATTTGCATTATAAGTATGGAACGCCAATGCTGCCTTCTGATGGCACTGATCTGTATGTTCTGTGCATTTACCAAGTTGTTCTGTGTTAATTACATTGTGTCCTGTAGAAACATCGTTTTGTTCTGTACAGTTTTCAGTATGTTATGTGCATTCGACCAATCGTTCTGTACTAATGACATTTTGTTTTGTGTATACATCATTTCGTTCTGTGCATTTGTCATTATGTTATGTGCATTTGCTAATTCATTTTGTACTAACGCTATTTTGTTTTGTGCATACATCATTTCGTTCTGTGCAATTGTCATTATGTTACATTGGAATCACTTGAATTCGCGGGGTCCAAATTTCGTGCACTTGCGATCGCGGACATATTCGCGCGGTCTTAAATTCCGCAAAACCGATTTTGAAAAAAACAACAACAAACAAACAAGAATGGGTTTTTTACAGAAAATATGTGTCAATTATGCAATAAAACGAATAACCAGACAGAATGCCAATGAAGGGTCCTATTGTGACTGCTTCTTTGTTGCAATAAACACCTATATTAGTACCGGATTAGGCTCTTAATTGACAATAGTGGTCGCAGATTTTGGCGAGACAATAGATACAATATATCACGTTATGTCAAACTGACACCTTGTTGTTAATTAAGTGCCGATTGAAATACACTTTTCGGTTCCACATCGCTGGCGCTAATTCTTTATTCAAAAGATAAACTTGTGAAAAGCAACACCATCATATTCCATTTACTCATTGTATTACGAGTGTTCAAATCATGCTTTTGCGTAACAGTGTTATAGAAATACAATTTTGCTGTTATGTGTTACAACATTTTTATACAAAATAAAGATCTCAATTTACTCTGCGCTATGGTGTTTGTATGGCAAATCAATGCACCCACGTTTTCCATGCAGATAACGTGACGCTGTACATGTCGCCATAATGTTCGCGCGCTTTTTTAGCAGACAAAGGATTAACATGAAATACAAGTGCAGTTTAATGGTAAAATAGAATTTGTGTACAGTACAGTAATATTTGGAAAGGCGTTTTGGATTTCGAATTGATTATACGCGATTTGAAATTAATTACAAGGGATCTCTATATTTTTATATACAAATGGAATATTTTACATATGGATATAACAGTTGCCTTTTCCATTGTTGTTAACATCCTTAATGTGTTATAATAACAATGAAAAAGGCAAGTTAATTACGTTTATGTTTCGGGGTAAGAAAATGGGCTATAGTGTATACATTTATATTTATTTATATGGACCCCGAGAATTGCGATATCGCAGATCTGCAGTGTATGACTGCATTTAATATAAAAGAAAAAAATGCATTCATTAATCAGAATGAAGCCGATGGAGAAAACATTAAAAAACGTTCATTAAAAACATTCGCATTGTAACATATAGGCCTATCTGCGTATATGTACGAACAATTACCGACATACATTTGAACAATGTGCTGCTACACTACGAAATCGGTAAATATTCGCGGTGGTCATAAATTCGTGCAATGGCGGGAGGGCGAAAAGCACGAAAAGTAGACCACCATAGAAATTAGTGATTCCACAGTATGTGCATTTACTAATTCGTTCTGTACTAAGGACATTTTGTGTGCATACATCATTTCGTTCTGTGCAATTGTCATTATGTTATGTGCATTTACTAACTCGTTTTATAGTAACTACATTTTTTTTTAACATACATCATTTCGTTCTGTGGATTTGTCATTATGTTATGTGCATTTATCAAGTTGTTGTGTACTGTTTTGTGCATACGCCATTTTGTTCTGTGCAATTGTCATTATGTTATGTGTGTTTATCAAGTTGTTGTGTACTGTTTTGTGCATACGCCATTTTGTTCTGTGCAATTGTCATTATGTTATGTGCCTTCAGCATTTCATGCTGTACATTCGATCAGTTGTGATGTACATTTGATAAGTAGTTATGTACATTTACTAAGTCGTTATGTACATTTCCTAAGTTGTTATATACATTTCCTAAGTCGTTATGTACATTTGATAAGTAGTTATGTACATTTACTAAGTCGTCATGTACATTTCCTAAGTTGTTATATACATTTCCTAAGTCGTTATGTACATTTGATAAGTAGTTATGTACATTTACTCAGTCCTTATGTACATTTCCTAAGTCGTTATGTACATTTGATAAGTAGTTATGTACATTTACTAAGTCGTTATGTACATTTCCTAAGTCGTTATGTACATTTGATAAGTAGTTATGTACATTTACTAAGTCGTTATGTACATTTACTAAGTCATTATGTGCATTTGATAACTCATTGTGTGCATTTCACAAGTCGTTATGTGCATTTGATAACTCATTGTGTGCATTTCATAAGTCGTTATGTGCATTTCATAAGTCGTTATGTGCATTTGGTAAGTCGTTATGTGCATTTCATAAGTCATTGTGTGCATTTCATAAGTCATTGTGTGCATTTCATAAGTCATTGTGTGCATTTCATAAGTCGTTATGTGCATTTCATAAGTCATTGTGTGCATTTCATAAGTCGTGATGTGCATTTGGTAAGTCATTGTGTGTATTTCATAAGTCGTGATGTGCATTTGGTAAATCACTGTGTGCATTTAATTAATCGTGTGCCTTTGGTAGATGGTTGTGTGTGTTTGATAACTCGTTATGTGCATTTCCCTTCGTACGTTGTGATGTACATTTGATAAGTCGTCATATGCATTTAGTAAGTCGTGATGTACAGTTTGTAAGTCGATATGTGCATTTCGTAAGTTGTGCCGCACAGTTGATATGTCGTTATGTGCATTTAGTAACCTGTGATGTGCATTTAATAAGTCGTTGTGTTCATTTACTAAGTTGTTCCATACTGACGCCATTTTGTCTTGTACATAATCGTTATTATGTTCGGATACATTACACTGGGCAATGAAAGAGGTAACACCGAGGGTATGACTAGATACCGAAAACATCTGTTTCCGCGAAAACAGAAACAAATACCGAAACCAGTAGATTGCTTAAGAGAACTTAACGTAAAACACAAGTTAATCGATATTAAACGCGTTTACACATCTTTCATGTTTATAGATATAACAAAAATCTCACAAAAATAATATTAGTAGGTTGAATATACACAATTTCGTTATTGATTGTTATAAATATAGGTACCAAATCAGTGATCATATACTGACAACAGTTGTTTTATTATGAATATTTAAAAAAAAAGCGAAATAAATTCTAAACATGCCGTTATATTCATATTTTGAAGTTTTAAATATAATTATTTCACATAAATGATAACATAGTAAGTTAAATAATGCCGAAAACATTCTGTAAATGATAACATAGTCAGTTGAATAATGCCGAAAACATTATTTCTGTATAAACACATGTACTGAAATCAGAGATCATATAAGGGCCTACCGAAAACAGTAATCAGACACCAATTTTTACATTTAGCTATATCAAAACAAAAATTAGCCTATGAAATTAACTTTATTTTTAAAGTATTATATATATAACAATAATATCGCTACAGCCATAATACCAATATAAAAGGTTCCTACAGAGAACAATACACTTATTACTCATGAGCTAATTAAAATAATTAATAAGTACTACCTGCGTATATTCTGCAAATGCCGTTATAAACCAGACATATATGGACGTAATTGCAATATTTTCTCTTTGTCTCTAAATACTCTGACCCCCACATTTTCGGAATATTTTTATGTTTCTAAACGTTTGACACGCAAAAAATCAATGACTTTTAAGAGTCCGAAAAAGTAAGAGCAATAACGGTAATACGTATTGGTCATTTCACTGTTTTCGGTATCTGTCACTGTTTTCTCAAAAACAGCTGTTTCGGTACATGCGCAACATAATGCCAACTGCACAGTACGAAATGATGTCTGCACAGGACAAACCGTCCATAGTACAAAATTAACTGGTAAATGCACAAAACCCATTGGCATATGCACGGAACAAAATGGTGCATGCACACAACAATATAATGTATCTACAGGACAAACTGTCGTTAGTACATAACAACTTGCTAAATGCACACAACATAATAAAACATGCACAGAAAAAAATGATGTACGCACAGGAAAAGCTGTTGTAAGTGCACAACAACCTGATAAAAGCACATAACATAATGACAAATGCACAGAACGAAATGATGTATGCACAAAACAAAATAGGGTTAGTATAGAACGATTGGTCGAATGCACATAACATAATGACAAACGCACAGAACAAAACAATGTATGCACACAACAAAATGTCGTTAGTACAGAACGAATGGTCGAATGCACATAACAAAATGACAAACGCACAGAATGAAATGATGTATGCACAAAACAAAATGTCTTTAGTACAGAACAATTGGTCGAATGCACATAACATAATGACAACTGCACAGAACGAAATGATGTATACACAAAACAAAATAGCGTTAGTACAGAACGATTGGTCAAATGCACATAACATAATGAAAACTGTAAAGAACAAACAATGTTTCAACAGGACACAATGTAGTTAACACAGAACAACTTGGTAAATGCACAGAACATACAGATCAGTGCCATCAGAAGGCAGCATTGGCATTCCATATATAAGCATTTTTTCCCTAACTTTATCAGTGTCAAACACCATTTCAAACATCACAGCGGTACCTCTATATTCCTCTTGTCAATGGCACATGTGGCTATCATGGTGGTCATGCAGTTTCCACCAAGGCTGTCTCGTAGCACGGACGTCATCATGGAGTTCCTGTATGGAATATGCTGTCGGTTCTTGTCTGCCAGAGACGTTATCACCTAAGAAAGTAAATCATGTACATGTTTTTATTGTTTGCAATACAACTGCAATCACTTTGATGTCCACATCAAAGACAGATCTGTGTCAGTTATATAACACAATTAACAAGCTCCAGCAAAAACCTAAGATCAAATAACTAAGAAAATTCAAGAGCAGCAAGTTTTTAAACACAACAACACTTGTGACACAAGAAACCATAACTTCTTTTGTATGAATGTTGTCAGTATGATTGATATGTGATGCCATTTTTCTAAATCAGTTCTGATATGAATTTTTTACAAATGTAGTCAGATATGAATTTTTACAAATGTAGTCATTTACAATTCATAGCCATTCTTGCTTTGACTGATATATGAAACACATATTAGTAATTCCCCTTAAGCATTCTATTAAAATATGGTATTACACACAAGTTTTTATGTAACTTTAAGTGCAGTGATTCAAAACCGTACTCTGTCTCGCGTGATACTAGACCAGCCATCCCATACTGCGATACCAAGAACAGGTGACTGAAGCAGCTTATGATACAGAGAGATATACACAACATTTGTCAGAAACAAACCACCCACCTGTTCTAGGTAATGGAGAGACACATACACAACATTTGTCAGAAAACAAACCACCCACCTGTTCTAGGTAATGGAGCAACACATACACAACATTTGTCAGAAAACAAACCACCCACCTGTTCTAGGTAATGGAGAGACACATACACAACATTTATCACAAAACAAACCACCCACCTGTTCTAGGTAATGGAGCAACACATACACAACATTTGTCACAAAACAAACCCCCCACCTGTTCTAGGTAATGGAGAGACAGATACACAACATTTATCACAAAACAAACCTCCCACCTGTTCTATGTAATGGAGAGACACATACACAACATTTATTACAAAACAAACCTCCCACCTGTTCTAGGTAATGGAGCGACAGGTTGATGTACTTTGCCTCCGTCAGCAGGATGCCATTCACACCTGTCTTGGACACCCTCTCAGACCTGAGACAGAACATGATCATTATCGTAACGTGAACTGGCACATGTGTAAGGAACAGCTCAAGTGAAATAAATATTTTACTGGCCGCTGCCGAGTCAGAATTATTGATTAGCGTTATTATTTGGCGTATCTTCTTGGGGTGGTAGCTGATGCCCGCAAAGAAATCATACAGAGTGACTCCGAATACATGTACAACTGATGTCAAGAGACAAGGAGTAACTACTCTGCGATATTTCGTGCAATACACAGGCCTACTCCAAGTTGACTCACTGATTCAATGGGCTATACTCCAAATGGCCACATGTATTTGTTTCCCGTGAGCCATACTGAACATATTATACCGCACAGCACATAAATACCAAATGACATCAAATAATTAATATATTCATTGGATTTTAGATTTTGAAATCACAATTAGATCTGTACTGCATGTGATCTGAATTTTACAGGCTCAATTTCAAGACTGGTTCAATTTCTCCCTGGTTCTGACCAAGAAACAGAAGGTAAGATTTCTATATGTGAGTAACCTTTCTCATAATGGAATTGAATAATATCATTGGAGAACAAGTATGATCTTACAACGTAAGTATTCTGCATTATCAACTCTTTGCATGGGTTTAATTGGGCTAGTTTTTCACATTTATCAATAATACACCCATAGGCACTTCTAACTAAACCTTCGCTTAATCAGCTAGAACTTTTGTATTTTTAGCCCGAATCTCTCCAAATGTTTTAATAACACAGAATAATATATGAAACTTTGATTTATTTAATATCCTTCATCTAAAATTTCGTTTTCATACAAACATAACACAAAGAAAAAACATCATATCAAAACAAAAATTTGCAAACATGTGAAAACCAAATAAAGTCAATTACTCCATTATACATTAAGAGTACATATTTTCGTTATTTTCTTTTGAATTAAAATCCTTAAAAATAATGATTTCATAAATTTCAATCTAAATAAAGAGAAAATTTATCTTATAACAATTAAACTCCATACCACAGTATGTGGAATGCGGCCTCTTACATACCAATGGCGCGCGCATGTCTTGTATACTGCACAGTAGCCCTTTCCAGGATTTGCCACTAACATTTTAAAAATTTCTCTCTAGCTATTGTTAACTGATTAGTTTACGTTCATATAATATCACAAACAGACTTGACGTTTACCATGTGCTCCTGTGTGTATAATAGGTTAAATGTTATTCACGTGATATCCAAGTACAATTATTGGATACAATCGAAGATTAATTTGCATATGATTGTCTTTTCTGAAAAAAATATAAGAGGCGCGTCGTGGGAAAACCGGACTTGATGCATGTGCGTAAAGTGTCGTCCCGGATCAGCCTGTGCAGTCTGCACAGGCTGATCCGGGATGGCACTTTCCGCTTTTATGGTATTTTCTGTTTCAAGAAAGTCTCTTCTAAACATAAATCAACTGTAGGCGGAAAGTGCCCTCCTGGATTAGCCTGTGCGGACTGCACAGGCTAATCCGGGACGACACTTTACGCACATGCATTAAGGCCAGTTTTCTCACGACGCGCCACATAATGTTATTCATTGTGGGGTGGTGTTATTCATTAAATAGTTAATGTTAAATGTTCTTGGTAAGAGTGTCATTGTTAAACACTTCAATAATAAACTGCATCGAATTTCTACATAAACCACAATTATTTGACACCTGAGAGCACGAGGAAATATAAATGATCACTGAACTGTTAGATATTTATCGTATCTGTATTGGAAATTGCGTATGATGGTGCTGTGCAATATTTGAAACCGATGCGATTTGTCATTTTTGAGAATACAGCAATAAAAAAAGGTCTAGTTGGAAGTGCCTATGGTTGTATTATTTATACATATCATCATACAGCATTTCCACAATAACAATGTGACTGTTCCCAGATGAAGTGCGGTTGATTGAGTAAACTGTAGTTTTAACTAAAATTTATTAAAAGGCTAATATGTCCTAAAAAAAAGTAACAACAAACAAATGGCATACCCAGCCAAGTCGACCAGATGCAGTTTTGAACGGCGTATAGTGGCTGAGCCATGCTCCCTTGACGTGAGATGCACTGAGAAAATACAGTGGGACCTGGTGGAGGCCTGGTTCATAGGTGTCTATTAAATAAACAACATAGACTTTTATAGCTGTAAAACATGGGGCAACAAGTCACAGGGTTCATACCAATTGTACAAACCAAATTTCCATGATTTTTCCATGACATAGCTCAGTTTTCTATGATACAATCCAAATAGACAGAAGTCAAACTAGTAAACTTATATCCACATTTGATTTGATATACAAAATACAATTATTTATCTAGGCTGATTGGAATAGAATCGAAATGCAGAAATGTAGCACTGCAATACATGTCTGTCCATTGTCATGCTCTTGATTTTGATTATATTTCAATCGATTTGATCATTGTGACGCACTAACAGGCATATTCAAGGATACTTTTTAACTTCCCAAAACGTATTTTGAAAATTACATAATGTTTCCATGATAAAATCCAAATTATCATTATTCCATGATTTTTCCAGACAAAGCCTATTTTCCATGACTTTTTCAGTACAAACCCTTATGTCATCAAGATCAAATTTCACAAGTAAATTGCAAATGAATCACCAGTAGCTAAAAGGATCTCGTTAGAACAGCTGAAGGCATAATAAGATTGTTTAGCTGGTTTTAAAAAGCTTAATTTCTCTAGCAATTAGAAATACGACATTTAGGAAAATGCTTATTAAAAACAATACATTTAACAAATGTTTTATGACATTTCCCATTAAAACTCGAATTTAAGTAAAACAACGTGAAACAGTAACACTGTAATCATGGCCATTTATTCAAATTAAGCTAAAGCTGACATAGACAAGAAAAGAACAATAGAAAAGATCTAATAATAGCACTAAAGTAATCACATATGCGAATAAACATTTTTGCAAGATTTTACAGATATATGCACAAATCACTGGTTCACATTCACATGAGTTCCGCTGTCTCACCTCAGCTATCATTCAGATAGCAACGCAAATCACTGGTTCACATTCACGTCCACTCGGCTGTCTCACCTCAGCTATCATTCAGATAGCAACACAAATCACTGATTCACATTCACCTCCACTCGGCTGTCTCACCTCAGCTATCATTCCGATAAAAACACAAATCACTGGTTCACATTCACGTCCACTCGGCTCTCTCACCTCAGCTATCATTCAGATAGCAACACAAATCACTGGTTCACATTCAAGTCCACTCGGCTGTCTCACCTCAACTATCATTCAGATAGCAACACAAATCACTGGTTCACATTCACATGAGTTCGGCTGTCTCACCTCAGCTATCATTCAGATAGCAACACAAATCACTGGTTCACATTCACGTCCACTCGGCTGTCTCACCTCAGCTATCATTCAGACAGCAACACAAATCACTGGTTCACATTCACATGAGTTCGGCTGTCTCACCTCAGCTATCATTCAGATAGCAACACAAATCACTGGTTCACATTCACATGCGTTCGGCTGTCTCACCTCAGCTATCATTCAGATAGCAACACAAATCACTGGTTCACATTCACATGAGTTCCGCTGTCTCACCTCAGCTATCATTCAGATAGCAACACAAATCACCGGTTCACATTCACGTCCACTCGGCTGTCTCACCTCAGCTATCATTCAGATAGCAACACAAATCACTGGTTCACATTCACGTCCACTCGGCTGTCTCACGTCAGCTATCATTCAGATAGCAACACAAATCACTGGTTCACATTCACGTCCACTCGACTGTCTCACCTCAGCTATCATTCAGATAGCAACACAAATCACTGGTTCACCTTCCCGTCCACTCGGCTGTCTCACCTCAGCTATCATTCAGATAGCAACACAAATCACTGGTTCACATTCACGTCCACTCGGCTGTCTCACCTCAGCTATCATTCAGATAGCAACACAAATCACTGGTTTATATTCACGTCCACTCGGCTGTCTCACCTCAGCTATCATTCAGATAGCAACACAAATCACTGGTTCACATTCACGTCCACTCGACTGTCTCACCTCAGCTATCATTCAGATAGCAACACAAATCACTGGTTCACATTCACGTCCACTCGACTGTCTCACCTCAGCTATCATTCAGATAGCAACACAAATCACTGGTTCACATTCACGTCCACTCGGCTGTCTCACCTCAGCTATCATTCAGATAGCAACACAAATCACTGGTTCACATTCACGTCCACTCGGCTGTCTCACCTCAGCTATCATTCAGATAGCAACACAAATCACTGGTTCACATTCACGTCCACTCGGCTGTCTCACCTCAGCTATCATTCAGATAAAAACACAAATCACTGGTTCACATTCACGTCCTCTCGGCTGTCTCACCTCAGCTATCATTCAGATAGCAACACAAATCACTGGTTCACATTCACGTCCACTCGGCTGTCTCACCTCAGCTATCATTCAGATAGCAACACAAATCACTGGTTCACATTCAAGTCCACTCGGCTGTCTCACCTCAACTATCATTCAGATAGCAACACAAATCACTGGTTCACATTCACCTCCACTCGGCTGTCTCACCTCAGCTATCATTCAGATAAAAACACAAATCACTGGTTCACATTCACGTCCACTCGGCTGTCTCACCTCAGCTATCATTCAGATAGCAACACAAATCACTGGTTTACATTCACGTCCACTCTGCTGTCTCACCTCAGCTATCATTCAGATAGCAACACAAATCAGTGGTTCACATTCGCGTCCACTCGGCTGTCTCACCTCAGCTATCATTCAGATAAATAATAAAAAAATCACTGGTTCACATTCACGTCCACTCGGCTGTCTCACCTCGGCTATCATTCTGTTTGTGTCTCCCAGGAACAACAGGTTCAGAGCCTCCTCCTCATTGGATGCCTGATGAACTGAGAGGTTCTTCAGGTGGATGTTCTGGTCGGAATCCTCCATCAGAGATACCTTCCTACAGTTTGAAGTCAGTCATACAAATGTGGCATGTCAAATTATTCACAAGAGAAAGTTAAACAAACTATGACCATAGAGAAAGTTGAAGAAACTGCAAACAGAGCTAGTTGAACAAAGAGCAACTGAAGATAATATGAACACAGAGAATGTTGCAGAAACTGAAAACAGAGCTAGTTGAAGAAAATGTGAACACAGAGTAAGTTGAAGAAAATCTGAACACGTTAAGTTGAAAAAAAATTGAACATAGATAATGTTGCAGTAACTGTGAACACAAAGACCGTGGAAGAAAACTTGAAAACAAGGTAAGATTAAGAAAATGTGAACATAGATAACAATAAAGACATTGTGAACACATATAATGTCAAATAAATTGTATTGCAATATGACTTTTGTCACAGGATATATATCAATAAAATTACTGATAAATGCAGTCACTGTGCCCAGTACTACACAAGAAGAAGTCCATCTACTTTAAAAAGTAAATGAGCCTACTCATCAATTGACCAGTAGATACTTGTCAATCAAGAATTGAGTTGACCAATGATTGGTTTATATTTCAGTGGTAAATAATAGCGCATTGTTGCATAATCCAATCAATTTACTTCAAATCCTTGGACAAACAACCTTGGACAAACAGAAAGGCAGAGCAATCTATGTTTGTTTACTTGATAATTGTTACATTATTTATAATTGTTAAAGGTGAACGGCCATGTTTTGACAAACTTTTGATATTTTTTAGATAAAAGTCAGTAGATTACAATGTTGCTTATGTAAAATTTGAAAATTATTAGTTTGATGCTTAAAAAAGATGATTTTGTTCATCGGCAATTTCCGTACGCCGCTCGGTAATTTCCGCCGCCATTTTCTTGATGACGTAGATAAATCCCAACGCTCCATTAATAAGATAGGTCGCCATTATTACTTACTAAATTTATATAACAAAAATTGACATTTTTTAACAATTATTTCATGACAATATTTTGTTTTTAGGTATTGTTAGTCATTGTGCTTGCTTTTAACATGTCACAACAGCTATTTAAAATGAATTTTATCGTATTTAAATAACGTCTTGCGGGATGAGTAAATGACAATTAGCACATGCATCATTTATAAGTAGATTATGCCAATTTTTATTACTTACCTGTTTGTTGATCGTCAATCTGGCTTATCCATAATTATTTTGATTTTTTTTATATTTCCAAACAAGTATAATAATAAAGAAGTACGATTTAGAATAGAAAACTCCCATCACTTTTCAGGCAGATCACAATCGTATGTTTTGGTAGTTAATCCTCTTGGTTGTTTATGTTGCTCATTTATATTAATTTTTTATAACCGATTGTTATTTAGCCGTTGCATTTTTCACTTTCAACTATATTCAAGATGTCAGTTTTCACAGTCAATGTGTCATCATGCCTTGAATGAATGGCAGTTTGTATACGACCCCTTATTATGTCATGTGACAGGGTGTTGTTTTGACAATTGGATACCTCTCTTACAAAGGTGCGAGAACGCTTTCACAGTTTGCTAAGTGTAATGACTATAATTATGAGCATCTACAAAAGAAATATGTTCGTACAGTGAAAGTTTATGAATGTAAGGTATTTATGTGTCTTTTTTAATCTAACATGCGCATAAACTAAAAAACATATCCATTCATGATGTTTCACATAGAAAAAGCATATACATGTGATATGCTAACGCACATACATGCCGACAATTTATGTATTGTTTTATTTTTACCCGTTACTCTACTTTAAAAAAAATATTTGCATACTGCAGATTATCACAATATTGCTTGCAATATATGCTCAGTATATCTATATCAAGATCGTGAAACATATTTTGGATATACTATTTTCTCATATTTAATGAAGTCAATGTTTCAGCAACAGGCTGTATATTATTATATTAACATCGTCCTTTACAATCTTGTACAATTTTATTAGATGGGCTTCTTATATAGCCATAAATTTGAATTATCTACAACATTTGTATTGAAATAATTCAGTAAAAGGGCTTTGAAAAGCATTAAAACACTACATGAAAAAAGCTGTCTTTTTTTAGTTTTCTTTTGACTACGTATACAACAAAAGGCTGCATTAAAAAAAAAAATTCTTACTGTTTGATTATAAATGTTGAATTTAAATTGCCAATGCATAAGGCTAAAAAAATCAGATTACGTCTAAGTCCAGTATAATTATGATTCGTAAACCTATCAACCAATCAGCAATCAAGATTTGCCATGCCCACAACTTGTCAAACCTTCATATTACTTTTGACACGTTATTGTGTAGGAATACACAGGATATTGTCATCGTTGTTTGTCGGGGCCATTCAAGTTTATGATCTCGGTCGTGGTGACAGCAGGAAGCCCAGACTACTAAGAATCCATTTCCATTGATCTCAAAGATAAAATATTTTTATCATTTGTCTAGTAGTGAAGATTACTGATAAGTTGATAACACGAAGTGGCACTAAGTAAACGATCCCTATAGCAGATGTCTAAGACGAAGAAAGTAAGGACTATGTGTTGTCTATTTTTATCAAATTTTGCCAAATACTTACATTAGAATATGTTTTTATAACCTACATTTATCTGTCACACCCTGCTTAATATAAATTATATCTTGTAGGTTATTGTAACTTAATGAAATAACGCGAGTAATTTGTACAGTCTATATATATAACACTTAACGCGTTGGGAAGAATATACGTCACTTCCGGTTTGAAACAAAATGGCATATCAATAGAAATATGCACAAAATCCTGTTGTCTTTTATGCTATACTCGCTTATAAAAGCATTATAAATGAAAACTGATACGAGAAGTTGATTTGTTATGGCTAAAACTATGTTACTAAAGAATAAATAAAATTTGTTAGTAGCTTGGCCTTTCACCTTTATTGGCCAAACAAGGATTAAATGGGCATTGGTTTTCTTACTGATGTAAACATTATCTTAATGTTTACGTTACTTGATTTATTTATTGGTCCAAAGTGATATACATTGTTTAGTATCATGAATGCTTTGTCATGATTAGGACGTTTTATGATTTTTGCTTATGGCAATATATTGCAATATTGTTGCAGCCCTACTGTTCATTACCTGATAAACCTGATAAACAACACTTAATCAAATTTGTTTAAATAACAACGCAAGTGACACTCACGGAAGGTCCTCCAATTTAGCTGCTTCATGTTTTGGATCCAGCAAATCATAACCATTGTCATTGTAGATCTCTAAGTAGGAGATATGGGCTGTGAAACTTCGCTCTGAGTTCTGTAACATGCAACAGAACATATTGGCATTCTGGGCAGGCAGTCCTCAGGGAGTTCATTTACGGATAAAGTGTACCCTTCAGTAAAAGACATATTTTTAGAATGAAAGAAAGCCTCTGAGATAAGAACTAAACAAGAGCTGTCAGAGTACAGCAGGCTTGACTATTCGAAGTATTTCAGTTGGTAAATATTTCGTTCAGTGGAAAGGGCATGAATTTGTTGAAATACAAAGCTGAGTAATGGCAATTCATCCATACATTCCAAGTTTCTAATGAATACCTTATGTAGTTAAGAAATTAAAAGACCTTGGAACAAAACTTCAACCCCAAAATCTATGTGAACAGTAGGCATACCTCTGTCAAAATACAAAACAGAGATATGGGGATTGCTGCACCTCATGCTGGAGTTGATTACAAAGATGTCTTCCAAGTAATAAGTGAAAACCTTATGTAGTTTAGAAATAAAAAGACTTTAATAAAAACTGTACACTAAAAATATATGTGAAAAGGGGGCACAACTCTGTCATATAAATCTGAGTTATGGGAAATGTTGCACTTGATGTTGGAGTTGATAACAAAGGTACATTCCAAGTTTCAAGTAAATTATTTGTGTAGTTTTCAAGTTATTAGACTTTTGAATATAAACTTTAACCAGAAAATCTAAGTCCAAATGGGGCATAACTCTGTCAGAATACAAAACACAGTTATGGGGGAATGTTGCACCAGATGCTGGAGTTGATGACAAAGGTATATTACATGTTTCAAGAGAATCACATATGTGAATAACTTATGAAGTTTTGAAGTTATAAGACTTTTGAATGAGTCGCCTAAAGGGGCACAATTCCAGTACGATATAAGAGCAATTGTGCTGAAAACCAAACTTAACCTTCCTTTTATGCTTACTAACACTTCCCTAAAGTTTCATAATGATTGCAAAAAACTCCTCAAGTTATTGTCTGCACCAAAGGGGACGCTGCCGCCACTGCCAAAGAAACCCCTATATGTTGCCTTTTCAGGCGACACAAACAGGTATGAGCTGAGCCTTGCCAATTAATGTTTTATTTAATTTTAATTTTTAAAATAATTCAGCAAACAACATCTTCAAAGTATTTCCAAATATGTACTTTCATGCCTGCATAGATATACATGTATCTCAGTCATGCACATCTAAATATTTTGCAGTCATGCATGGATACCTTTACATATTACACGTGAGAATAAACAAACTGTGCAGCAGCCGTTTACAAACCTGTTCAAAGTATTCAAAAATGTAGGACAGCATCCTGGGAATGATGCCCCTGTCAGTGTATCTCTCCGCCCCACCAGTGATTGTGAAGGTCTTCCCACTTCCCGTCTGAAATCAAAGGCAAGTTAATGACAAAATACTTAAACCAATCTACCGATAGTGAACTCCCATCTAAATACATTTATTCTGACTTTGCAATATTTGAACTAAGATTTTGCATGTCAGCATGCATTGTAGGTGAGCTATAAAACCACAGATGATGAGATGCTAACAAATAATGTTAACTATACAAAGCTGATATATTGCTCAAGAAATGTCAAGTCTAGACAATTAAGGTTTACCTTTGGTGCATTAATTACAGCCCAGCAGTGAACACAAGTTATATTGTAAGTCATTAATGCAGTAAATCGAGATTACAATTGCATTACCTGCCCATAAGCAAATATGGTCCCATTGTATCCTTGAAGAACACTGAAAGACACAAAACCATGCATAATTTGGTAAACTGGTAAAATAGAAAAATGTTCAGAAATACATTTGATAAAAAAAAACATGTGGCCGATTCAACATAACATGTTTTATTGTGAAGTTTATTAATCGTAAGCAAAAGAAGCGATTTTTTAACTGCTTTGGGAAAGGGTCCAGGACCCCTCAAGTTGTGAATAATTTGTCGTGAAATCTTGCTTATTGGGGGCATTTAAGAAAGTTATTAAATTAATGAATTACTAGTGTTATTAACTGTATTTGGTTATTTTAATGGTGTTTATCTATAACCATAACAGTAATTTCATGATTTACAACTTAGATTCACATTAAATGTGTATTTAGGATTCGGTCACTTCTGATTTGGGATTTTTTCATTCCAATTGGGAAATGGCACGTAGTGAGAAAACCGGACTTAATGCATGTGGGTAAAGTGTCATCCCGGATTAGCCTGTGCAGTCCACACAGGCTAATCCAGGATGGCACTTTCCCCCTACAGTGGATTTACGTTTAAACGAGACTTCCTTGAAACAGAAAATACCATAAAAGCGGAAAGTGCCGTCCTGGATTAGCCTGTGCGGACTGCACAGGCTAATCCGGGACGACACTTTACACACATGCATTAAGACCGGTTTTCCCACGAAGCGCCTCAAACAACATTTTGCTTGGGGAATGGGTCCTTTTACCAGACCCTCTCAAAAAGGAAAACAAAATCACTGGAAATGAAGCAACTACGAACATAACTCCTCCTGATACTTACTTATCAATAACAGGTTTAGCAACATTGTCAAATATTTCATCTTGCTGGGCATTCTGATCAAAGACTTTCTGGAATCTGAAAGACAGAGAGAATATTATAACATGAAACACTCTGATTTTTTATAGACAGAGAACAAAATCTACCATTGTTAAATCTGCATTAAAGAACACTAAAAAATACTCTGAAACTGTCATCATTACTCCAGATTTTATATAAAAAAAAGTGATGTAACAAAGGATCTGTATCAATGAATGACGTGACAGCAGTGATGCTCCTGCAAACATAAGTGCTGGAATATAGGCGCAACATAGTAACATCTAGTTCTCATTGTTTTAAAATAGCAGAGTTTGAGGGTCCTATCATTAAAAAATCACCATCATGATTTAATTTCTATGAAATCAGAATACCGAACTGTTGTTTTTAGCTGATCAACAATAATACCTCAAAATTTATTTCTTAAAATAACACACATGAATAGAAAAGCTTTTATATATCAAAGACAATAAACTATATACATTTTATTTATTGCATGCAGGCATTTAAACTGTACATGTAAGGCTGAACAAAATTAATGACTTGTTTTTCAGGCACTTTTTCCAAAAAAACATGAGGGAGGGCGAATTTTGTTTTAATTGACAATTTTTTTTCTCCTCCTCGTTTCTATTGGCAATATGTAATGGCTTATTTAAACAAGTAAATAGATTAAATGCAATTTTAAGTTTTAATAACAACATAAGCATCCCTTTTCATAAAATTCTAAATATAGATTTATTAATCACAAACGGTCATTTATGTAAGCTGACGTAAAAAGGCAATCAATTTTAATGTTCATAATTAACATAAGTGCCTTCAAATTGATATACCATCAGCATTAAAGTACTCCTATTTATAGAATTTAACTTTTCGTAATTCATATTTTGATAACTGTCAAAAATAGGAATTATATTTGCAATAAATCACCAATAATGTTTGGAAAGGAAAATCAACACTTGACAATGCAGCTGGCATTTTCGTTTGTTTTCCATAGGACTTATACTGACACAGATTTTCTTTAAAAAATATGGAATGCTAAATATTACACAAGCAAAAGCATATACGAAACAAAAGTTTAAGTCAACAAATAGACGATATTTATAATGGTTTCTAATAGAATATAACGTTTTTTAAAAATTTACACAGTATTTCACAATTTGTGTATATCCGATTTATATAATTAAATCAGACAGGAAGAAAGTTACTGGAAATATGGAAATCTCTACCAGGGAACTCTTCTTCAGCTATCTTACAATGTGGAATCGTTTAATATTAAGCCGCTGTCCATGGGATCTAAATCAATATATCGTAATTTTAGTATTAGTTCTTATGAAGGTTTATGGTGTTTATTCGTCTGAAATGTGTTTCTTATTTACGAAAGGCATTGTTCAAAAGCACTTGGTATGAACGGAATATGCTATAATGTACATGCTGGTTTACTCAAGAGTCATCACCAGATATCGCATACAGAAAATAACAAATATCAAGTTACCAAAATTTTAATTCACAGATTTCCATTGTTAGTTTTTTGTATTTTGTTCCATAAGAAACACTTTCTGCAAAGTTTTATTTTTATTAACATATTTCTGGACAGCTCCTTTAAAACCCGGGCCCGATCGTCCAAGATTACTAAATAAATTTTTTTTGGCATTAAATCGAATTCGTGGGTAGTCACTCCAAGTGGTACATTATGCAAGGAAAACACATGTTACCTGAATTTGAAGTTTTCCTTTTTATTATTGACAAAACCATCAGCAATTTCTCTTGGGATGTTAAATGTAAGTCGAGGATTTCCTTCACCATCCTCATCAATATGATACAGCTGAAATAATAATTTACAAGTGCTTAAAACATTACATGTAACTGAAATTTGAACATATTGTTTTGCCATGTTAAAGGGGCATATCGACGGTATATCCTGTAAATATAGACATGTATTTAAACAAGGTACATTTCCTTTTTTAATGAAATAAATTTTTTAGTTGCAATTATATATTGATTGCATCGTTAATACAAAATATATGCTGTGTCAAAATTGTGTTTTTCGATGCACGATTCCAGCAGGATTCAAACTCTCGCCTAAAGAATATCACAATTTAATGAAAACTTTCCCACACACCCATAGAGTAATCAATAGTGCACATGCGCATAGTGGTACTTCATGTACATTTTATTCAAATCGATTTTACTAATACTACTAATTTTCAATCGTCCGCAAAAAGTGTCACGGTGACCACTTATTATCATTATAACATAAAGTATTTTACTGTTTGTTTATAAAAACGAGACCTGCGTGTTAAGCAATCAGTTAATAAATACTTCATATAACTTTTTTTTAAATATTCTTATTTAACAGTATTAGCCGTCGATATGCCCCTTTAACAAATTTAAATTATGTGTGAAGAAGTTTTTAAAAAGAGTGATTAGCAAACTACATGTAGTTAGACAACTCATTAAATGTGTAGGATACAAATTGCAATATGTAACCCATTATTAATTATTTTGGTCTTAAATACAATTGTTGTAATGTTACATATTTAAAATAATATGCGTGTTATTTTAATTAGAATCCCAATAAATAAATTCAATTTATCTCTGATTTGCGTAAATAAATTAATGAACCGGAGCTCTGCTCAATTGGTTAATATTTTCTTAAGGTTGAAATTGTTCCGGATGCGTGTCAATAATTATATAACAAAAATCAACTATATAAAAGTATTTTAACCATTACATTGCAATTAGTATCACACATTGATCCAATTCTATATAACCTATATTCAATGATGTTCTGATTTGTCAACAAATATGCAAGATTAATGGATATTTATTGTCAAGAAAACATTAATAGTTTAAATGATCAACTCAAATTAATATGGGATCCAATTGGTATCATAATTTGTTAGCGCTAGGCAAATTTTTATATGGAGCTACATTTTATATGGGCAATATTTGCTGAAGCACATAACTGGGGAAAGACTATTTCTGTGGTGGAAATAATCCTTTGGATTATTAAAGCTACATACCTGGGCCGACAAACCATTCCTTATTAATGTTCCATAAATACTTTTATAATGACACTTTTATTTTGGATGCATGAACTATTTAAACCTACACACCTTAGACATTTAAATAAATCTTGAAAATGGCCGCTGTGAATCAGTGTGTTCAATTTTATCGATAAATCTGCTAACTCAGGTCTTTGCATCATTTCTATTGGTCAGTTGATTCTATTAATAAAGTTGAAGGTGTACACAAGGCAAAATAAAGGCGGTCTGTACATAAATGTAGTAGAGGAATTTGCAGGTTTAAATTGAAATGTATGCATGTCCTAGATAAATTTCGGCATATGTTACCGGGTAAGCAGTTTAGGTGTTGTCTATGTAAACTACATTGATGGATAACATTTTTTGTTGCAAACAATAGGAATTGATGAAAATTTAAAGTTTCAGGTTTCCACTACATAAAAGGTCATTGGGCGATAAGACGTTTCAACAAATTTAGACCTGTATAAAAAGTAACACTAAATTTGTTGCATGTCTTATAAAATAAGTGTTAGACTAATCCAACTGGTAACATTGTTCCAATAAAGTCCTTACATGGATGAATTCGAGTTGCACTGGCAGGTAAACCTCATACCGACTACAACTTTGTTTCAGTTTAGTTATTCAGTTCATTGCAACATACCAAATATAATTACATGAAATAACAACTGCATGAATGTTATGCTTTTGCCTTCTAGTCTGTGACAGGTTAAAATTACTGCAGGCAAGTAAAAAACCCCACAGGTTTCCCCATTTTCATTGGCTTTCATTTACCTTATTGTCATAATTTGTCTTCGGATAACCTGTTAACTTTGAGGGCAAGTAATAATGGAAAGTTACTTTGGCCCTACGCAAGTGGAAGTCAAAACCTTACAGAGCTATATCCCTGAACTATCAAGTTTTTTAAAAATAAAATATATGCATGTGCATACATGTGTAAGCATAAGTATAAATTATTTTGAAACTACATTCAACTGCTAAAAAGTTCAAGGGTTTATTTATTATTTGTGAAAATGTATCATGTTTTGTGAAACTGAACTTTTAGTGAAAATCAACAACACGTTATCACCATTGTCTTACCCCAGCTTTGGATTTTGTCGGCTTTACTCGGGCAAATATTTGAATCGTTTGCTTCACCATGATTATGTATAATGTACTCTACTTTGTTAACATTGATGAATATGTCAATCGATACAAATTGCACGTTTTAAGCCGAACAAACAATTTGTTTACATTGACAGTCCGCCATGTTGGAAACTATGCGGTGTTCATCGAAAACAATAGTTTATGAAAATAACGCAAAGGGTTAAATGCTACTAAATTTGTTGGGCGCTGTCAGGACTTTAGTCTGGTACCCGACCCAACCTATCGATACAGGCCAGAATAACAATTTTATACAGGCTGTGAAGGTTTGAGTGTTTACAGACGTTACATTAACCATGTACGTATTTAATAAATCGAATCTGAATATGTGTATAAATGCCTTCATTCAACAACTCAGTAATATTCACAAAAGTTTTTGTTATTTAAAGCACGGGTTCACATTCGGGGGCATAGGAGGATCGTGCCCCCTCCCAACACCGAAATTTATGTATGGTATATTGCATCACAGCCTCTACATACGAAGTCCATCGTTTGTTTTCTGCACCGTATTGATTTCGCGTCCCAATATGAAATAGCAAATAAAATATTTACAATAACAAGAGAACAATGATCACATACACGTAATATCAATAATGTGCTCCAAAGTTTAAATTCACATCAAAGTTAACGATGAGAGAATAAATATTATTATATATAAATGAATATTTAAGATATGCTGTTAAAAAGGATACAGATTATAAGCACTCATGAACAATCTTTGTACTAGCAATATCAAATTGAGACAATATTGACTAAGACATATTTTGGGGGGTTATATGACCTTTTGACTTTTTAAAGCAATCCGCAGTCTTTCAGCGTTTGTGCACTTTGATTCACGCGTGTCATTCTTTATTCAAGAGTGAGATAGTTTTAAATATCGAAGTTTCACTACGGGCTCCGTAGAAACACCGTGGCTGGAGCTAGATCTAACAATGTGCAGTGCTTGATCAACGCTGTGACCCTACCATACAAGATCAAGTGTTCAGAGTTTAACGGCAAAATACACATCGAAGGTATTCGTATATAACCAGGCGAGGACTCTTGGCAGCTTATTAAAAAGCAGTACAAACGTTATATACAAGTATTTAATAAATATTCACTATATCTACGTAATGATATGCAGTACCGTAAATACATATATAATGCATGCATAATGGTCATCTATAAAATACTAATTCCCGATAGACTTAAAGGGACCTGTTCATAGTTTGACGAATTGACAATTTTCAAACTTTTTGTCACAGAATCCAAAAATCAAAAAATTGTGTATATACAGGAATGAAATAACATCACTGACCTAAAATATGCTGTAAATACCATTTCGTTAATGAGTAATCAGAGTTGAAATGGATAAAATTATAAAGCGTTTGTAACGCGAAACGATGGAAAAATTTGGAGTGTTTCTGTTGTTTTCATTGAAATTGTTGAAAACACATTAATCACTTAGCAACAGTAAAAAATACACCATCAAGTGTATAAGTCGGAATGGCGGAGTGGAAACGCGTTAGATTTTTGATCCGGTGGTCTGAAGTTCGAATCCAGGTGAGAGCATTATTTTGTCTTTCATTGTTAAAGTACTTGAGCTTTTTTTATTACAGATGCTTTAATTTGACAAGTTAAGACGAGACGTTTAATTAATAGCATATTTGATCAATACAACAATCTGTGAACAGGTCCCTTTAAGCATAAATAAATAATAATAGGCCTAGTGTATAAATACATGTACAAATAATAACAATGCTATCATTCATAAACAGCAAAATGTAAGTTTGAATATACAGTCAATATACAAAGCAACATGCAGAGCGATAAGTCAAACGTGTATACATGTGATATTATTATGAATATTTATGAACATGTACATGCATAATTATGTACATTCATAAACCCATGAACGTGTTGCGTCAGGTAGCACATAATGCTTAATTAGGCTTTAACTCCATGCCTCCGTCGTTCATGTCGACGCAAATTGCTAATTGTGGAAAAATCTTGTTGACATAATGAACACTTGTGTGTCTTTTTAGTGCAACTTGACAATATAACTTCGGTCATATTATAATGCTTTAACTCCACATGATTACGCAAGTTCAACTCATTACGAAAGATACGCTTACAAACTTTGCATTGCTTTTCAGGAGCTCTAACTCAGTTCCCAATTCCAGTTCGTGCTTCAGTTCATGTTGCCGAAGCTCATTTTCACGAACGTATAATTTCTCACAGAATCTACACTTGTTACTTCCGTTATGAACCCTCATTTGCCGACTCAAGCTCCCTGGCTGCCGAAATGCTTCTGGGCAGTGTTTACATTTAAACGGCTTTTCTCCCGTGTGGATATAAATGTTTTGCTTTAAATCTGTTTCACGACCGAACTAAACTCCGCATTCGTGACATTCAAATCTCTGTGTTCCATTGTGAATTCTCTCTGAAGCAACAAAGTGACCAATTTTGAAACAGATATGTTACATATTTCACATGTGTACATCTCGATGGGTAACTGTTTATTGGCATCACTATTCTGAAGGTGGATCAGTCGATGCCGCTTCAAAGCGTATGCTGACCTGAGGTTCCGTTTGCATACTGAACACGGAAAATGCACTAAAGAACTTCTCCTCACGTATTGCAAATGGTTTGTGAGATTTTGTTGGTTTCTATAAACCTTTTCACAGTGTGGACACGGCAGTGATTTCGGAAAGTCCAAACCAACGACTGGGAGAGTTTGATCACGCTTTTTAGATTTTTCGTACACATTACTCGTGACCCTCTTTCTTTTCTGTATATGTTGTTAAAGACTTGATTTATGTACAAACGTTTTATCACAGCAGTGACATCTCCAATCTTGTTTCTTCGCTATTCTTCGGTCAGTGTTTTTAATCTGGCCGTTGTGGGTTTCCATGTGTTTAAGTTGACACGACTTTTCACAGCTTTGTTGCAAACGTCGCATACAAATACTGACTGGGAATCAAAATCGTCATTCTCACTGGCTTTTGCATTTCGGTGTGTTTCATCTAGTTTCAGTACTTCATTGGACACGATCTTTCCATTGCGGTCAACGTAATCTCGTGTAAATGTAGTATTACTTGTATCCTCTTTTATTTTCATATCCAGACGAAAAGCATCATTCGATAAACGTCCTTGTTCAGTGCAATCTTGTCGGAGAGACTGTAACAAGTACATTTCATCGAAATCATCGACATCACTATCAAATTCTTCATCTGACGTATGAATATATGTGTCATCGTCTTCATCCTCTGTTTTCAACTCTTGTAAGATTTCGTCCAGCTCCATCGTCTCCATAGTGATCTGAAAAGATGACAATATATTATAACAGTAGGACGCGGTTAAAAAAATGGGGTGTATATAATAATATATAACTGTTAATATAAACTCGCTATATTTATCCTCTACTGCGCTCATTATTTTAAAGATTTTCTATATTTTCTGCTGTACGATCTAACAATGTTTGTGCCATATTTATAAATGTTTGATGTAAAAGTGCTTCCGAGCCTGCAAACATACATCAGCCCAATATCTAACAGATATACATATCTTCTTATCGGCCCGATATCTAACCGAAATAGGTTTTATATCATACCGCAACTGTGCCGATGGGCATTTGATCTGCCCAATATCGTTAATATGTAAACTATCGATCCAACATCGGTCCGCTATTGGCTGTATTACTAATATATACTACTATCTTTAAAACAGAAAAGAAGATAAATACACAGTCATAAGTGAACATCAACCAAACGAACAATTGTTGTTCAACAAACTACACATCTACAGACATATTGTTATAAACCTTCGACACAATTAAAGAAACAAAGCACATGATCAAAGACAATATATCCGGTCAGAAGATAAAAGTCAATGCTGGTTGCATTGTACTTTTCTGATTCCTGCTTTAGGGAGCCCATCCTTCCGAATCTTTGTTAGTGACTTAGTTTCTGTTATAAGTAATCATGCCATGTGCATTTTGATTAATAAGCTCATCGGCTTTTTTACCACACTGAAACGAAGTGAACACGCTCGTTTTTATAATAATTATAAAATTGTCAAACATGAGCTGTAGACTGAATTAGCATAGACCATCGTGAACCATTTTTTACATGTGTACGTTCGCGCAAGGTGTTCTTTTAAATGTAACTACTTTCTAATGGGTGCGCCATACCAACGTTTGACTTTCACATTGGTTACCTGCCAATGAGTAAACAAACTGCATTGCATGAATAGTTTTAATAGACCACACTGTCACGCTATGTGCTTGGATTTTTTTCAATTATGTTTATGTACTATTTTCGGTACCATATTATTTACTATTTTCCGTACCATATTTCGTCCCGTTACAGCCGAGTATATATAAAAAAGCCAAAATTTGTTAGTGAGTATGAAGGTCTGTGTCTGTAACGAGACCGCTGTCGGCGAAACTTCAAGTGGTCTAAGCTTCGCCCCTGGACTCTGCAGAGTGACGCTGTTAGGACGAACACGTGAAGCAAGATAACAATCAGTCTCGTATGAAATAGTTTTCTCGTCCAAGTGCGAGGATATGCAGTGTTACGTAGATAATCTAGAGTGTCGGTGCGTGTTCTGGTATGGCACTGCGTACGTTCTTAAGGTCCACCCCGACGAGCAATGCAGTAGGCCTACTATATTAGACGTTTGACGGGCTTATGTTAGAATTATGATGCAACAAAAAATGCCGCAATTAATTAAGTTTCAATTGTAATTTTACGTAGTGTTTACGAGGTAATATGGTGGATTGCAAAAAAATGAACAATATCGGGATATTATAGGTCAGATTTTATTGCAAATTTATTTTGTATAAATTACATCAAAATCGCCCAGTACAAAATATTTACTGACGAAACAATTACCATAACGTAATATTCTGCTAGAATAGAATATGTAATTATGTAACTCCGCGTGCATAATATAAATTTCATTTCCGTCGCGAGCATTCTAATCTAACCGATTTTGTCACGCAAAATCTGCAGCACATTATCCGGTATTTGTCGTCATTTAAAGACTATGTATTTGTCATTACAAATTATGATCATTATAATAACAACAACGTGAATAACCGTTTTATTACCTGAATAAGTGTACTTGGTGGTATCGTTGTTTCAGCTCAAGGTCTGTGTTTTCACCCCCAAAGATGTTTTATCCAGGTAAGTTGTTTCTGGTTGTCCGAATTGCTGACTGATTAGTTTATATATTGTATTTAGAAGGCAAGAAACCATTTTTCTCGAGCAATTAGTTTGAGAAAATGTCACATGTTTGAGTAGATGTCAAGCCAAAGATGTTCAGAGACCAATATTGACATCTGTTAAAAAAAGTGATTAATGTCTCTTTATTTTCTGTTCGATCTGATGTGTTAATTAAGCACTCTAGTGTTACATCAAAGGCGTGAAAATCAATAAGCATAAAAGGGTTTGATTATTAAACGATATGGTTTCACGAGTTGGACTTTTCTAATACCATGTTATGTCATTTAATAAACATGTACATGCTATTATATATTGCTATTAGATCTATATATTCTAAAGGTCACAAGTGGAAAGACATAATACTTGAACTGATATTGAAACGTGTTTTATTAAAACTTTAATAAAATGAAACGTACTTGAATGTGCAAATAAAAAGAGAAATATTGATCGATTATACAAAGTAATTGTATCAGATTCTATCAAATCAATATTTATATAGTAGATATATATAGATAGATACGTACTGTACAGTATGTATCTAATCTGGCAAGTTCGTGGCCTCCGGTAAGTTCGTGGATGAATAGTGACGTATTTTTTTCTTCAATGACGTAACGTCGCGTGGCCGAATTCTATGCAAGTGTGAGCCGAAGAACAGTCCGACTTATGAGAGCACAAACATGCGTAAAAACATCGACATATAAATATACCATGTTAGTTAGGTTTATTACAGTTATTTGTGTTTTAAATTTTTTAACTGTTAAAAAAAATCCACCCCTTGTGTTGTTAATAAACATTTTATTAGTATTGATTTCATTAAAAACCAACAAAAATCAAAGAAAACAAACAAGGGCATTAACAAATTGTCGTATGTATATAAAAACACGAAAATCAATGGAAGGGCCTCTTCGTATGACGTCATAAAAAGTTGCCCACGAACTTACAGGAAGTTGAAAGCGATCAAGGTCTACTGGTGAGCGAGTATTTGTCGGACGAAATATGCATTTATTTGGGACAGTTATAATTCATGAACAAACTCAACGATGAAAATTCGCGTGTAATATCCTGGGTTGATCACCCGTTTGCGTATGTAAACAAATAAGTTTCACTTGTGCGCATGCGCAACAATAGAGGCCTTGAAAGGGGTACATAAAACACGGTCTTTTTCACGTTGACAGTAGTATTTTCCGGACGTTTTTTCAAACAGTGAAATATACGGAGAAGTGCTTTATAACTTTAATTAATCTATATTAGACAACAAATAAATAATCAGATGCGTAATTTATATCAAAATAATACCACTTTATCAAATGATTTAATAATTGCTAGAGAATATAAGTAAGGCGTTAAAACAAATACGGAAGCATTACGTTTTAAAGAGTTTACTAGACGTTACGTATCTGTGTAGCTACTACGCACGTCCTTAACGTCGTAGCGTGTTAAATAATGTTCTGCCAGCTATAATGAGCAGACAGCCGAAACTATCACAAACCCTGCCTGGGCCCCAAATTGGGAGTTTATCGCGCATGCGCACGTCATTTTACTTTCCCAGACGACAGTTGCATGCGTGTCCGACTATCAACGTAAACATTTGGGGTTTTACCAAAAAATAAACTCACTATTTTCGAAGTTAAACGAAACATACTTAAAAATATAAGCGTTTATTTGTATTATGATGATAAAATACGAAAAGCGGTTACGAAACGCGAATATTTAAAAACGTCCGGATAATACTACTGTGCGACAATTACACGCTAACCAGTATGTTGGGTCATGTGCATTTTCAAGCAAGATTACGGATTTCCGAATAAATATTGGCAATTCTGACATATAAAATAGTTAGTTTACATTCATATCGATTTAATGCGATTTGTTTATATTGAAACAATTGCGGTTTTATGTGCATGTGCAAAGTAGAATGCTTTTAACACCCACGAACTTGCAGGTGAAGAGGCAAATACATATAGATTCTAATTGGTTTTAAAAATAATGACCCTGTTATTATTTTGTCTCAAGTAAGTAAACAAAATTTCTAGTACCGATGAAATTATAATAATTTGATTTAGTTTTAGTTGTTCACATGTAAATCCACATGAGACCAACAGCAGAAGCAGACGAAAACTAGCCACAAGGGAGACAACAGAGACGATATCTAAAAACGAGGCTATGTAGACAACAACCGGACACAATCAAACATGGCGGACATAACAGATGGAAAAGATTTGCCAACCTCCGTGCTAGATCGTCTGTTTCAGCCAGGATACAAGTCATTACATTGGTAAGGATTAAATTAGATAAATAATTTCCATAAAACTGAATAGAAATAGGAGCGAACTGTTAAGTAAATCAAGATTTATTTTATTTATGACAATTGACATCAACTTTCGTTTTCAGTAGCATGGCTACATGATTTTTGGGGGATGTTTTGATCATGAATCCAACATTATTTCCTAGAAGATACACATTTTCTGATTACAAAACTGAAAAGAGCACGAAAATATCTTACTTGGAAGTGAAGTTATGACAATTTTTGTACAGCACCCGTCAAAGTGCACCAAAACGTTATACAAGAAAAAAACATGAAAAGTCAGCGCAACTATGAATTTGTGTTTATAAAGCTTAAAGCTCTGGGGGGAAATGTATTTTATAAATGGTGCATGTTTTCTGATTACAAAACTGAAATAAAATCATAATTATCTCACTTAGAGTGTTGTTATGACTATTTTGGTACACCACCCGTAAGGCTGCAATGGGAAAATACATGAAAAATGAAGACTACTGTCATTTCTTCATTATTAAGATAAAACACTTAGCCAAATTGTAATTTTGTAAAGGTGCATGTTTCCTGATTACAAAACTGAAATAAAATTTAATTTATCTAACATAGAAGTGTTGTTATGACTATTTTTGTACATCATCCGTCAAGGTGCAATAAATGTAATGCAAAAACAACATAAACTGTAATACCAACAATGAGTTTTTATTATTAGGCTGAATACATAATGTCCATGTGTGCAGCCTAATTTTAAAAACTAGTTGGTATGATTGTTCATGTTTCTTGCATTACATTTTATTGATGGGTTTATCAAACTCAGCTGTTCTTTATGTGACTTGTTTTGCCACAATGATTTTTAAATAAAAAAATGATATATAGTCAACATTTTACTTATTCGTTTGAAACTGTAACACATGTTTTATGCAACTTTGTTTTTAATGCATATATCAAATCAGAAAGACATATACTTACAATATCAAATTGACAAGTGTCTGCTAGTAATTACTAATTAGGATTTATTTATTTTATTAATATTATTAATTTAATAATTAATTATTAAATTAATAATAATAATTAACAATTATTGTGCCCCAATTTAGTTCTTAACCATACTCTAAAGATGTGTGTAAAACGGTGTATATTTCAGCAATTGGAAAATTTATAGCGATTGCTCGTAAATATCCAGTTTAACATTAATTGAAATACCAGACTGACAGATGTACGAACCGACTGGGTACGAATTGTTTGGACGTAATTGGTTGTATAATTCAAATAATTAAACAATTAACAATGCATATGCCCTTGTTTAACATATAGGATCCATCTTAATACATGCAATATATCCCTACTAGTGTGTCGACAGCAAATATATCTCAAATATTGATATTTCTTCCGTATTGTTATTCGTACACACCGCCGCCATCTTGGAATTGCGTTCAGTTTAACATGGGTTTGGAAAAGACCCATAAACAATAACTTTGCTGTTAAATTCGTTCTAAAGAAAGGTAGCATTTAATAAAAAACAAATTCATTGTTAAATATGTAGCCTGAAACGTGGATTGTTTTATGGGTTTCCCGGTATTTCATCATCTTATTACTATATGCAAAGTAGATTGGTTCCAGAAATTATGAGTTTTATATGAGTGTAATACCAAAATAAAATGGTCCCAGCGTTGGGCCGCTTTTCGCCACTAATTAATATTCATGAGCTTCCTCCAAGGGACACTACTCTCACTGCTTTGGCACCGCTATTTTCAGTTTTCTCGAATTGGTGGACCGTTAGACCAAACCAAACCGTTAGGCGAAATCAGTGTAATATGAGCTATTTTGTATGGGACAGATTCCACACTGTCTGTATTTAAATGTTTTTTTTTATATCTTCCATTAACAACGTCACTAACCTCATATTTAAACAGTATATTGGGTGTACTGTGTACTGGTGTATTCAGCTTTAAAACACGATTAAATATGGCTAACATTATATTTATATGGTGGAATAGTGAATGATATTTACATTAATAATGTTACCGCTCATAATTTGGCGCTTTGGTATGATTTTATATTTTCATTAGTGCAACAGTGGCCATTTTATTAAATGACGTATGTACCGATTAGCGGTGCAAATGTAATTATCTTCATTGTTTCATGATTAGCTGCTGTACTAGACCTCACGTTTATATGACTTGCCTGAAAGCAATTATTTACAAACAAAAAACATTCTTTTTCAATATGTTTGACTTTGCTTTTTCTGTTTGTTCAAGGCATACATGCCATAATTTTTTCAGGCCAAAACGGGGCATTGACAAAAAATCGGCGGGGCATTTGACATTTCAGCAGAACACCTTAATATTGTTATTTTGTCGCATGGTCCATGGCTCGCAATGTTCGTATTAAAATTGTCATGTCATTCATGTACATAATACATGTATACACTATTTAAGGCTAACACGTTTACATTTTTTAAAAACGTTTAAACAAAATAAAATTAATGAAACGTCACCGTTTATACGGTATACCACAGGCTTTTAAAAGCAAAGGCGTCATTTTTGTTGTGAAACTGAACGTAATAATTCTTTCCGGATGTTTATATCCAGTGCGCATCCGATTGGCGCAATGAGGTCACATTCAAACACACTTTTCTCGTTGTTCTCGAATCATAACGTTACACTCAATCTAGTTACGGGGCCTTTTTATTCGATAAATAATGTTCTTATGAGCATTTGTTTAGTGCTTCAACTGTTTATAATCGTTACCACTGTTGAACTCGTAGTACTGATTGGATAATTAATGAAGTATAAACATCTTGATATAAAAACATGTTTATTACATATGCTTTGTTCTTGCAAAAACAGCTGGAAAATTTCATCGTGCACGTCATGCCATCGTGCGTCAAATGGTAAAATGCACATTATACATTTTGCTCTCTGTGTAAATCTTTTATTCTGCAAGAAAAGCAAGCGAAAATTATGCTGATATGTACAACGTCACGTTATCCGCATGAAAGCATGCGTTTATTAATTGCCATATAAAAACTTTGTAGCGCAGAGAACTGTGAGATCTTTACTTTTGAATAAAAGTTTGGTAGCGCATTACATCAAAATTAGGTATCTGTATGGCAAACATAGGCAGTTGACATTGCCTCTTTAACAATGAAAAACAAAACAGCCGAATCGATAACGTAATTGTCGTTCAGATAGGTCAGTATTGATCTAGAACATACAGTTACTGTATACACCCTCCACGTGATGACTTACAGCAATTAGTGAACGCGGATTATCTGACCACCGTCCCGAGAAAGCGTGACAAATGATTAATAAACCACTGTTTGGGTTGATTAATAAACCACTGTTTGGGTTATCATAACTGCTCCTCATCGACACTCTGCTAGGGGGCATTGTTGTCATCGGGACCAATTAAGGATTTAACGATAAGAAGTAAATTGTTGGCCCAATGCAACTTTTATTGCACATTAGCATCGATTTTTGTGATTGACCGGGACAAAATGCATCTGAGCGGGACGCCGGGACAAACCTCGCGAAAGCGGGATAATCCTGCAAGACCAGGATGTATGGCATGTATGGTTCAAGGTATAATCAGGAAATATAATATAAAAAATATACATCAAAATCGATAAACATATAAATATGAACAATATGACAATATCTCATGTAATCAATTCAGAAATATAATCTATTTCTATCACAGACTACAGCGTTTTTCCTCTATATAGTCAGTACTGGAAAACGGTACCATTCCCAATCCGATTTTCTGACCATTTTTCCCAATTTGAAGTTAAAAAATGCCCAAATGTAAGAAAAAAATCCAAAAAGACCCTGAAAAGATCGACAATGTTCCTCTATTTGACTTTTGTTTTACCCAAGCTTAAACCTCCACGCACAGCTGCAGGGCCTTCCCCAGGCCGTTTTAGTGCTCCAGTGCCCGGGCACTTAAATTTTAACTTGAACATATCCGGGGCGCCTAAAATTAGTGTTGCGCTTTTAAACATCGCCCGGGGAAAGTGTATTTTATCAATTAATTAGCTGTGTTGACTGCAGCAGACCGACAATTCCTGCTGTGAAAGCTAATCTCTTATCAATGGCCATTTTTCACTCGAGAAACATGTACACCCAATCTATAAAGTCAGTGAATGATCAAACTGAGTGTCACTTCGCAGAAAATTGTAACAATTTACAGTTATTTCTAAGCTGCAATTAATCACCGTGAAACACCGCCCTGTAGGCGGAGTTTCAACATGCAGTAAAATCAATTTTTTCCAATAGAAACGCTCAGTTTATCTTCGCTTTGGAATGACCTTATGACTGACCAATCGGCGCAGTTGGCATGTATCCACACACAAGTAACCTTATACGCGCGCCAAGAGTATTATCTACCTGAAAAAGGGAATGAGCTTTCGTATTTTATAATATGCACACTTATTTATTTAATAAATTTCATAACTTTAAAAACTAAACTGCGAAAAATCAGTCTGAAATACGCGAATATGAAATTGTAATCGGAAAGCCTATCCAGTGTTACTGCTCAGTGTTGTAGTTTCGTAAACACAAGCGGTCTTGTTTATGTACATGCATGCCATGTAAAACCCGTGTTTTCTGCAAAAGAGGGCGAAATGTCTGCTGACAACCACGACGTCACGTTCCACGCATGGAAAGCGTACGTGTACCGACCATGTGCTTTCTAAATACAGGTCTTTAACATTTGACACACATAGGCACAATGTGCACGGGGAAATTGTCCCGCCGTTTTTGCAAGAACAAAGCATGTATAATATACATGTATTGTAATCATGATTCTTACAATGACGCTTTTTCTTTTAAAAGGCTAGAGGTATACCGTTTAAACGGTGATGTTTCATTAATTTAATTTCATTTAAACGTTCACAAAAACTTGAAAACGTGTTAGACTTAATTTTAAGAGCTAAAACGCACCAGATAACGTCATATGACACATGTCGCAAAAAAAATTCGACATAGGGACCGGGGTGCCTGAGATAAATCCCGGGTTACTGTTAACAGCTAGGGGAAGTAACTTTTCCCAATTTGACCGGTACTGGTACCATTCCCAAAGTTGTGAGGAAAAACGCTGGACTAAGTAAAACTATCACAGATTCTAGCAATCTTGTCAAATAATAACAGCCTATTCAGATCAATGGGGACATAAGAACTGACTGCCCCGCCTCGACCATACTCTGCATATATGACAGATTACACCGATAGACAGTATACACCGATAGACGGTATCCCGAGTATATGAGAACAATTATTTTTGTCACACTTAACAATTATCAATCATTAAATGGATAATGTCAACAAAAAATTGGCTTCCTATTGCACTATAAATTATATTATTTGATAGAAATGTGCTTTACTAAGACATTACTTGGTGGATTAAATAAATAAAACGTAATATAATACCAAAAATGAAATAAGGTATTTGATAAAAACAAATTAGCAAAAAAGTCTGAAAAATTAAAACCCCAAGCGGGTATCTTACTCACGACTCAGGAGCCATACGAAGAAAGGACAGCAGACAGCTGTTTAACCAACTATCATGCTTGGTATTAAGGAGTCATGTGTAACCTATGGTTATACAAAATGCTCACAATTCTGATGTCAAAATGTAAACAGGAAAAGCGCCAAACAAACACAACCATATTATAAATTGATTTTTATCTCCAATTCCGTACACACTTTTCTCATTATATATATATCCTGTTTTAACCGTTATTATATGCCAGTATTAATGTCTAAATTTCAGATATTTTTTTACAAAATTGCCCCCTTGAGGCCCTTTTCGATGACATAGTCCCTTTAAATTAGTAGTAAACCCATAACTTCCATGGGCATGCCTAGGCCCCATTTGAGTTTTTAAGTTGAGCATAGGATAGCATTTACTAGTAATACTTGCTATGCACTACTACTAGCCATCCAACACAAATATATACAATGTAGTCTTATTGGATAGCATTTACTAGTAATACTTGCTATGCACTACTACTAGCCATCCAACACCAATATATACAATGTAGTCTTATTGGATAGCATTTACTAGTTATACTTGCTATGCACTACTACTAGCCATCCAACACCAATATATACAATGTAGTCTTATTGGATAGCATTTACTAGTAATACTTGCTATGCACTACTACTAGCCATCCAACACAAATATATACAGTGTAGTCTTATTGGATAGCATTTACTAGTAATACTTGCTATGCACTACTACTGGCCATCCAACACTAATATATACAATGTAGTCTTATTGGATAGCATTTACTATTAATACTTGCTATGCACTACTACTAGCCATCCAACACAAATATATACAATGTAGTCTTATTGGATAGCATTTACTAGTAATACTTGCTATGCACTACTACTAGCCATCCAACACCAATATATACAATGTAGTCTTATTGGATAGCATTTACTAGTAATACTTGCTATGCACTACTACTAGCCATCCAACACCAATATATACAGTGTAGTCTTATTGGATAGCATTTACTAGTAATACTTGCTATGCACTACTACTAGCCATCCAACACAAATATATACAGTGTAGTCTTATTGGATAGCATTTACTAGTAATACTTGCTATGCACTACTACTAGCCATCCAACACAAATATATACAGTGTAGTCTTATTGGATAGCATTTACTATTAATACTTGCTATGCACTACTACTGGCCATCCAACACTAATATATACAATGTAGTCTTATTGGATAGCATTTACTATTAATACTTGCTATGCACTACTACTAGCCATCCAACACAAATATATACAATGTAGTCTTATTGGATAGCATTTACTAGTAATACTTGCTATGCACTACTACTAGCCATCCAACACCAATATATACAATGTAGTCTTATTGGATAGCATTTACTAGTAATACTTGCTATGCACTACTACTAGCCATCCAACACCAATATATACAGTGTAGTCTTATTGGATAGCATTTACTAGTAATACTTGCTATGCACTACTACTAGCCATCCAACACAAATATATACAATGTAGTCTTATTGGATAGCATTTACTAGTAATACTTGCTATGCACTACTACTAGCCATCCAACACAAATATATACAATGTAGTCTTATTGGATAGCATTTACTAGTAATACTTGCTATGCACTACTACTAGCCATCCAACACAAATATATACAATGTAGTCTTATTGGATAGCATTTACTATTAATACTTGCTATGCACTACTACTAGCCATCCAACACAAATATATACAATGTAGTCTTATTGGATAGCATTTACTAGTAATACTTGCTATGCACTACTACTAGCCATCCAACACCAATATATACAATGTAGTCTTATTGGATAGCATTTACTAGTAATACTTGCTATGCACTACTACTAGCCATCCAACACCAATATATACAATGTAGTCTTATTGGATAGCATTTACTAGTAATACTTGCTATGCACTACTACTAGCCATCCAACACCAATATATACAGTGTAGTCTTATTGGATAGCATTTACTAGTAATACTTGCTATGCACTACTACTAGCCATCCAACACAAATATATACAATGTAGTCTTATTGGATAGCATTTACTAGTAATACTTGCTATGCACTACTACTAGCCATCCAACACCAATATATACAATGTAGTCTTATTGGATAGCATTTACTAGTAATACTTGCTATGCACTACTACTAGCCATCCAACACAAATATATACAATGTAGTCTTATTGGATAGCATTTACTATTAATACTTGCTATGCACTACTACTAGCCATCCAACACCAATATATACAGTGTAGTCTTATTGGATAGCATTTACTAGTAATACTTGCTATGCACTACTACTAGCCATCCAACACCAATATATACAGTGTAGTCTTATTGGATAGCATTTACTATTAATACTTGCTATGCACTACTACTAGCCATCCAACACAAATATATACAATGTAGTCTTATTTATAAGACGTGCAACGCATTTAGTGTTACTTTTATAAAGAGCTAAATTTGTTGGAACGTCTTATCGGCGAAGGACCTTTAACGTGGTGGATACCTGAAAGTTTAAAATTTCATCATTTCCTATTATTTGCAACAATAAAGTTTTCCATCGATGTAGTTTACATAGACAACACTCAGGGTTTTCCTTTGACCCGAGCTCACGGGTTTTGACGCGTGGAAATTTAAAAATACCTTTGTTTGACTCGCGAGGTAATTACTACATGCGTCACTTTTGACCCGGGGCAATTTCTCGACTTGCGTCATACAGTATAACTCGGCTGGCTGATTATCCCATTCAGTCGAGCAGCGATGTCAAAGGCGATAAAACACTCGGCGATTATTGGTTGGAGGCGGAGTCAATATTTAAAAAGACGCTGTCAATCAGCGGTCAAGTTATCGTGTAGCTCCGCCCATTAGGCGGAGGTTTGTAGCTCAGAAAAATCTATAATGACCAATTAAAACGCAGTTATATACGCTTCCAATGACGTGAACAATCGACATATCGGCGTAAAATACATGTATCCACACTTAAGTTTATGTACGTGAGTCCGTTAGAGTATGTTTATTCCCGACCATTTAACGTTTAAAACACAATTTACTCACCGCTTCCGTTGTTGATAATATCCACATTCCTTAATATAAAGGCATTGTTTTAAATTACTTTCCTTTATATTTCGGGTAAAATTATTAATATATTTCCAAAATTTGGAATCCGATTTCAACAAAAATTCTGACTCTTATGTAAAATTTCTTATATCCGAAATATCCACCATCCAATTTTAGTGTTCTAGTGTCATAAACACATTTTTAAATAGTCTGTGAATTTCATGTAAATCCTTTGTTTTCTAGAAAAGCGCGCGAAAGTTATGCTGACACAAACGACGTCACGTTCCACGCATGGAAAGCGTGCATGTAACGACCATGTGCTTTACCAAATATATACATGTCATCGAGGAATAAAACAATCGTAGTGCAAGAACTTTGAAATCTTTTCTATTTGTATAAAACTTTCGTAGTGCAAAAACTTTGCGATCTTTAGAATTTAGAATTTTAATAACTATTTTATTGTAGTGTATAATTAAACTTTTTAACGGTGAAACAATATGTGCGGAACGTAACTTCGCATACTTTTTTTTTTGGGGGGGGGGAAGTAAAGCCTACGTATTTTTGTACATGATATGCGATTTCTATAAAAAAAAATTCATTGGTATTTTTAGTATGTAAAGAATATGCTCAAATCGTCTTAATAATAATAATAATAATAATAATAAATAATAATAATAATAATAATAAATAATAATAATAGATCTAGTAATAATAATAGTAGATCTAATAATAATAATAAACGATCGAATAATAATAATACTGGACCTAATAATAATAATACTATAATATTAAGAAGAAGAAACTAAAATTAAATAAATTAAAATGAAAATAATAAGTTAATAACAAATAATAATTAATAAATTTAAATAATATTATTAAATTATAATATAATTAATACATTAATACAAATAATAATAAAAAGAAGCAAAACGAATGGAAACTACCTACAAATCATCGACTCTTGAGGGTTTATATCTGACTCTTGGCGAATTTGATTTTTTTATTATTGAAAATTTGACCCCAAGAGTCATTGACTCTTGAAATTCAAAGTCGAAGGAAAGCCCTGAACACCTAAACTGCTTAACTTATGCCAAAATTTACCTAGAAAATGCATACATTCCGCCGATTAAAACCTGCCCATTCAACTTTATTAATAGTATCAACTGACCAATAGAAATGACGCAATGCCCTGAGTTAGCAGATTTATTGATAAAATTAAACACACTGACACACAGCGGCGGTTATCGAGATTTATATAAAAATTCAAAGGTGTGTAGGTTTAAATTGTTCATGCGTCCAAAATGAAAGTGTCGTTATAAAAATATTTATGGAACATTAATTAGTAATGGATTATCTGCCCAGGTACAATATAGACAAAGGAGGAAAACTTTCCACCACAGAAATGGTCTTTCCCCGGTTATGCGCTCCAGAGAATATTGCCCATATAAAAAGTAGCTCAATATTCCCCGAGCGCTAACAAGTTATGCTACATATAGCTAATGTTTATATGGGCAATATTTGTCTCATGTGCCTTACCATTGAAATACAGTTTATGTATTGCAAAGTTTGCTATAAAACCTTACAGTTAAACACATATTGCAGCAATCAAATTTCTGTCAATACTTTATTTGCTGAAATAACACGCTATGCAATAATGTTTTGTAATCAAGTTTAGATGCATGTTATTTCTTAGTAATATTTCACAGATATTTGTACAATAATTCCTCCGAATTAGATGCATTAGCAATTTAAATAAAATCAATACGTCTGTCGCATTTCGCTGCTGTGTATCAACCAATCAATAATTTTATCTACTAATGCATAAATTGCGTCTGTTTTCATCTTATATCGCATTGGTGATTATAATAAATATCGATATAATTTCACACATACAGAATAATTATTCACCTCGGTGTCAACATGATCAACCAATCTAACTGGTTTGTTGTAAATGGCATTTGTTACTTCTAAACATACACAATTGTGAAACAATATTGATGATACAAATACTTCTGTGATTGATATTTGCGAAATTTAGGCGAGGCTTGGAAAACCTTACATGCCAATAGCAAATAGTTTTATTGTGTCGTCTGACTATGCGACATATAGGTGTTACTTTTGTTGGCGGCGGCGGCGTCCCCTTTTGCTTGTCATTATCATAACTCTTAGACTATTAAAGCTACCAACATGAAACTTCATAGGTAGATATATCTCATTGAGGGGAAGTGCATTGCACAAGAACTGTTACTCTGCACCTCATACTTTTGGAGTTATTGCCCTTTGTTTATTTTCATACTTAATTTTTGTCCGGAGCATAACTCTAAGACTATGAAAGCTATCAACTTGAAACCTCATAGGTAGATAGATCGCATTGAGGAGAAGTGCAGTGCACAAAAACCGTTACTCTGCATCACATAATTTTGGAGTTATTGCCCTTTGTTTATTTTCATAGTTAATTTTTGTCCAGAGCATACCATAAGACTATGAAAGCTATCAACTTGAAACGTCATAGGTAGATAGATCTCATTGAGGGGAAGTGCAGTGCACAAGAACCGTTACTCTGCACCTCATACTTTTGAAGTTTTTGCCATTTGTTTGTTTTCATACGTAATTTTTGTCCGGAGCATAACTCTAAGACTATGAAAGCTATCAACTTGAAACTTCATAGGTAGATAGATCTCATTGAGGAGAAGTGCAATGCAGAAGAACCGTTACTCTGCATTACATACGTTTGGAGTTATTGCCCTTTGTTTATGTTCATAGTTAATTTTTGTTCGGAGCATAACTCTAAGACTATGAAAGCTATTAACTTGAAACTTCGTTGGTAGATAGATCTCATTGAGGACAAGTGCATTGCCCAAGAACCGTTACTATGCACCTCATACTTTCGGAGTTATTGCCCTTTGTAAATTTTCATACTTATTTTTGTGTCGCATTTTTGGTTTTAATTAGTCTTTTCTTTGCAATTAGCCAGAGTGCAGTGCTTTTGAAGATTTCAGTAAATCTGTTATTTTTTTTTTGAGCATTAACCTTCATTTGGATTCACGTAAGCTACCTGGCGTCAGGCGACACATCCGACTCGCGGAGTTCTAGTTGCAAATAATAACCTATTTTAGTGTGCATTTTTTGAATAATTATAAGTATTATTAGAAAGAACTAACACAAGTGACACAACTATTCATTCTTTCAAGTTGCATTGTGTTGACAATTTATATTTTGTTTTTTAGTGTCTCCATGGTAAAACGTCGGGTGAACTACCTTGGTATTTGCTGCACAAAACCAGTTGGTATTGTTAATGTCAGCAAATCGATGTATGATGTAGTTAAAACGGGTAGAAGGCAACAAAAATCTACCGAAGACCTGCAGCAAGATGATATGGAAGTTGAAGAATATGACAGTGAGGATGAAAAAGAGCTGAGGCTTTTAGTAACTGGCAATAATCAGGATCAGAAAGTGTTCAGCAGTTCTCTGGATCTAAATCGCCCGATGGTCATATGTGTTGATAATATACAGGCACACCCTAAGGGACTTCTCCCATCATCTACACAATTGACTAGTAAACTTGTTGAGGAAATAAAGAATACTGAAGAAACAGAAACACCAAATGCTTTGCTTAAAGAGTCCTCTGATTTAGCAGGAGTTTACATTGACGTGGATGAAGTTTTGCGAGATGTGAGTGTGGGAGACACCAGTATTCCTGATGCTGAACTAGAAACAAGTGTAGAAGATTGCACACATGATGAAGGCTTGCTGGATATTGTTGCAATTAAAGATCTGCAAGCTATAGATAAAGAGGAGCACTATGCAGAAAGGACTACATCTTATGTGACAAAACAATTAAATAACTGCGCAGGAATGGTTACAATAAGAGACTCTGAAGTTCGAAGCTGCCAAAGCGATGAGAGCATTGATATGCTAACATTAGAACCTGTCCAACCTGAACAAAGAACTACAAATACAGATGTAGAAGCTACGCCATCCAAAGCAGATACTTTTAATATTTTTGAACAAATGTCAAGCTTAAGTTCAAAATCAATGTCACGTGTAACCGAGATATATGCACCTGTAATAAGTGATAAGCAAGAAACTAACAATACATGTATCTCTAAAGAAGACGTGTTACAGGCTATAGAACATGAAGAATCCCCAGATGACACATCCTGTTCAGCCGGGAATCTAAATAGTGCCACATTAGATAAGCTGAACAATAAAATTACCACTCCCAAGAGAATTCCAGTGGAAGAGAAACAGAAGACTGACAGTTTTGTTGGCTCTATAAAAGACCAATCTAAACTTCCTAAAGTGCAATCTGAATATATAGAAAGACAGCGTCTAAAAGATAAACAGCAAAGAAAGGATTTTTATAAAAATACAATGGAAATGAAATCAAAAAGTTTGGATACGACATCAAAAAAGCTGAATGATGACATAATTGTAAAAATTACAGCCTCCAATAAAAATGAAATGTGTACTAGTAACCCATTTGACAAAAACAGTGTTAATGCTCAAGAAACGAAAACCAAAGATGACAGTAGGCAAATGGGAAATTGCAACCGTGTTGATACACTTTGGCCTATGCCATGTGACTTTGAAGGGAGTGGTTACAGCTTAACAAAAACCACAATAAAAGAAAAAAATTGTGAAGTAATGAGACAGATAGACAAAAGGATGAGTGTTGAAAAAGGACATTCACAGCCAGATTTAGGTAATGAAAAGGTGTCATCAGGGTTGAAAAGTAAACAAAAGTGGAACTTAAATGACAAAAAATCAGAGAGTGAAACAAACGATGATTGCTTGCCAACAATGATAAGGCCAATCAGTGAAAAGATTGCGAGGGAAATGAATGCAAAAGGCGTGGTGAAACTATGCATTGAAAAGAGAGACATAAACAGTAAGATGGTAAGACCAATTGAAAAAACAGACAAGTCACTGTCATTAAAATCAAGTGGTAAATTTGAAACTGCCAAAGACAGTAGTTTTAAGAAGTCAGTTGAAGATGAACCTAACTCAAAAGCAGATTTAAGTATTCCTTCAAGTGACAAAGAAAATGAGAATTCTAGTCATACTGGTAAATATGTTAATCACTCTCATAAAATCAACAGACATTCTCTGACCATATCAGTATCGGGAAAACTTCCAAGAACAGTTGTATTTGATGAAACAGACCTAAAGGAAACAAAGGCATTAGAAAGTTCAAACAAAAACGAAAGCAATACCAGTATTGCTGTAGGCAAGAAAACTGAGGTAGATGGAATATTAAATAATAAGAAAGACGATGAAACAAAACAACTTTTAACTGGTAATGAAATGTCACCAGATGGAAATGATGCTGAGAATAGTCGTGTTTCAACTAAAATCTCTTCTGCGCTGCCAGTAAAACCACTTGCAAAGAAGGTTCATATTTGCCCTTGTTGCAAGAAAGCTCTTTATTTGTCAGTTCAGGCATTCAACCACCATAAGGTGTACTGTGAAAAACATGCTAAACAGTTTGCATTGAGAGAGACTGAAATAAAAGAAAGCTGTAGTTTGCAGTCAGGTCCTGCAAAGGAAAGTGGATCTGATGTTTTAAAGAAGAAATCAAAGGATGAACTTGCTGATACAGAACATGTGTCCAATCCAACATCTGAAGTGAAATTTTTGGTTAGTAAACCAATTGGAAAATCAGACATAGTGGTGGATGAACCTAGTAAAACAGCTGTTAAAAGTGATAATGAAATACCAGCGAATCATACACCAACTGTGAAATTCCAGAGCAGTGCTACTATTGATAATGATGGAACTGATGCTTTAAAAAGTGTTTCAAACAGCAAAAAGACGTCAATGTTATTATGCAATATTTGCAATAGAGCCTACTCCAAAACCAGAGAACAGCTTGCCAATCACATGGAACATGTCCATAAAATTTATGCAGTAAGTAAGGAAGAACAAGAACCAGTGACAAGTAGTCATGGTGAAGAAAACCAATCGAACATGTCAGGAGCCAGTTCAAATGTTGGACATTCAAGGAGTCAAGTGGTCAGGAAATGTGATATTTGTAAAAACAAGTATTTTCTTACACAAGATAGTTTAGATCAGCATTTGAAAGATTATCACAAAGAAAATACAAAAAATAAAATCTACAATTTGAAGAAAACATTTACCAAATTAATTGAGAAAACTGAAAGTTTTAATAAACCTGAAGACAACAGTATATTGAATTCTTCTTGTGATGTTTCAACAACAGAAGAAAAGCATGAAGTTGTACTTCCCACTTCAGCACCAGAGCAGGAAAGTTGTGTGAAATTAGCTGAAAATGATAACACAGATGTTCCACAATCATCAGACAGTGCTACGTCGGAGCAATGTTCTAATCAGGCTACCACTGGTTCACCAAAACAATTTTCCTGCAGTATTTGTTGTGCGAAATTCAGATATATTAGTCAGTTAAAAGGGCACATACACCGGCTGCATAGATATACCTTTTCACCAGGTGACTTCAGAAAGAAGCAAGTTTCACCTTCTGAAAAGTTAAACAACAATGCCAAAAAAGTACCAGCTGACAATAAGGTCTCCAACTTCGCTAACAGCAAGCCATCACATGAGTCAGCAAACAGCAGTGTCTTGCGTAATCATTCAGTCAGAAGCACTGTACATGTACCAGATAAAAAAACTAGTTCAGGGAGTGAGACTTTGAAACGGAAAATAGAAGAGACTACAAGCGTCACCCATCCATCTACGACAGTGTTAACCAGGAATGATAATGTTCCAGCCAAACTCAGGAAAAATAATAACATTCCAGATAAATCCAGGGAATCTGCACATAAAGAAAAAACCCAAGAAGATGGACCGCCTCGAAAACGGAGACCATCTATGGTGGGTATTCACTCTCCAATACATCATCATCATCGAAAAGAGGGTGAAGAATTCAGGAAGTTCTCACCGGAAAAGAAGCGCAGTAGTAGGGAAAGATCTTTTGATGACCCTTCTATGATGGATATTCGCTCTCCAACACGTCATCGTCATGTAGACGAGGGTGAAGAATACAGGAAGTTCTCACAGGAAAAGAATCGCAGTAGTAGGGAAAGATCGTTTGATGACCCTTCTATGGTGGATATTCCCTCTCCAACACGTCATCGTCATGGAGACGAGGGTGAAGAATACAGGAAGTTGTCAAAGGAAAAGAAGCGCAGTAGTAGGGAAAGATCATCTGATGAACCGGAAAGGAGCCATGGTACAAAATATGAACATTTGTATAGGAATAGCTCCAGCAGAAGGTCCCGGGCACTAGCAAGGAGAGGTGGTCATAGTTTCAGAAGAAGCAACATACATTCACCACATGTTCAGAGTGCTGTCATGCCACGCAGGAGGGGTCAGTCAGGTCGTGGTCGTGGTCGTGGTCGCGCGGCGTATAATAATCGTGGCCCACATTCACTTGTATTCAAGTGCAGGATGTGTTCTGGGCCATTTAGAACACGATTTTTACTTTTATCACACATCAAAAACAAAGGACACTTTTTACCTAAAGGATGGCAACCATAATTGATTAAGAAAAATCTATTTTAAATAGCTATTTTTTCCTTTCTTGTATACTGACTGACTTTAGAGTATAAATCTTTTTTTTTATTTTTATTATGCCAGTCAGTTCCCAATTGGACTTAGTGAAAATAATAATTGATGCACATACAAAACAAGTCCGAGATTGGGATATGACTCTGACATCACAAAAAAGGTGCTTCCTGGGCCAGGGGCCATTTTACATAATTACATTAAGTAAAATCTTATCATTAATTTAAAAACGATAATTTTTCTTTACTTTTTATTCCACATGTATAAGAAATTGTGCTAAATTTTAATTACTTTTTGATAAAATTTTTGCTTCACTGTAAAGATATTTGATCATGTATAGGTATATTTAGAAGTACTACATAACAAAATTTGAACTTAAGTTAAAAGCATTTAAGATAAACTTAAAATGTTTCTGTCATTTCTATGTTTTCTTGGTATTATATCTCTTAAAAACGTAGTCAAGTGGACACTTAACACAAAACATTGCCAACTGTCAGTAATAAGGTTATTTATGTTGACAAGCAAATGTATTTTTTGTTCCATTTGCCAATATATTATTACTTTTGTGTCTCACATTTGTTACATTTTACTATTGTTTACTTATATCAAAAGCTAAAATTAATGTCTTGTTAATTTTTGTAAACTAAAGCTACTTGCCATACTGTTCTTTGTAAGTTATATGTTTCATGATATATAGAATTCAATGTATGTGCCATAGCAGTTTGTGTTACCAGTAAATATCCATGTAATTTTTTAGCTCGAAAAGACAACCTATTCTACTCTTCCGGGCATCTGCATTGGCGTCGGTGTCTGGGCAAGGTTTTTCACTAAGCTTACACATAGGCCAATTTTGATAACTTTAGATTGAAATTTGTCAAAATTACGGGCCTTGTGACCCTTAGAAATTTTACATTCCCGTGGGTATGGTGGCGAAATCAACTTTTCATTTCCACTGTCTAACTCGAGAATGAATCTTCATGCATAGATACCCTAAAGCAATACTTTACTTCGGGTGGGGTCACGGTCACTGTTACTAAAAATATAAAAAAAAGTTTTTGCTCAATAATTCGAGAACAAATTGAAATACATTAATGAAACTCAATTTATAGATACCGTATAGCGAGACATTGTATGAGATTGCATATGGGGTGGGTGGGGGTCAAGGTTAAGGTCACTATTTTGAAAATTAGAAAGATGCTTTCCACTCAGTAACTCGAGAACACAATTAACTTTGCTTAATTGGCCCCTACTTTTCAAACAGTTTGTTTAACAAAAAATGCCAGTAACTCAGACGAGTACAAGAAAAGTCGAGAGCACTGTCCTCTGACAGATCTTGTATTATTTTAAATTAAACAATGTTGTGTTTTTAGCTAGACTTTTCGAAGAAAAGAAAAGCTATTCTACTAGCCCCGGCTTCTGCGTTGGCGTCCGAGGTAGGTTAAAGGTTTTCGGTAAGCTAGTTTCTCATGAATGGCTTGAGGACATTAATTCAAACTTCAAACATTTATTCCCCACATAAAAATCAATCTATAGGCCAAGTTTGGTAACTCTAGTTTGTAATTTATCAAAAATATGGGCCTTTTTCACTTAGAAATTTTACATATAAGCTATGCTTTTCGGTAAGCTGGTTTCTCAGGAATGGCCTGATGGATTTAATTCCAACTTATTACACTTAACCTCTATATTAAAATGAACCCATAGGCTAATTTTGATAACTCTAGTTTCAAATTTGTCAAAATTATGGGCCTTTTTACACTTAGAAATGTTACATATAAGCTCTATGGACAGGTTAAAATTTTTCGGTAAGCTAGTTTCTCAACTTTTCGTTTCTGCTCTCTAACTCGAGAACAGATTAAGCTATTGTAATGAAACTTTATATATAAATACCTTATAGCGAGACCTCGCTTGGAATTGCATATGGGGTGGGTGGGTTCAAGGTCACTGTTACTAAAAATAGAAAAACGGTTCCGCTCAATAACTTGAGAACGTATTAAGATATTTTAATAAAACTTAATACATGGATTCCACATATCAAAACCTCACTTGGGATTGCATACGGATTGGGTGGGGTCAAGGTTAAGGTCACTGTTACTAAAAATAAAAAAACGGTTTCCGCTCAATAACTTGAGAACGCATTGAGATATTTTAATGAAACTTAATACATAGATACCTTATATCGAGACCTCATTTGGAATTGCATATGGGTTGGGTGGGGTCAAGGTCACTGTTACTAAAAATACAAAAATATTTTCGCTCAATAACTTGATAGTGCATTGAGATATTTTAATGAAACTTTATACATACATACCTTATATTGAGATCTCGCTTGGGATTGCATATCGTGTGGGTGGGGTCAAGGTCATGGTCACTGTTACTAAAAATAGGAAAACACTACGCTCAATAGCTTGAGAACTTATTGAGATATTTTAATGAAACTTCACACATGGGTATCTTATATCTAGACCTCGCTTGGGATTGCATATTGGGTGGGTGGGGTCAAGGTCACTGTTACTAAAAACAGACAAACAGTTTACGATCAATAGCTTGAGAAGACATTGAGATTTTTAATTAAATTTAATAAATAGATACCTTATATAGAGACCTCGCTTGGGATTGCATATGGGGTTGGTGGGGTCATGGTCAAATTCACCATTACTAAAAATGTTATTGATTTGCTGATTTTAATGCATTTCGTTTGAAAAATTTGGTTTTCGTGGAATTTCCATATTTCTTGTTTTAGAAAAAAAATGCCTGTAACTCTGACAAGCACAAGAAAAGTCGAGCGCGCTGTCCTCTGACAGCTCTTGTTTTTATATGTTTCTGTTTTATGACATCTTACTATTGTACCCCTTCATTATATTTATATTGTGTAGCGTTATTACTAATATTATTGCGAACCATATTGTTATGTTTGTTTTTTATTAAATTTATTTATTGTTAATTGATAATATGTTTAATTTTCTAATTTTATCTGACATTCAGTTCATAGTGTTGCAGTTGCACACATGCATGTGTTCTCTGTCATACACATCTTATGCATGCTTGTTGATTCCTGATATAGTTCATGTACCGTATGATTATATTGACCATGTTACACCCAGTAATTTAGCCAAATGCAGACTAAATATAACAAAAATCAAATTAAGCTTATTTAATTTTACGGTGTTTTTCCTTCCATGCCCATTTAGTTATTTCCATTAGTTTCATTTTGAAGACATGAGAGAATTTTTTTGTACAAGATCACATGAATACACTCTACCGCTCTACCGGTAATGTTATCAGGTTTTGTTAATGTATTGTAAATTGTTCATTGAGACAGTGAGTTGTGACCAAGTAGCGTACCCTTTACAATGGAACTCAATCAAATTGGTTTTCTATTCCACCAAGTCACCAGAAACAAAAATGTATGGAAATGGAAGTATGAAGATATTATTGTTGACTTGAAGGTGCAGTTTCACAGTTTTTGGCTGTGAGAAATAATTTTCCAAAAACTGACATCCTGTTGTATAACACGGTGTATTGGTCAGAGTATACTGATGTAATGCAACTATGTTACTTTTATAATGACTGGATGGGCACTGCATACTTATGGACAAAAAAACTGAGTGCAGTGCAAGAAAATGTTAATTTCTCTGGGTTTTCATCAGTATATGACAATAATTTTAGTTGTACAGGACACAGTGGATATCGCTACTAAATATTCTTACATATTTTCCTGAAATTTGTCCCTCGTCATAGACGAAGTGAAAAAGTGTCCATGTCTTTTATTCATGAAGTTAATTTTCGGATATATATTCAGATTTCTCTTCCATTTGGACTATAAATCGTGTGGTAGAAGCTCATTTAAGTTTCTGTGATCTTGACACTGTGTTTTTGTTGAAAAATACGTTTGGAATTATAAACTTTATATTGAAACTTAATGTTTAAATGCGAATTATGCATATCATTTAATACAGGTATATGTTTTTGACTGAGATCTACACCATGTTAGCACTTTTTTATTAAAATTAAACGTTCATGTGTGGCTTAAATCATATTTTGTTCCGTGCAAATCGTGGTTTTATCATAGAGTATATGGATTGTTAAATGTTTGAATTTATATACAGATATATCTTGCCTTTTCAACGACTTTTTCCACAAAGTATACTGTGCATTCCAATTTTACTTCAGCAGTATGCGGTGACCATATTCACCGTGTATAAGGCATTTACTGTTCATATTTTCAAGGTTTGATAAGTACATTGCTTGTGCAAAGTTAAACTTTTGACAAATATCTGTTATTTTTCGTGAAAAATTTGCTACCTGGTAGACAGACTCAGTATTGTTCATGCCCCGACTTTCATTGTTTTCCGACATCAGCGGAATTATGGGCCCTTTTAAAACAAAACATGACATTTTTGAACTTGTGGCGAGTGTAACTAAAAAAGTATCATTGCTAGAGTGATGAAACTTTATAAAAATATTCATCAGCATGGGAACTTGTGCACCTGGATATTTTGGTGCATTTTTTTTCCCGACATCAGCGAGGTTATGGCCCCTTTTTTAGCAAAATTGGACACTTTTACTTGTGTCTTGTATAACTCGAACGGTATAACTGCTAGAGTGATGAAACTTTATAGACATATTTATCAGCAAGTGAACTTGTGCACCTGGATGTGGTAATTCCTTAGGGATTTGTGACAACCAGCGGAATGTGGAGGCACCCGTGTCCTTTGGACACATGTCTAGTTCGCATAGATGTTCTGGTTAAAATTTATATTCACACGTCTAGTAATTACATACGTTATTAACTTGACACTTGGAATATACCATTGCCATCAATTCCAGCATCAGGTGCAACATTCCCCATAGCTCTGTGTTGTATTTTGACAAAGTTATGTCCCTTTTTCACATGTATTTTCTGGTTAAAGTTTATATTTAAAAGTCTTGTAACTTCAAAACTACATAAGTTAATCACTTGAAACTTTGAATATACCTTTGTCATTAACTCCAGCATTGCTGCAACACTCCCCATAACTGTTTTGTATTTTGACAAAGTTATGCCCCTTTTTCCCATAGATTTTCGGGTTAAAGTTTTTATTCAAAAGTTTTATTAATTCAAAACTTGATAGGGTATTCACTTGAAACTTGGAATATACTTGTATCATCTACTACAGCATCAGGTGCCACATTCCACATAACCCTGTTTTGTATTTTGACAGACTTATGGGGTATATCCCCTTTTCATGTACTTTTTCAGGTTATAGTTTTTATTCAAAAGTCTTATTACTTCAAAACTAAAACAGTTATTCACTTTTAAACTTGGAATACATCTTTGTAATCAACTCCAGCATCAAGTGCAACAATCCCCATAACTCTGTTTTGTATATTGACAGAGGTATGCCCGCTTTTCACATAGATTTTGGGGTTATTTTTTTTTTCCAAAGTCTTATAATTTCTAAACTACATAAGTTATTCACTTGAAACTTGGAGTACATCTTTGTTACCCATAGTTCTGATTTGTATATTGACAGAGGTATGCCAGCTGTTCGCATACATTTTGGGCTGACAGTTTTGGTTCCAAAGTCGTATAGTTTCTGAAGTACATAAGGTATTCACTTGAACTGATGAAATACACTGTAATTGCCATAAATCAGCTTTTCAAGAAATGTATCCCCTTCCACTTAAAAAAAATGCACCAACTGAATTACTTCGACTAGTCGAGTGCGCTGTCGTCTGATAACTCTTGTTTGAAATGTAGGTCACGGTTGATAAAAATTATATTGGTCATATTATCTCTGTAATATTTATGAAAAAAAAGCCCAAGTGAAATGCTTCCAATATGTTATTCAGTTTGTCATAAAGAAATCGGTAGCTTTTAAGTCTATATGTAAAATTTAATCTAAAATACTTCAATTAAACATGTGTAGGTATGTGGTATTGCATTACTCAGTAGCATAACTTGTTAGCATTGGTTGAATATTAAGCTACTTTTTATATGGGCAATATTCGCTGCAACGTATTTAGCTGTATATAAAAAGTAACACGCAAATTCGTTGCACGTCTTATAAATAAGACTAGTGTTGCATGATCCTTTAAGTATTTAATATACACATTTTGATTGAAGTGTTTTTATTTATAATAATTATTGCAGTGTTATGGAATGTGCTGTTGTAACACATGCATGTTTATTAATAGTGCATGCACTTTTAAAATTTAACATTACGATTGTGTTTATATTCAGATGTGTACACTCTTTGCTCACTGTTTGATAATCTGACCTGTCAACCATGGTATTAAAGCATAATTATTAAATCACTTTAGTGGTACAAAGTTTCAACTATATTTGTGTTACTTAGTAACTATTGTTGCAGCTGCGTAGATTTTATTAAACATTATGGAAGAAGTGCAATAGACGCAGTTTCCGTTTAAAGAACCGTATCCCTTATACCCCGGTAATCATTTGCCATACATATAGTAGTTGCTGTAGAACTTTACTATTTAAACTCTTTCAACCCGAAGGTTGTTCACTAATTTATACATGTACATTTTCGTATTATTCACTGTGTCTGCATTACACTAACCACAATGGTTAATAACAGGTACACGACCATGCACCATGAAATAAGGACTCAAGTGTAATGTACATGAAACGTTCACTAATCTAAAGCAACATGTTTAGCGCTAAAACGTTGTGGTTGTCTGGTATTTATTGTTTGGCACAGTGGTTGGTACACTCGTTTCTCACTGAAGCTGACCCTGGTTCAGTTACCCATCATTCACCCGTCAGTTTGGTGAAAGGTTAACCTACTATATCAGACAGGCGAGTTGTCCAAGCAGTTAAAATTAGCTCCTAAAACGGCCTGTAATCACTGACTCACTGGCGCCACATCTTAAGATGCATTGAAAAAATATACTTCTGAGGTGAGGCTAATGACAAGAAGTAAGGGATAGAAGTAAACACTGATAGAAGGTGAGCTAGTTTTTTTTTTACAATATTAGACACTTGATAATCGTTTTGAATCGCACTACCTTTTTTTTTTTTTTTCTAAAACCTAAAAAAAAGCAGGTGGCTCCAATGATAACAGGCTGTGTAAAATACGCTACGCATTAGGAAGACAGACTTGTTTCTCCTTGCCAGCAGACTTCTGACACAGAAATGGCGAAATCGAAATTTTAAGCAAGTTTAGACGAATTTTATTACTAAAAAACACTAAATAGGCCTACAATAAAAAGTCACTCGTCTACAATTATATGGTTTGGATTTGTAATCGTACATGTATTCTTGCAGTAGCTGAGCTTTATGTAGCCATACCTTTTACAAAAGGTAAAATATACTGCTTACTTTTTATTAAACATCAAATCGGCGTACGTTTATCTCAAGTCTACAATCGATAACGCGCTATTGTATTATTAGATAGCGCCTAATAACATAAAAATTGAAGCTAGAATGTATTTACGAATGTTTATAGTTTTTAACAAAACGGAACCAGAATGTTTGACAATTCTAACTTCTAATCTGAAAACATCCTTATGTTAGCTTATGTCATAGAGGTCGGTCGGACGATCTCCACGATTTTGTCCAACTGCAATGTAAAGTATGTAGGAAGAGAGAGCACTGTGGATTTTGTAGTTTAGCCCGCATTCAACTATCCTTGGCAATATTTCACGTACGTTATGTGTAATAAACTGTCCCTCGCTGTAAACATTACTGATTTCCGGGTTTGTGTATGATAGAAAAGATGAGCAGGATTTATGACAACCAACCTTTAACTAATCTTCCTCTTATAAATATTTATTACTCGGGAAAATGGAATGAACACGACTTTGCACGGTAAGTTTTGTTCTTGTTTGGTCTAGTTATTTGTCGAAATAATATATGCAGTTAAAAGTAATGGGTCAACCATATAGCTGATTGGCCTGAATCTTCTGAGAACGCTATTCATTCAAGAAAGGTTGGTAAAACTACGGGTTCAGTCTCATGTCCGGACTTTATACATTTATCACACGCTTATCAGACAAGAAAATGTATTATTTTCAAATTAGCATGTTGCTTAATTATTTCATTATAATAATTGATAGCCATTGCGCAGCAGTGCAACGATAGTTTAATACACCAATTTAGTAAAAATAATTTGACCTCTATACGAGTATGAATAATCGGTGGATTCTAAGCTACTCCTTGTATTGAGCAGAATCCATCCACACTACTTGATATTGACAAAAATATATAAAAATTAACAATCATCAAAAAATATGAAACTCATGTATATAAGAGTAACTGTAAAAGCCCATTTATATCCTCATGACTTATTTAGTAGCAGTTCAACAAATTCTTACTTTTTGATTTGATACAACATATTAAAACACGATGGTTCATTTATCACATGTAGTATATAACTTAAGTATATGATCTGGTATAGCAAGAGCCGAGATATTCGACTGCACGTTTCCGTAATAAATGGATTCTTTAGTATTATAATGTTGTTGTATGTTGTTAGCAAAACAGGAAAGAAATAAATGCATTCATTTAACAATTTAATGTTTCAAAGATATATTATATACCAATAAGTCGATCCCAGTCGGTTTCAGTTCGGAAATCTATTCCGATTAACGGTACTAGCATTACACCTAAGTCTAGTCTGGCTATAATTAAAACACGTCTAACAAACTATACGTTTTTGAAAATATGTGCTTTTATTATTTGTAATTAATTGTGGGCTGATAAGAGCACTTGATGTCTATGTTATGCTTCTAAGGATCTATAAGAGTTTATTTACAACTTAATCTATAGCCGCAACTCTTTGTACTATCCTTGATAACCCAGCTTTTAATTATGCATTACGTATGCTAAATTTATCATTTATATAAATACATTTATTATGTTTATATAGTGATTCCGGCACATGACACGATAGTCGCGTATTAATAATCCGTGCAACGAATTCAGTGTTACTTTTTATATAGGGCTGAATTTGTATTTTGCCATTATAAACAGTAGCCCAATATTTGCCCAGCGCTAGCAAGTTATGCTTATGACGCGGTTAATTTTTCACAGGCTGATCCGGGACAACACTACGCAGATGCATTAAGCCTGGTTTTTCCACGAATCGCCGCATTTTATTTATATATTATATAATATTTTATGTTTAAACGACATAACGCTGCTACTATTTTTGTCTTCAGAGGAAATGGCGTTATATTCGAAGGCGTTGTTCAAAAACGAGTCCACTTCGCCATCAACGACCAGCAACATAAGAAGGTACAGAAAGATTCTTTGTTTGCAAACAGATGTCCGCGTAATACAATGTGCCCAACATTTGATGCTTGTGTACTGATCTGGCCATCTTATACTAAAGTACACGATCTACTTGCAGGAAATGTCATGCGTACCGTATTTTCGGACACGATTAAATTAGATTGCTTTCAAACACTACTCATCACCATAAGCAACACACTAGTGAAACAGTTTTGCCATTGTACACGGTTAAGGGGATGAACATACACTTATATGATATGATGACAAAGGGTTCTTTATATATCGTTCCCGTATAGGTTATGATCAGAGAAGAAATGTCAGAATGCTCTATCTACACCAAAGAGCTCGAGCAGTTTACCCCGTTTTATAATTTCCTGTATAGCCTATTTTGGAAACAGTTATTTTTAAAACAGGAAATAAATGTTACTCGTTCAAAATTATGTTCCAATTATGTGCATGTACCTCGTAATTACAGACAACGTTTAGCACTAAAATAGTGTTATCTAAATGCAATAACTTGATAACGATGTTCCATAGATGTATACATCTCTCCCCATTACGTTTTATTAAACCATCATATTGAAATGCACCTATCAATATTTCCCCCCAGTGGGGAGCGGCGGGCAGACCCAGGGAAATTTGACTAATTTTATTGTTGGGGGTCTAATTCCCCCTATAGAGCCAAGCATTTTTGTCTACATTCCCACAGTGGGATATGCTTGGTGTAAGCGCGTCTGCCATCTTAAAGTTGTGTGCTAAAGCGGGCGTTTGCATTCCCCAAAATTTATACCGGGATCTAAAATCCGACCAAACGGTATTTTCCGGGACCCGGAATCATTCGAAAGGTCAAAGTCCCACCTGTCGGCCAGGAATCGCTTTCAGTCGAAAGTCCCGTATCCCCGCCCCCAACTCTGGTGGGTGGGGGTGGGTGGGGGGGTGGGGGTGGGTGGGGGGGGTGGGGGTGGGGGGGGTGGGTGTTGTGTAGGTGCAAAAATCATACATTTTAAAACTGGCTAGATTATCCTGTGAAATAAACGTTGTATTCTAGGAGCAGTACTACATATTGTATGTGAAGATTTCAAGAGCTCACAGACGCAAGTTCGATACAAATGGCGAAGAAATTGAACCCAACTTCAGCGAGACCAGGAAGGTCAACACCGGTTATTTAAATTCATCATACAGTAAGTGTACTTATACGATTGGTCGTTTGTTTTAAGTTTGCATTGTCATAGTTCTAGTGAGTAGACAATTGTGTTCAGTTTTGTTTTGTTACAAGTCTTATACTACATGTAGTATCTTTAGGCAAATACATGGCGATGATATACCCATCCAACTCTCGTCCATTCTATTGTTTTAGTAACATACTAGGTAGAAGGACCCAGATACTGCACCATCGTAATGCCGCATATGCACTTCGCAGCAAAAACGTGAGCGAATGCGTTTGTGTGGTGATTTATGCGACAAAAAGGCACACTTGCACCACATAAGCAATACCAATGTATTGTACGATTTTATTGACCAGGCACTAATTAATCTCCGGTAGCGCTCGACTGTTTTATTTATATTGGTTTAATGTATCTAGCGTGTAAAGCACGGATTTCATAGTCATATAACAAAAGCCCCCATCAACAAGTGTCAAGAAGAATAGCGCGGTGGATAGTATTTTAGACAATGACCGTGGTTCGAATCCTGCCAAAATCTTTTATTTATTATTATTTTCTTTTACTTCATTACTTCAACATCACTTATTTTCATGACATGTTTTCTTTAATTTTTTCCTGTTTTTCTTATTTTAATTATTTTATCTACATAAAAATGCATTCACAAAGACATTGTTTCGCTCGCACTATCGATGCAGCTCTCTCACCCCCTGTACGTCGGTAAACCAATTTGCAGATGATAAATTAAATTTCAGAGAAAACATGTCGGACAAATTACTTATTACAGTAATTTATTTACAAATACTCATATCTTTAAGGTAAGATTCAACATTTAAAATATCGCACAAGATACAATGATATTTTGTACGTATAATGCGCTGTTACAAACGATTCCTAATGGCAATTGTTTGGCCAAATTAGTACGAATTTGGTTAAGAATGTAGATAAATCAGTCAAGTTGGCAATATTTTATGTAAAAAAGTACTGATCAATTAATGTTTTTGCAATTATTAATGTACGACCTTACGTATCTGCCATTCTTCTTTGTATATCTGCTTCATGCGTTGTTTAAATGCACCAAATACGCGTTATATTGTTATTTTCGTGGGACAATATAATGTAAAATTTATAAAGCCCTAACTTTTAGGTGATAAAGTCCAAAACTATTTTTTAAAATTGAATGGATAATAACCAAACTTGTACAAGAGTGCTTTATGTAAATGGTATAAATGTATGCATTTAAATCATTTTGAGCGAGATTTTAGCATTGTTGACCACAAAAGTTCTTTAAAGCATTGTGCAACAATTTTGTGAAAGTAAACATTATGACCAGTGTTTTTTTAGGGCCCTGCTAAAAAGTATATATTTTTCCCCTATATTTGTCTTAAAATTTCCCTCCAAATGTAAGTTTTATTTTGAAAAAAAATCATCAAAATCGGACAAAAATTGACTAAGATAGAGACATTGTCGTAAAATATCCCAGCAATCTTTCATCAAACCAATTAACTGCATATTGTAAGTTATCATTTCTAGCAAACAGTTGGTTAATTTTTTATAACAAAGTAGAATATAAGGATGCAATAATGCTTTTATAAAAAAAAATAGTACCCTTTTGCCGTAAAAAATCCCATCTGAAGGGCCCCGCCTTTATTCCCCAAAAGTTGAAAGAAAAACACTGAGTCATTGTTAAGGTTCTTATCACAGTAATACTTTAATGCTGGAGAATTACTCTAAGGGACTGCCAATAAAAAAAACTGGAAAAGGTGCGGGAGGTGCGGGACCAGATATAATAAATGGCAGAGATGAACTTCCTCCGTATTTGCTTAAATTGTTTAACACAATATTATGTCTTGGATATTTTCCAGATAAATGGACCGAATGTTTTATAGTACCTTTATATAAAAAGGAGATTTAAATGACACAAATAATTTTAGAGTGATAACTATGTTAAGTGTTATAGGTAAAGTGTTCACAAATTTGGTTAAAAGTAGGCAAACTGGGCTGAAAGTACCATGTATTGATGGAAGAACAAGCTGAATGTCGAGCGAAAATGGGAACAGCAGATCACGTATTTGCCCTTCACCGTCCGCATACATGAGTAGGAAGCGTTTTAACATGCCGATATGAATACCACTACCCCCTTTGGAGTACAATATAACATCCATGTCATCGATATACAAAGAAAAAAGACTCGGGAACAAAACACTCGCCTTGTCTTAGATCGGAATGACTCTCAAATGCAGTTCGGATATCATTATGATGTCTTACTTTTGTGTACACACGAGTATACATTGCTTTTATGGCTGTAAAACTTGGTCCTCGAATACCGAGTCTGTATATTCTGTACCAAGGATATCCATTACAATTTAATCAAATGCCTTGTAATGTCAATAAAACAACAATAAAATTGCTTATTTTAATTTAAAATATGTTATTAAATGGTGAAAGATAAATAGGTGCCAAAATCAGCACACATAATGACTTTACATTATCAGAGACAGGGATACTTAACTTTTTAACTATGAGTAAAATGAATATAATAAAGTACTGGTTTAAGGGAATTTGTGCTCCAGAACATAAATTCATTAAAATGATATATAAAATTATGCTAGGCGATATTGAAAGTAATCCCCTAAAAACCAACTGGGCAAGTCAAGTGAAATGTATTCTAAGTTCATTGGGATTCTATCATGTCTGCTTGGCACAAGGTGTTGGTGATCTCAATGGTTTTTCTTTCTGTGTTTAAGCAAAGAATTACTGACACTTTTGTCCAAGGTGTAGAAGGACGCATAAATGGCTATTCAAGGGCATTATTTTGTACAAATATCTTCTGTTTTGAACTTCAATTTTACCTTTAATGGGTTTACATCGAGAAGGTCAGGTGGAATAACACCGATATTAGTAACATCCATGTTTGCCCAGTTTGCCCTGTTCTCGAAGATGAATATCATCTTATTTTTTAATTTAACATCTACTCACAAACAAGACAAAAATACAATACATATATCTGTATATTATATACGTTACCCAAGCTTGTTAAAAGCCACTGAGTTATTTCCATCACAGAATCCAAATACTATCAAGTTACTATCTGTTTATGCATGTAGAGCTTTTGAAATTACAAATACTGTCAGTACATGATGATTAATGCTATTTTATTAAATTTCATGCAGTACATATCACTTTTATGAATACATTGCATATTGCTTTAATTTTTAACTTAGATATACATTATTTTTGCAAAGCATGATAATACAGTACCGATAGCTTTCACATATTAGTTAAATCTAAATTATCTTTGTAAAGCATGAGAATACAGTACAGATCACTGTTATGTATTACTAAGATAACAATTATTTGTGTAAAGCATAAGAATACATTAGAGATTACTTTTATGTATTACTAAGATATAAATTATGTTTGTAAAGCATGATAATACAGTACATATTACTTTTGTGAATTACTTAGATACAAATAACTTTTGTAAAGCACGAGAATACAGTACAGGATACTTTTATATAGTACGCGCAGATAAATATAAATAAATGTATTTATCTTCCTTAAAGCATGATAATATTATTTGTTTCTATTTGTATAATTGTCATTCATGACGATCATAGGCCTTGTTGGCCTTATTCGTTTTTTATATGCTACATTGTACAATTTTTGAATAAACTTTATTTTTCTTCTATTACATATAATAAAAATATGTACATGTATATGTAATGAAAGTATGTAATGAAAACTAGCACAAAACAAACCTTCCTTTGCAAAAAATAATCATTTTATCGCGTAGTTTGAGCTTTATCCCGTTGAAGTTTGGACTTTATTTACACATTTTATTCAGACAGTTCGGCTTTATCCATACATGAGCATACCATTCCAAGATATAATTGAGTTTAACCCAGAAACCACTACGGTATCAACCAACAAATGTTTGAATGCCCTTCTAGATATATTATATCACTACTCTGTAACGGTTTAGTTCACTAATTTCTCGATTTCGATGCCAAAAATTAAATAAATACGTACATTTTTTAAATATTTTGTAATTCCCCCAGACAATTTTTATATTTCTTCTTAGAAAAACGTAGATTCCTGGCAATACACTTAATGTATAATGGCGTTGGAAATTACTTTATACATGTGTACAATAATTTTGTATATATACTGACTTAAATCGCCGAAAAAATCAAAATAAGTACCTACCTGTCAATTGCGGACGATATGTTTTCTTTGAAATTTGATTTATCATCTGCAAATTGGTTTACCGACGTACAGGGGGTGACTCTTCTGTGTCAGAATCGAGGTTGGCTATGAGATTCCTTGTGATGACGTCAGCAAAATGATCAGTTAGATAAATTAAAATAAATAAATAACTTGAATAAATTAAATGTGCCTATTCTGGGATTCGAACTCAAAACATCACGCTTACAAACTGCGCGTAATAGCCACTGCACTTTAGTATCGACTGTTACAAAGTAAGGATTTAATGACATATTCATGTCTGAGTCTCACATCTGGTTTAGTAGCTTAAAATAGATTTACGAAAATGCACGGAATAGTCATGAGTGCCAGGTCAATACAATCGCACAATACGTGTACGATAGTGTGTCAATGTTAGTATACACCCGCACAACACAGTTGTGTTTTTAGGGGGGGTGGGGGGGGGGGCTATCTGTAACCGCTTGTCTCTCTGTTCGTCCGCCTGTCCGCCCGTTACCACGTATTTCTTTGGAAACAATTCTAAACTTTTTTGTTTATCTTCAGCACAAATTAATGGTTTCAGAAGTGTGGCTGTGTATACACGTTTGTGCGCGCTTCTTCCCCAAAACACATTGCCGAAAAATAACTTCACGGAAAACAATTACTAGCATTTGTGCATTTGCATAATAGATATTTGAGATTTTGTTAAAATTGTCACAGTTATAGAGTTATAGCATACAAATGTTGTCAAAAAATTAAGTTTTAAAGTCGATTTTATAATCGCTTCTTCTTCTTAACTCGTGACACGCAGTCAATAAGACTTCGCTACAGTTTTAAGCGTCAGACGTGGTTATCAGACTACGTATGAAGGGTGATTAGAGTAGAAGTAGTGAAGACAACAGTTTTTGCTCTTTGTGGATGTATGAAGGGATGATGTTTTAACCATACTTTTATTTGCTATCACATCTCAACAGGCCGAAACAGTTCAAACAGTCATCCCTCCACATTGGGTCCCTCAGTTTTGACTGTTCCCCAAACACCCATGTGATAACTGTATACTGAAATATCAGTGTGTCCATTAAAAAAACACAACTTATTTTCTGTAATGAAATATCAGTGTGTCCATTAAAAAAACACAACTTATTTTCTGTAATGGACTCTATTCTGTATACAGTAACGTGTATGTAAAAGGAGAACACCAGTTCACAGACGCAAGTTAAGACCTGTAATTTGACTGTTGTCTTCTCAGAAGTTCAGAGCAAGGGTGAATCCGACCAATTAGGACTGGAGGAGGCCCGGAAGTTGATAAGCCCCGCCAGTCTGACACAGTATTCGGACAGACACGGCGGTCCGGACCTCGCGGCACTATGGCTGACGGAGGCACAGGCTGCAGCGATGGAATTCGAACTCGGCGACACACTGCGTGTAAAGACACAGGGAGATGGGCCATTTGTTTGTAAGTTGCTGCATGGGCTATATCTGTAGTGGCCTTAGCATTCACTTATTGCCTCTTTAGGTCACCTGAGCACCATTTGCTCGGTGAGATATTGATATAGGGAGACGGTCATGCGCACGGACGCGATAGGGACTTTACTTTTCATTCAGTATTTATCAGACTTCCACAGTTTCTGTATGACCATAAAATCTCGGCGAAGTTCGATAATGAGCCAGATCGGACAAGGAACACCAGAGTTATTGCCCCTTTTTCACTAGAAAAACTGCAAAATGGACTTTGTGTAACATACGGACACCAATTTTCCTCTGATCGTGACCAGACTTGCTCAGCTTGTGTATGAGCATAAGATTTCAAAATGATATAAACATTGCCTAGATTGGGTTACAAACATTTGTTTGTGAAAAAAAATGTGCAGGATAGAGACTTCATTTTTTTGTCTAATCTTGACCAAACTTGCACTGTTTGTGTATGGCCATAAGGTCTCAAACGAAGTCGACTATGGACCAGATCAGACCAGAAACACCAGAGTTATTTCCCTTTGTTTGTGAAGAAATCATAATCCGTCAACAATAGGCTTTCAGTCTCCATAGAGAATTTACTTTTCATTAAATTTTAACTTAACTTGCAAAGTTTGTGTATGACCATAAGATATTATCTGGGTGCAATGATGGGCAAGATAGAACCAGGAACTCTAGAGTCATATTTATTTTATTATCAATCTTATTTTTATGAGAAAACTTGAAAAAAAAGGACGTTGTGCAACATAGAAGCTTCAGTTTTCATCTAATCTTGATCAAACTTGCACAGATTGTGTATGACCATAAAATCTCATAATAATCCAAATAATTGCCCAAATTTGGTACTAACAATCGAGTTATTGTCCTTGTTTGTGAAAAAAAGGACTATGCTCAGGATAAGACTTCATTTTTCACTAGCGATGGCAATTAATTGAATTTCAGTAACAGGTTATTTGGGTTTGGTATTTGAGCTGTTAACAGGTAAACTAAATATCATTAAGACCTGTCTGAAGTGGGTCTTTTTGTAGATATTCAGATTTCAGAGCTGGTCTCTGTCATTGCCAGTACTCAGATGAGCGTTTTTAGGCCATCATGGCCCTCTTGTTTTGACGTTGTCACCATATACAAACCAATAGCTTTTTCGTAGTCCGGGCAAATAAATGCGTATTTTCTTGTGAATTTAACCTTTACTTACTGACCGTGCCATATTTGATGACAGCACAACATATCCTTTTTGAATATGTCTGCAACATATACGAATGCAAGTAACATGTTCAGCATAGCGTTGATGATTTTGCCCATGCACATCCATGTTTTGCTTTTGTTTACATGTTGGCGCCGCATTGTCAAACAAGTTTTCCAAACCTCGTATTTACAATTTCATTATATGCAATGGACTGTTGGACTAGTTACGCTTTAACATGCATCTTACATTCAAAGCTTCAGCTACCGGTATGCACATTTTGCAATTGCAGTCAGTATTACCAAGATGGACGCGGTGTCGGCGACGGTAGGTAATTATGCCGGCGGGGAGTCCGTCGGCGCATCGTGGACAGACAAAATAATGGACATAAAAAGTCAAGTCCCTGCGTCGGAAAACCAGGGAGCCGACGACGACGAATGGGTAACGTGGATAAGTATTTTATTTTGTTGTCTATGTATATAATACTTATTTCGGCGACTTAAAATACCTTCAGTATATATTTAAGCAGGTTATGTTTGAACTTACACGTGATTACACGTGGTCCAGTATGTAAACTGTTACAATATTTGTTTGGCTGATTACAAGTACAGTTAATTTTATCCTCGATTGTTTCCATTTAAATATTCATGCGAGTTACCATGTCGGAAGCTATAATAATTGTGGCGCGTCGTGATAAAACAGTCTTAATGCATGTGCGTAAAGTGTCGTTCCGGATTAGCCTGTGCAGTCCGCACAGGTAAATCCAGGACGGTACTTTCCGCCTACAGTGGATTTATGTTTAGAAGAGACTTCATTGAAACAGAAAATACCATAAAAGCGGAAAGTGCCGTCCAGGATTAGCCTGTGCGTACTGCACAGGCTAATCCGGGACGACACTGCACGCACATGCATTAAGACCGGTTTACCCACGACGCGCTTCAATTGTAGTCTCGGAAGCACTCTATCTCGTTCCAGGACGATTGAGCAGACCAGTTACCCCAAAACCTTTCATGAGCAGAAGCTTGTAAATCTCCGTTGGAATATCCCCGTCCACTCGGTGTTCTAATCTCAAGGAACGTTTGACGCGACGAACTGACGAAGGGGCAACTTTAGTCCTCTATTTAAGACAACTGGTTCTACTATCGTCTACATGTCTTGACCTTCATTTCATTTAAGCATATTATTTACGAGGAATTAATTTGTGTTGCATACTTTTAAGAATACAGCTGCATTGTATTTCCGTCTGCATGCATTCGTTCATTTTCATTAGCTCCACTGTTAATAAGTTCCGGTATATTGTTTATGATGAATTAATTTGTTTTGCATAATTTTACAGATACAGCTTCATAAATATTGTACATGTACACACGAGATTATATTTACCCTTGTGCATGGTTCCTGTTATTTTATTCAACATGTGCGATGTAAAAACTTTTATATTACCAATGCATTTTGTATTATTACCTATGATGCTAGAGTATAATTTACTGAATAAATGTATAATAAATAAATAAATAGTTAATAAATGTGTAAGCATTCACTACATATGCCTATGTTTATTTAGAATATGTGGAGAATAGGTAGGTAAGTACATATCTGTTACAGTTCACTCATTTAGAATTATTTTTGGTGATAAAAGTGAAATCCATCAGTTTGAAACCACTGTCGTTCACATACGGACACAATATACTAACATACAGAGACCTTAAGCAGCATGGCATGATGCCTACATCGTCAATAGCATAAAATGTCACACGAATCTTTGTTTTTAACTTATTTTTAACCCTTTCATATACATACTGAAACAAATGAAAAGACACAACACAGTGGATAGGTCAACATTGTCGTATACATGTGTACATCAACAAAATATTTGGTTTCCATGACTATAATTTATTATTCATGTCAGTATTTACAATAACGTTACACCAACAGCAAGTCGCATTACAAAAGCGGAATGGTGGAATCATATTACATAATGTGACATTAATGAAGAATTTAATTTAACAGGAAGTTTCGACAACTGAACACAAACAACTAAGAGCTGTCTGCAAGACAGTTAGCCCCATTTAATGAACTGGTTATTCAGTTACTATATGTGGCGTGAGCAAACCGGTCTTAATGCATGTGCGTCAAGTGTCGTCCCGGATTAGCCTTTGCAGTCCGCACAGGCTAATCCAGGACGGCACTTTCCGCCTACAGTGGATTTATGTTTAGAAGAGACTTCCTTGAAACAGAAAATACCATACAAGCGGAAAGTGCCGTCCTGGATTAGCCTGTGCGAACTGCACAGGCTAATCCGGGACGACACTTTACGCACATGCATTAAGACCGTTTTTCTCACGACGCGCCACATACACTGATTTGGATTAATGTACTACAGTCGCCTTCCGAGTGCTTGAAGTCTCCGGAACCGCCAAGGAAACTTCAAGCCATCGTAACTCTGTGCTAAACGGTGTTCCAGAATAACTTATATTTGCCAAAATGTGTCTGCCTTATTTTCAAGGCTGCAAGTTAAGTATTCAGAGTATATATCGATTATTAACATACATTAAATATTTATTTATAAAGTTATTAATGTTATTTATTGTAAGTTTATGAAAGATGCAACATCCATTTTTGTGTTCTATTAACACTCGATACTAATCAAGTGCATTTTATCTATTAATAACTCCATATGAATGAAACGCATTCAAGCCAAATAATCAATTAAATATGTGAAAGCTGTCAATGGGACTCTGACAAACACTTCAAACCATTGGAAATTTGACCCTTGCGAATTTCCGCCAAACAACAGAAATGTATATGCATATATAAAATATCGGTCCCTATAAGAAACTTCATGCCAACGAAAAATTAGAGACGAGTGAGTTTGAGGCATCAGGAGTCAACTGTAGTATGTATTGCGGGTTGTACACCTGGGATGAATCGAGACTGGTACATGTATATTGAAAGTTAGATTTCACCCATTTTAGTTTCATTCGTTTTAAATGTTTTTAAATTGATCGAAAGTGGGTTTCTTGCATATCAAAAAGCTAAACTGCACTAAAATTTGTACTAAAACTACCCTTGATTCAATGCATAAATACGTGTCATGTACATAAACATAGATGCTGGATGTTACAACTTGAAACAGTGAGATGAACATTGCATTTATGTTTGCAAACTGTTTCAATTTTATCTACAAAAAAAATCCTGGTATACAGAGTGACTCCATTTTGGTAATCGTGTAACAACAATTTTAATATACTGTTCTTGATACACATATATAACATAAAAAATAAAATCCTAAGAACTTCATCTGGTCTTGCACACCGGTATTTTGCCTAATGGGTGAAAGTACAGCTTGACTAGCAAAATTCAAAACACTGTTCCATTTTAAATACAGTGTTTTACAGTTATTATCAACAATTTTATAATACTAGTATTAAAAATGAAGAACATATCAATTCACAATACTAGTATTAAAACTGAAGAACAAATCAATTCACAATACTGGTATTAAAACTGAAGAACATATAAATTCACAATACTAGTATTAACACTGAAGAACATATCAATTCACAATACTAGTATTAAAACTGAAGAACATATCAATTCACAAAGTCACAATCAAACCTTTATGGATTTTATTTAATTACAAATACATGTAAATTTCTCTCCATTGGTACAAATTGTTAATGTACCTAAAAAAACACACTATATCTTCATAACTAAAAGTATACTCCTCTTGATTATATCTTTTATAACCGAACTCAACAACAATTAATTGCTCATAACAAACATATGAGGCGTGTTGTGGGAAAACCGGGCTTTATGCATGTGCGTTTAGTATTCCATAAAAGCGGAAAGTGTCGTCCCTGGATTAGCCTGTGTGGACTGCACGGGCTAATCCGGGACGGCACTTTGCACACGTGCATTTAGTCTGGTTATCCCATGGCGCACCTCATATGTTTTCAACAAATCAAATACTGTCTACAGTATCCTAATACTCAAAACACACACGATCACCGATGCCTATGACTGTCTGCAGCAATACAAAACAGGCATTTAGGTTGACTGGATTTAATTAAATGCTAGTTAAAAAGCAAGTCTTCATCCCTGTCCCCTTCTAGGATATTTTCCACTTTGTCGACCTCAATGCCCTGTAATCTTAGCTCCTCCTTCACTCTCTCTGCCTCCTTACGGACTTTCTTCTTCTTCTCTTGGATTTTCTTCAGCCTGTAGTTTACAGAATGATATTTGGCTTTTAATCATTAAATCCCGGACATGACAGTTCAGGGCTACCTCTTGCTCAATACCTTCATTAGCCAAATGTATCATATTGTATTAAAATATGTGTTCTTTCAATTATTTTTCATAGTATTACAAAGAAATAGTAGTAGCGAATTGAAGATTTCTGTAACCAAATGTTTCAGTTTGTAGCCATTGTCTAATTTGGTTAATGGCAGAGTGAGCCATGCAGTTTGAGTAACTGATTAACTTCATTCAATAAATATACCATATTACTTTCAAATAAGTTAATTTGTTTTTGTTTGTTTGTTTGGATTTTTCGCCTTTTTTAACAGTATTTCAGTCACATCACGGCGGTCAGTTAACCTACTCACACTTTTCCGGGGCAAGCTTAGCCGACCTAAGCGGTTTACCAGTACTAAGTGCACATACTTATGCCAGTAACTGACAACTGCCCTACTTAAATCAGAGGTAGGGGAAGAATGGCCATAGAAATAATTTCATTACCAAACACCACACAAGTAATGTGGCCGAGCTGGGGTTCGAACTCACGATCCCCGGATTGAGAGTCCAGCGCTCTACCAACTGAGCTAGCCGGGCGCGGCCAAATAAGTTAAGTTCAGGTATTAAATTAAAAGACAACATACACAACATACCTGATTTAAAAGCAAGTATGTGTCAAGCTTCTAATTTCAGCATAATTGTGATGAAATATGCAATGATCAGTTCTTTTTTATCAAGAATGAGCGCAATTTAGATATCGCAAATAAAATAATTGTGCAGTTAGCTACATGTATGACTATATAAACACATCACTACAGGATGAACTATGATCAGAAACCTACCTAAAGAATTCTTCTCTTTCCCTTTCGTCGAGCTCTGTTGTGATGTAGGATAGTGTGTTTTCAATTCTAGGAATGATAACTGAAAAAGAAATATAGAAATACATTGGAGTTATTGGCAAATGTAATACAAAGAATACTATATTTTGTGGACGAATGTTCACTTAAATACACAGAATGGCAAATAATAAAATCTCAATTTCATATTTAAGTTTCGTGCATGAATCAGTGATAGCTTCTACAAGGAATGTTCACATTCACCTATGTAATACTCAGAAAATTGTTACTATTGTATCAAAACCAATTCACAAGAGTTCCAGAAATAATATGAATCAATTACTTGAAAGAATATCAAAACTTTGGCAGAAAAAGCAACACTTAAACCTTGATTGGTAAAATGTCATGCCATGATGGTACAAACATTACAAAAGCGGATGGATAGAGCAGTGACAACAACTCGGCAGCTTTCGTTGCACAGGACTGAAATATAACCATCATGACCAAAGTGACTGAAACTGGCTAAAAATGTATACCTCTCATAAGTATGCATGAAATTATTTTACCATGCTCTATGGCGTTAACTCTTCTGTTGGTTATCTTGATGACTTCATCTAGGGTTACAAATGAGGTCTGCAGGGAGGCCAGCTGTACCAGAAGTTCCACAGCCTTTGCATAGTTCTTCTTCAGTTTATCTATCTGCTGGCCGCCACGAGACAGACCAGTCAGCTCGTAGCCTGTTGATTCACAGAGAAAACATGATCACTAGTCAGTTAAAAGACTGTTAATACACACAGAAAAATTACAAAGAATCAGCCTGTAGCCTATTAAATTACGAAAGAAAACTGATAACCAGTCAGGTAGTAGTTTGTTAAAACAGAGAAAACTGATAACCAGTCAGGTTAGTTAATAGCAGTCAGTTCATAGCCTGTTAATTCACAGGAAAGTGATAACCACTCAGTTCATAGCCTGTTAATTCACAGGAAAGTGATAACCACTCAGTGCATAGCCTGTTAATTCACAGGAAAGTGATAACCACTCAGTTCAAAGCCTGTTAATTCACAGGACAGTGATAACCACTCAGTTCATAGCCTGTTAAAACACGGAGAAAACATGATGAAAAGTCAGTGTATACAGAGAAAAAAGATTATCATTAACATAAGAGCATGCTTCAAAGGATGTAAACAGACACTTCAGCTTTAACACCGAAGCTGCAAACCTTAATATTTTTACAGTTTTGTAACTGACCAAAGGCAATGTGTATTGTTAATATATTGCTAAAATGAAAAAAAAAAAATTCACATTTTGAAAGAAAATGTCACCAGTTCATCATTTTACATCATTGTACTTAAAGATTCCAGCAAAGATGGCAAGAAATGACTGAATGGCACCAAAAGTACTTAAAAAAAGACTTGTCACAGGATGTGACGTATGCCACCAAAGCATATGCATGTCAGAGGGCATACGTCATAATGTGGTTTTATTTTAAATCACTTCAATACTAGTGGAGTTATGCACTGCACAAGGAAAATAAATATTAAAGAAAGATTTGTGGTCCTTGCACTCAGCACTTTCACTAATTGCTCCCTATCATTATATGAAGTTTCATTTGAATCCCTTCAATACTAATGGAGTTGTGCTCCGCACAAGAAGCGTGATGGACATACAGACGGACGGACAATGCGATATGCATAAAAATTACTAAAATAAGGGCTTGCAGGTGCAAAAAAAAAATATGAATTTGAATTACAAGTGTTAAAGGCTACAATGATTTTTGTGTTTAAAATATTAATATATCAGAATAATTTTGTTTAAATTGCTTGAGATGTTAAAGTGGGACAATACACATGCTTTGGGGAAGACATTAAAGTATGAACGTGGGTCAATGATAACAACTTACTGTCTACACCATCAGTATAATGTTCAAATATTGGCAGTTGAACACCTGAAAATAATAACAAAATTATGTCAAATACTTTAAGGAACTGTGTCATAAGTTTGAAAACAATAATTCTTAAATAATTATGTTGCATATTGTTTAATAATATTTTTTACTGAAACTTCTAGCACCCAGTAAAATATTATAATTAGTTACTTTTTTGTTTGTTTAAGTATCTAATTCATCAAGAATGTGCTGAGAATATGCATATCTTGGCTCACTAATTTAATCACAAATAACGAGGTTTCAGACAGGAGTCAATAACTTGGGGAAAACAAACACAGTAAAGCAAATGTCTTCCAAAAAACTCCATAGCAATACCCAAACCAGGGCTGGCAATACCCAAAACCAGGGCTGAGGCAGAAAAATGTCTGTTTCTAGCTCCGAGTGATATCAACATCTATGATGGGCTATAGTTTAAGGATACATTTTTAGGAACCAATAATGCATGCCCAATTAGAATACATGTACATAAGATGTTACATGCAGTAACATGGATTCAAATGACTTTGGTGAACTTCAACCATGAAGCATGTGAATTAAATAAAGCGTAGTAGGAAGTCCTTAATAAATTATTGGTTTGGCGTAACCCTACACAGAATTTTAGAGATGTGTAGGTAGGTAGGGTATTTTTGTATATGCTTTTCAGTGAAATATAGAATTTTATTGGTAAAATAAAATTTTATATGTTCACTGTTGGAGCAGTGAAAATATAAGATTTTATATTTTCACTGCAGTGAAAATATAACACAAAACAGACTATTTTTCCATAAATACCATCGACCTACAAGTAGTGGTTTACAACCCCTGGCAAATGTATATACATGTACAGTATGTACATGCATGTGTTTACATAAAACACATGATAAAATTCAACACAATTATAATTTAGCGACAAAACTCACAAAATATGACACTTTTTCCCCACCATACTAAAGAGTGACAGTTTTGAAATCATTTATGACGTCATTTTTATGACGTCAGAATACACGAACTTGTGACGTTTAAGCTTATCTCACGCAATTTTATTTAGTTATTGTCCAAACGCATAAAATAAAAAGAAAATTTGTTGATTTTGGTGTAAGATCGTATTGTATTTCACTCGTAATCATAGAAAAAATATATTTTCACTCGTGGTTGCGCCACTTGTGAAAATATCATTTTCTATGAACACTCATGAAATAAAATACGATCTTACACCGAAATCAACAAATATCCTCTATATATTTTTTCTTTTTCTTTCAATGTTGTAAATTAACTATGTGACCATTGTATCTATATACTAATAACTTGCATTACCGGTGTTTTATTGATTTATAAATGCGTTAAAACTGACAAACTCTGATATAGATTTCCCACATTTTATTATTGAAACAAGTTTTAACAAGAATATTTCAACATATTCAAGGCAATATAAAACTTGTCATTTACAAAAAAAATACTTGTTTTCACGTTTTGCTTGTGAAATTTTATTTTGGGTTGCGGTCATTTTCGTGAGTAGGTAGGGTTACGCAAAACAAACAATCTTTTAAGGATGGCCTAGTGTAAAATATTTCTATCAGCTCACCTGCAACATTGTCTTTCTTGGACCTGACTTTGAGCTGTGCCTTGTTCACATTCTGGAGAACCATGTGGTTGAAGTCACCCGTGGTAAACTTGGCCTCTGCTAGAGAGAACACTGATTCCTTCATAATATCTCCCATCTTCATCTTTGTCTGCAATAAAAAACAATATTCCACATTAATTGATGTTTGGTCTAATTAAATTCATAACCTGTCTGATGCTACAGTGCTACATGGCTACTTACAGAGACAAGTTATGGAGAAACAAACAATAGGATGTGTTCGGTATTTATTTCAATAAACTATTACCACTTGCACAGAGGATCAAAAATCAGGAATTGCAACAAACCTCAATAATTTTTTTCAAGATCTGTCTGAAGCGCATGGTCAATGCATCTGCTTTCTTCTTGAGAAGACTGTGCCCTTTTTGTGCTCCTTTTAGACGCTGCTTCATAATGGCCAGCGCCCTGTGGCATAAAATATATAAGTTGTTACTTAACTGCTTTGAAAGCTAAGATTTCAATTGAAACAGCACTTTAACCACAGTCCAGAAAAAAGAAAGGTTACACTATACTAACTGAATAAATCAGTATTAGCTAATATACATTTGGAATACATTTAAAATATAAGTACATATTTTATAGTGATAGCAGAGCAATCAATCTTCAGAATAGGATTATAGAAAATATATAGAGAATACATGGTTGGTGCCGGGATGGAGAAAGTTTATCCGGTGAGGCTTAGAAAATGAAAATAGGGCGAGCTTTAGTGAGCCCTATTTTTGTTTTTGGGCCGAACCGGATAAACTTTCTCCTTCCCGACACCTACTATGTATTCTATTTATCCTGTTTTTTACACAATTGCATTTTAAAAGCAGTTTAATTAAAGGTTTAGCTTAACACTATTATGTTTTATGACGAGCCTCGAACCTTATAACTCGCTAACATTTATGCGAGCTTCCCGACAAAATAGTCCTCGTTTTTCTTACCGACAATCTTCTAAATTTAAAAATTAATATAATTTGCTGACGCCAATAATATTCACGAACAAGAATTAGTACACAGTAGCCACTATAAACCAGACATCGATTTTTGACAAGTTGCATAGCGTCACACCTATGTCATTCGGTTAAGTTTGAAGTTTACATAGTGTACAAACTAGGACGCGAGTGTGTTGGAATTAAAAACAAAAAGCAATCGGAATACAATAGTTAGTGTTTCAGTGTTTTGGATGAATTATGTTAATAACATTTAAATCAAAAAGTGTATGGAATATATGCCTGGAATTGAAACGGTGAGATTAATCCCATTTGAATTTAAATTTTCTAGAATGTACTCGGATTGTGGGTGGATAACATCGTGACCAACTTAAAGATTTTTGTAATTTATGGATGTAGATATACTCTTCGTTAAGTTTTAATAACATTTCAACTAAAATTTATATAAAGGGTCATTTCTTTCTTGAATAAATTGTATCTTTGTTTTGATTGAAGAAAGTCTATTCAGAAAGAATAACCCACTTACATCAATGCAAATAGAACGGAAGATGTTGTTTACACCTTCATCGATTATACCATACATGTGCGGATTAACAACTCATTATGGAAGCTAGGATCTCTGTAAAACTAGACAACACGACGTTTTTATAGATGAAAAACTCGGGTGAGTACAGGTGTATTTCATTTTTTGCCTTTTGATTTTGGACAATGTTGCTATTCGGCACGTAGGAATACACTACTAATTGGATAAACCTTGCCAATCCTGTTGACTGGATTTATACGGTCACCCCTTTATTAGGTCAATGTTGCAGGTAGAAACAGGATAAACTAAAAGACCTATCCACAGACTCGCAAATCAACAACTTCCAAAATTGTTGTCAAAGATACCAGAAAGGGAAATACAATATATAATATATAATGAAGCAAAATGACACTCCTGTCACAGAAATATATTTGACATTGTATCACTTAAGAATAAACATCACTTGAAATGGCTTGACATAGTGTGTCATTTATGAATAAATATCACTTGAACTATTATAAAGAAATGGGAAAACTTGTGGTAGACATTTAATGTGTGGACATTTTTTAATGATGCCTAATACAAAAATAGCATGAAAAAAACACACGCTTCAGCATACAAGCCTCTTTGGCCTAGTGGTTATCGTGTTAGACTTTTATTCCAGTTTTTTTTCGTGTGTTTGGGCCCAAGCATGTTTGGGTAGTGGGACCATACCAGACAGGTGGTTTTCTAGAATTAAAAATACTCCAATATTCCTGTCACTAAAAGCAAATTATCAAGGTTTGAGGGGGGACCCTCTCGGTCCAAATATAATGCAGAACGTTATCATAAACTACGAAATATACACAAACACCCTTGGGAAAGTTCTAGGATAAAAAAGGTACAGGGTGCTGCATAAAAGGAGCTGAGTGGATCGGCGGACCAGTTTAGTGACATTTTCTAATTATTTGCTAAATCATGTTATTTTTTTTATGAGTGTATATGTTCTTATAATGTTTTTAAACATATTACATTCATTTGACATTGAATATTTGCAAAAATATAATTATGGACTTCCAAATGATATTCAACATTTCTGTGTTGGCCCGCCCAGAAGGGCAGCTGGGGGGGGGGGGGGGGGGGGCCAAACAGGACCTGGTGCTGCACCCAGCTATTTTGCCCTAGATCTTTCCCTACACCTACACACTCGTCTATACTACAGCTATGAAACAAGAACAACCAACAAACATGACCATTGGCAATGACCATAAAAAGCATAATTGAAAGGTAAGTATTGTTTAATTCGCAGACATGTATTTTTTTTATAAATAAATAATGTAATTAATGAAAAAACGTACCCATTTACATCATGAATCAATATACGTACATTCGAGAAGGGAAAATATTTAGTCTGTCTTTTCCTGACATCTCTGTGAAGTTTACCGGAACCGGAAATCACAATCATGTGAATGGCGTTTTGTAACCTTCATTAGCCTACTCTTTAGTAGTTTCAGTATGCGCCCATTTCCTGTCAAAATTGTCCGTGGGACATTACACGTATTTCGTAGACTATTTACAATGACGACATCAAATGTAAACGATTTAAAAAAATAATGTTGTTGTTTTTTTAACAATTATACGTACGTTCAGTCAAGTATAGCTGTGAAATATGCACTTGTCTTCAAATGTTACATATTTTCGCGAGTGTCCTATTTTGACCTTGTAGGTTACACGACAGTAATCAAATTAATATTTTGACATAAAAATAAAGCATTAGATTCTGTCCATGTTTTGAGGCTTTAGAGGGATGTTTTCCATATTTATAGCGCCCATGTCTTTTCTTTTGATAAACAAAAATAGTGTTTCGCACCCACAATCTTACACAGTAGTCAAAATGCAAAAAAATATCTGTGGTCAGTAATATTGATTGAAAAATGAAAGAGCATTTGAAATAAGCGCAAAACTGAGTGACATTATCCACTTAGCCATAGTAATTTTTTTTTTAATGAAATAGCCGAGTTATTTTATATTTGTGTGTAATATCATTTTTATTTGAAAGTACAGTGATGTTGGTTTTTGTGAATCAACATTCAGAAGTGCTGATAATTCAATTTCATTTTAACCCGTAGACTACATATATTTATTCTTATGAAATTTTGCCCCATTCTTGCCAGTATACCCATTTCCTGCTGTGACAATATAGAATAAGGAGGAATATTTTCCAACATAGGAGCAATCCTTTGCTGGTCATGCCGTTTAGGCGAATATTGCCATTATATAAAGTATAGCTCGCCAACGTTAACCTGCCACTGACCTTTATGCATGAATATTTTAAAATACTGTTAAGATGAATATATTAGTTTCTGTACTGCAATCAAGTAACATACATCAAAGAATATCCCACTAAAATAATGTTATGTTATCATTAAACTCGTGAAACCTGTGCACCAACAAAACCGAGTATGAATATATAGGAAACAATTCAAGGGCGTATTTTATGCTAATAGTTAACGAGTATGAGGTTTATGTTGACGAGCTATAGCCAACAAGTATGTATTGATTATATTCAGACTGAAGGGGATATGTACAGGACAGAGACAGACAGTTTTGGACCCATTAAGGTACCGAAATCAAAGTACTATGGAGCAAACACTGCCAGATCTTTGACCAACTTTGATATAGGTGGTGAAACAGAGAGAATGCCTGTAAGTGTCTAAATATTCACCTGTATTTACGTAATTACATTTAAAAAAATATTCATAATAAAAAATACAGAAATCTGTTTCTGTCTGTGCCCAATAAAGTTTGTTTAATAAAAAAAAATATGATATGGAAATTATTTTGTTTGGAAATTAGCAATGTACAATGCTGTTAATGGCTACTATTGTTCACAAATATGAAGACTGTTTTACTGAAGTTGAAATTGGTAAAATAATAGACAAGTGTAAATGATAAAATATGCAATTTGTATGATTTGAACCTAAGTTACAGCAAGAAGAGATGCTAAATGCGAGTCAGTTGTACTTAAAATAATGGTAAGGAGAGCAAACTGAGTTATTATTATGATTTAATTAAGTCTATACTTGCTTTATTTTTATTTTAAGATTCCAGTTATCAGAGCCCTGGCTATTCTTAAGTACTGTGCAGCAGATGTGAACAAGCAGTATGGTCTGAAAGCAGAGATAGCAGAACACATCAAAAAGGCAGCCGAGGAGGTTTAAGACTTGTTTCATCATTTTACATTTATAAGATCCATTCTTTAAATAAGGATTTTCCTAACTCACAGAGGTTTTATGTTCACAAGTTGAGTTTCGGTAACAAACATGATAAACAGGGTAAACCAAACATATATATATTGCATTAAAATGTTTTATGGTAATTATTAAATTAAATTGGTGAAGTATGACATTTTCAAGTTTTCTTATGTCATGTTTTAGTCAGACCAAAAAATATAGTATTTTTCATATTTTAATTCATACCAACATTTACTGGTACTGCTAGCTGAGAGTTTAGTACAATTAATGAATCATATGTAATGAAGAGAAAAAAAGCCTGTACAATTAATCATATGAGGCATGTCGTGGGAAAACCGGGTTTTATGCATGTGCGTAAAGTCCGGGACGGCACTTTCCGCTGTTATGGTATTTTCTGTTTCAAGAAAGTCTCTTCTAAACATAAATCCACTGTAGGCGGAAAGTGCCGTCCTGGATTAGCCTGTGCAGACTGCACAGACTAATCTGGGACGACACTTTACGCACATGCATTAAGTCCGGTTTTTCCACGACGCGCCTCATATGTACTGAAGAGAAATCAAGCAGCTACTACACAATATTGTGATTAACATTTAAGTATATGTTTTATCATTTGACTGACATTTTTTATGCCCCCAAAGAAAACTTCGGGGGCATATAGTAATCACATCGTCTGTCCGTCTGTCTTTCTGTCTGTCCGTCCATCACGCTTCTTTTGCGGAGCATAACTCCGTTAGTATTGCCCTTTGTTTAATTATCTTGTGCAGAGCATATCACCATTAGTATTTTGAAGGGATTCAAATGAAACTTCATATAATGATAGAGGACAAGGAGAGGAAGTGCAGAGCACAAGGACCACAACTCTTTTTAGCTCACCTGAGCACAACATGCTCATGGTGAGCTTTTAGGATTGCCTTTTGTCCGTCTTGCGTCGTGTGTCAGCATTTTCATTCAAAGAACATCTCCTCCTAAACCACTGGGCAGATTTTCACCAAACTTCACAGGAATGATCATTGGGTGACCCTCTTTCAAAATAGTTCAAATCATTCCGTTCCGCTGCATATGTAGGTCACCAGAGCTAAAAATTGATTTAAAAACTGAAAAATTTAAAAATCTTCTTCTCTGAAACCACAAGGCTTGGAACTTTCATATTTGATATGTGACATCCTCTAGTGGTCCTCTACAAAGATTGTTCAAATTATGTCCCTGGGGTCAAAACTGGCCACTCCCCGAGGGTCACATGGTTTATATAGACATGTATGGCAAAATGACTTTAAAAATCTTCTTCTCTGAAACCGCAAGGCCTAGAGGTTTCATATTTGGTATGTAACATTGTATAGTGGTCCTCTACAAAGATTGTTCAAATGATGCCCCTGGGGTCAAAACTGGCCACACCCCGGGGGTCACATGGTTTATATAGACTTAAATTGCAAAATGACTTTAAAAATCTTCTCCTCTGAAACCGCATGGCCCAGAGGTTTCATATTTGGTATGTAACATTGTATAGTGGTCCTCTACAAAGATTGTTCAAGTGATGCCCCTGGGGTCAAAACTGGCCACACCCCGGGGGTCACATGGTTTATATAGACTTGAATAGCAATATGACTTTAAAAATCTTCTCTGAAACCGCAAGGCCCAGAGGTTTCATATTCGGTATGTAACATTATTTTGTAATCCTCTACAAAGATTGTTCAAATGATGCCCCTGGGGTCAAAGCTGGGCACACCCCGGGGGTCACGTGGTTTATATAGACTTAAATAGCAAAATAACTTTAAAAATCTTCTTCTCTGAAACTGCAAGGCCTAGGGGTTTCATATTTGGTATGTAACATTGGATAGTGGTCCTCTCCAAAGATTTTTCAAATGATGCCCCTGGGGTCAAAACTGGCCACACCCCGGGGGTCACATGGTTTATACAGACTTGAATAGCAAAATGACTTTAAAAATCTTCTCCTCTGAAACCGCAAGGCCCAGATGTAACATTGTATAGTGGTCCTCTACAAAGATGGTTCAAATGATGTCCCTGGGGTCAAAACTGGCCACACTCTGGTGCTCACATGGTTTATATAGACTTAAATAGCAAAATGACTTTAAAAATCTTCTTCTCTGAAACCGCAAGGCCTAGAGGTTTCATATTTGGTGTGTAACATTGTATAGTGGTCCTCTACAAAGATTGTTGAAATGATGCCCCTGGGGTCAAAACTGGGCACACCCCGGGGGTTACATGCTTTATATAGACTTAAGTAGCAAAATGACTTTAAAAATCTTCTCCTCTGAAATCGCAAGGCCCAGAGGTTTCATATTTGGTATGTAACATTGTATAGTGGTCCTCTACAGAGATTGTTCAAGTGATGCCCCTGGGGTCAAAACTGGCCACACCCTGGGGGTTACATGGTTTATATAGACTTAAATAGCAAAATGACTTTAAAAATCTTATCCTCTGAAACTTCAGGGCGTAGAGGTTTTATATTTTGTATGTAACATTGTGTAGAGGTCCTCTACAAAGATTGTTCAAATGATGCCCCTGGCGTCAAAGCTGGGCACACCCCAGGGGTCACATGTTTTATATAAACTTAAATAGTAAAATAACTTTAAAAATCTTCTCTGAAACCGCAAGGGCCAGAGGTTGCATATTCGGTATGTAACATCGTATAATAGTCCTCTATAAAGATTGTTTAAATGATGCCCCTGGGGTCAGAACTGGCCACACCCTGTGGCTCACTGGTTTATATAGCTTAAATAGAAAAATGACTTTAAACATCGTCTCCTCTGAAACCGCAAGGCCCAGAGGTTTCATATTTGGTATGTAACATGGTATAGTGGTCCTCTATAAAGATTGTGCAAATGATACCCCTGGGGTCAAAATTGGCCACACCCCATGGGTCACAATGTTTATATAGACTTAAATAGCAAAATGACTTCAAAAATCTTCTTTCCTGAAATGGCAAGGCCCAGAGGTTTCATATTTGGTATGTAATGTTGTATAGTGGTCCTCTACAAAGATTGTTTAAATAATTGCGAGAATGAATGAAAAATATTTATTATAAAATGCGTATAGTTATTACACCCCGGGGCTCACATGGTTTATATAGACGTAAATGTCAAAATGATATAAAAATGATATAAAAATTCTTCTCTGAAACCACAAGGCCCAGAGGTTTCATATTTGGTCAAAACATTATATCGAGACCTCAATTGGGATGCATATGGGATGGATGGGGTCAAGGTCAAGGTCACTTACTAAAAATAGAAAAACGGTTTCCGCTCAATAACTTTAGAACGCATTGAGGTATTTTAATAAAACTTAATACATAGATACCTTATATCGGCACTTGACATGGGATTGCATATGGGGTGGGAGGGGTCAAGGTCAAGATCACTGATACTAAAAATAGAAAAATGGTTACCGCTCAATATGTTGAGAACACATTGAGCTATTTCAATGAAACTTAATACATAAGTACCTTATATCGAGACATTGCTTGGGATTGCATATGGGGTGGGTGGGTCAAGGTCACCGTTACTTACTATAGGACACATTGTGATCTTTTAATGAAACTTAATACACATATCTTATATCGAGACCTCACTTGGGTTTGCTTATGGTGTTGATAGGGTCAAGGTCACTATTATTAAAAGTAGAAAAACGGTTTACGCTCAATAACTTGAGAACGTATTGAGATATTTTAATGAAAATATTCATATTGAAGGATAATGATAGAGGACAATGAGAGGAAGTGCAGAGCACAAGGACCACAACTCTTTCTTCAATATTTATGGAGTTGTTGCCATTTTTTTTATATTTTGTTATGTGAAGCATTAATTTTTTCGTGCGGAGCATAACTCCCTTAGTATTGAAGGGATTTAAATGAAACTTCATATAATGATAGAGGACAATGAGAGGAAGTGCAGAATACAAGGACAACAACTCTTTTTTCAATATTTATGGAGTTATTGCCCTTCAGTTAATTTTCTTGTGCAGTGCATAACTCCATTAGTATTGAAATGATTTAAAATAAACCACATACATTGATAGAGGATGTTGAGAGGAAGTGCGGAGTACAAGGACCATAACTCTTTTTATAGGAAGCAACATTTTTGGCAACATGTAACTGACATTGTGTTGCCTTCTTCTGACTATATATGTGTCGGGGGCATACATCACATCCTGTGACAAGCCTTGTTTATTTGTAAATGACTATTTGTATAACAGGTTTGTAACTTTTAAAGGGACCTGTTTACAGATTCTCAAATTTACAATTTTCAATTTTTTGTCATTGATCCCAAAAAGAAAAATACATTATAAATAAACAAGCAAAATAACACTACTGACAAAGAGATATATTGGAAATATAGTGTCGTTTATGAAAATTCATCAATTGAAATGGATAAAATTAACAAGCATTTATAACACTTTTCATCTTTTTTGGGGCGAAACAGGTAAATCTCTAACATAACGTTTAAAATGCACTACCATGTGTGTAAGTCACAATAGGTGTATCACTAACATAACGTTTAAAATGCACTACCATGTGTGTAAGTCACAACAGGTGTATCACTAACATAACGTTTAAAATGCACTACCATGTGTGTAAGTCACAACACGTGTATCACTAACATAACGTTTAAAATGCACTACCATGTGTGTAAGTCACAACAGGTGTATCACTAACATAACGTTTAAAATGCACTACCATGTGTGTAAGTCACAACAGGTGTATCACTAACATAACGTTTAAAATGCACTACCATGTGTGTAAGTCACAACAGGTGTATCACTAACATAAGCCGAGTGGTTAGAGCGACAGACTTTTGGTCCTGACGGATGTGATTCCAGTCCTGGGGAAGGCAACCATTTTAATTTATTATTTTTTCTTTACATAATATTTGGTTTTGGTTAGTCCAACTGCTTTAGTTTTTGCAGATAAGGCATTAAATGATATTTTTCAAAAGTCTGTGAACTAGTCCCTTTTAATGAGTACATGTTAAAGTTTAACATTGACCTGTGAACGTGGATGTGTATCACAGGTGATTCATGGAAAGCTGATGGATCATTTCCCGCTGGTGATATGGCAGACAGGCTCAGGCACGCAAAGCAACATGAACATGAACGAGGTGCTCAGCAATCGGGCTATCGAGATGATGGGGGGTAGCCTCGGCAGCAAGACACCTGTACATCCTAACGACCATGTTAACATGTGCCAGGTTCGGAAGCAAATGATTTTCCTGTTGAACTTATAGTGAGATTCTGTTAAGGATCTTGTTTTGAAAAACAATATAACGCGCTTCGTGAGAAAACCGGTCTTAATGCATGTGCGTAAAGTGTCGTCCGGGATCAGCCTATGCAGTCCGCACCGGCTGATCCAGGACGGCACTTTCTGCCTACAGTGGATTTATGTTTAGAAGAGACTTCCTTGAAACAGAAAATATCATAAAAGCAGAAAGTGCCATCCTGGATTAGCCTGTGCGGACTGCACAGGCTAATCCGGGACGACACTTTACGCACATGCATTAAGTCCGGTTTTCCCACGACGCGCCAAATATCATCTCTTATGCATATGAAGCACAGGTAAAGTTATGTTTTTAAACAGTAAATGTTTGTCTTAAATTGCATAATATATATATATTTCTGTAAAAAAGATACTACAATAAAAAACTAACCCTTTTGTATGTGACATTGTACATGTATAAAAATGTATTCAGTAAAATAAAAAACCAGTGGTATCAATGCGAAACAGTTCTTTGTCATTTGAAATTTCAAATTGACAATCCTGTCTTTTGTATAATGCAATCTTTAACACATATGTCATGCTTTTTTTCTATCGTATCATTCAAAATTATGACAAAGTTGTGAAGTCAATTTGGTTTTATAAATCAACAGATCTTTTTTGTGATATTACAGAGTTCCAATGATACATTCCCGACTGCGATGCACATTGCTGTTGCCATGGAGGTCCACGAACGATTGTTGCCTGGGCTACAGAGCCTTCATGATGCACTGAAGGCAAAGGCAGAGGAATTTCAGAATATTATAAAAATTGGAAGGACACATACCCAGGTAATTGTTCCAAAACAATAGTTGCATCACTTGTTCTTTTTCAGACTTTTGTTTTCTTCTTACAATGTTTTGTTTTCATTTATTAGAATAAGTTTGAATACTTGTCTTTATTGTTTTAAGTATGTAAAAAAGCTTTTTTTTGTTGTGATTTGTCATATGTTTGCCATTTGCGGCTTAAATGTACTGGTACTGTTAACAAATAAGTGTATTACTATGTTACTAACTGTAGCTGTCAGAAACTGCCAATGTGTGTTACTACTCAGCTGAATAAAACAGTAGTTTCATAAATCATAGTACCATAAACCATAGATAGAGCTTCATTCTGATTCTCCTATAATACCACATGTTGATGTCAAATTGAAACTGCTAAATAAGTTTGCATCCTGTAGTTTGTGATGTCATTCTATGCTGAAGCTACATTTGTAGTTAGATCAGTGTGTATTGCATATATTTTGCTGTAAAAAATAAATTAGGCATGTGCAGGATGCCATGCCCCTCAGTCTGCACAGGCTTCTAGTAATCTGGTACGACACTTTCGGCTTTTATGGTATTTTCTGTTTCAAGGAAGTCTCGTCTAAATATAAATCCACTGTAGGCGGGAAGTGTCATCCCAGATTAGCCTGTGCGGACTGCAGAGGCTAATCGGGTACAACACTTTACGCATATGCGGGGTTTTCCCACGACACGCCTCAAGTAAACAAATGCATATGTCATCAGAGTATCGACATATTCCCCGGCCCATATTCCAGGATGCCACGCCCCTCACCCTGGGCCAGGAGTTCAGTGGGTATGTACAGCAGATGGCGTACGGGATTATCCGTGTCAGGTCTTGCCTTCCGAGAATCTACGAGTTAGCTGCAGGTCTGCCACACTTAACAGTTTTCTTTTCATGACTTTATTGAAAATTAAAACAGTGACTGGCTCGCTAATTCATCAAATTAAGAACAGAAAAGTTATGCTCGTAGGATGAGGTTGAATTCATTTATTTGTTAAAAAAAAGCACATTTTAATCATAATGTTTATTGGTTGTGATGTGACCATTTTTATTGCCATGGGCTTTTTGATAATTTGATTAAAATGATATTAATGAAACATATTACAAAAGCTAATTATAGTAATAGTGGCAGCAAAATCTTATTTTTTATACTGACTTGTCCTGTTATGACAAAGGCTGATACATGGTACGACTCCATAAAGAATTTATATAGTAAACTCTGCCAACATTTTGCTTGTTCTTATTGAATATGGAGCAAGCTTGGCAATACAGACAATTGATTTTGCCACCCCTGCAACTTTTTTTAACAATTTATGTAATGTTTAGAAGAAGTTATTATTATTTTTTTACATAATCATTATTAGCTCACCTGGGCACAAAGCGCTTGGTGAGCTATTGGTATAGGGGACCTCTCCGGCGGCGTCCGGCGTCCGTATACTGTCAACAATTTGTACCGTTAGCGCGATAAAGACTACATTTTAAATTCAATCTTGATTAAACTTGCATAGTTTGTGTATGACCATAAAATCTTGGATGGGATTGTTATTGGGTCAGATCACACAAGTAACACCAGAGCTATTGCCCCTTTTTTTCACGCGAAAAAACCCTTTTCCAACGTATAGACTTTATTTTCCATCCATTCTTAACTAAATTTTTCACAGTTTGTGTACCATTATCAGATCTCAGCAGATGCAGATGCCAAAAGTGGGCCAGATCCTGTTTCAAACACCAGAGTTATTGCCCTTTGTTTTTTAAAAAAAATATACAAAAATGGACATTATTCAAGATAGAGACTTCATTTTTCATCCAATCTTCACCAGTCTTGAACAGTTTGTCTATGACCATAAGATTAAAGGTGAAGTCGAATATAAGCAAGATTGGACCAGAAAACCCAGAGTTATTGCCCTTTGTATGTGAAAAAATATGCAAAAATGGACATTATTCAGGATAGAGACTTCATTTTTCATCCATTCGTCACCAATCGTGTACAGTTTGTCTATGAATGTAAGACAACAGGTGAAGTCGAATATAAGCATGATAGGGCCAGAAACACCAGAGTTATTGACCCTTGTGTTTGGAAACATCAACAAGTTATCAATGATTGGCTTGCACACACGATTTTTCATTCAATGTTGACCAAACTTACACAGTTTGCGCATGACCATAAAAATTCATTGATAACATTTGATTTCCAACAGTTGCAAGACTTGCGTGTAGTTATTTGTACATGCAACATTGATGTCTTCAGAGCCTTCATTAACATCAATTATCATCATTGGACAGAAAATTATCAAAGAAAAAAGCAAAACTTTACCTTATAGCACAGCCATCACAATTATCGCATTGCAACTAGTTTTCCAAAACTGTTTGCGAAAAAGATCAAAATCTACTGTTTCTGCATTTTCCAGAATTGTCAATGACTAAATAAAAAAGGGTCAGGTAAGAAGATCGAGAAAAATGATTTGAGAACCATCAGCAAAAAAACGCACATCCACTACCCAACTCATACTTCAGTTAGCCCATTGCACTAACCAATGTTTTAAATCAAAATTGATCCTATCCCCTGCTGTGTATTGTTCAGATACTTTAATTTTTTCAAACCTGTCACAACAGTATGGTCTTCATCTGTACCAGTTCTCAGGTGTGCGCTTTGGGCCATCATGGCCCTATTGTTTTTATTACCGGCCAAAATGTTCTTTTTAAGGAGGAACAGCAGTTGGTACTGGGTTGAACACTCGGATAGGTTTTGCCGAGAATGTGGCCAAGGAAATTGCTCAATATACAGGTAATGTAGCAATACACAATCTTTGCCGGGTCCAGCTAGCTCAGTTGGTGGAGCACTGGACACTCAATTGGGGGTTCGTGATTTCGAGCCAGGCCACATAACTTTTGTGGTCATGAAATAATATCTACAGCCATTCTCCCCCTACCTCTGATTCAAGTAGGGCAGTTGTCAGTTACTGGCATTAATGCACTTGGTACTGGTTAACCTCTTAAATCGGCTAAGCTTGCCGAGGAAAAGTGTGAGTAGGTTAACAGACCACTGAAATACTGTTAAATACGGAAAAAAATCCAAACAAACATAACACTGAAAAAAAAAAAAAAAAAAAAACAACAACAGAAATTTATGTTTTAAGTATTGTAGATCTGATGTGAATTTTTAAAATTGTTTACTGCTTTTCAGAGACTGCTCAAAATTCCCTTGATACAGAATGTATTACTAATTCAAGTTTTTCCCCTAGATACATCTTTTAAGTTTTGCTTATCTTTATGCAAAAGATATTTATCGTTTAAATGTGCAACAATTGGATTATTTTTGTAATTACCAAGAGTGATTTTACTACCAAAATAATATATAATTTTGGAAGGCGGTAAACGGTTTTTAATGTACTAATTCATGTACAGTATTTAAAAACTAGAAAAGTGAGAATTATTATCAAACAACATGTATGTGCTTACTTACATTAACTTCATTACAATGTGATTATACTTTTGAGTGCTTTGTTTACAGGATTACCGTTCGTCACTGCACCAAATAAGTTTGAAGCACTGGCAGCGCACGATGCCATGGTGGAGCTACACGGAGCACTGAATGTCGTGGCAACCAGCGTCATGAAGATCGCCAATGACATCCGGTTTCTCGGATCTGGTCCCAGATGCGGTCTCGGAGAGTTGTCTCTGCCCGAAAATGAGCCTGGAAGTAGTATCATGCCCGGTGTGAATGATTTATGCAAATTATTTGTTCCAGGTTATAGATGTATATATGTATAAACGCAACATGTTTAACGGTCATTCAGAAAAGTACCGATCAAAAGTGGTTACCACTTATTTTCAAGCCAGTCCTGTGAAAAGTCTGGTATAAATGTTAGCTAAAATGTCCAGTCCAGATGTCTCGAAATACTTTCTACTTGCTTTGTTTGTTGTCATTACCAGTAAACATACTTCAGTTATTTTTTGTTTTGTGATCATTTCCAACACTATACTTGTAACGAAAGCTACAATGGATTGCAATTCTAGTATATAGTCACGCTTACTTTGTCAGATTATATTTACATAATTATATTTTAGTATGCTTATTGTTTGGATTTATGTTGGCAACGTATAATCTTTTTATGGTATTTAACTAATACTAATATGAATCCCTATTATATATGCATCACAACTGTCACAACTGTTTCAGGTAAGGTCAACCCAACCCAGTGTGAGGCTATCACCATGGTAGCCGCCCAGGTAATGGGAAATCATGTTGCCGTTACTGTGGGGGGTAGCAACGGCCACTTTGAGTTGAACTGCTTCAAACCTTTGATCGTGAGCAACGTTCTGCAGTCCGTTCGACTGCTGGGTGATGCTTGCCAGTCATTCACGAAAAACTGTGTCAATGGAATCCAAGCAAATAACGCTGTGATAGGAAAATTGCTCAATGAGTCACTGATGTTGGTAACAGCGCTCAATCCACATATCGGCTACGATAAAGCGGCTACCCTGGCGAAAACTGCCCATCAGGATGGTACCACTCTCAAAGAGGCTGCTTTGAAACTGGGCTACTTGACTGCAAAGCAGTTTGATGAATGGGTTCGCCCAGAAAACATGCTGGGGCCAAAATAGGAAACATTATTCACAATTGTATGAACCAGTTTCTTTTTATGCTTTGGCATCTTGATGCGGGAGGCATACAGTGTCCGTCCTTCCTTCCGTCCGTGACAAGGTTAAGTAGATTTTACCGTTTTGTCTAGCACCAACACCGCTTACTACAACACTTTGATACTTACACAGTTGTTGGTTATGACCATTCCCTATCCACCCATATTACCCAACCTTACTTTGACCTTGACCTAATTTGGAATTATAATAATTCAAAAGTGCCATTTCTTGGTTAACAAGATTTTGCCGTTTCGTCTAGCACCAACACCGCTTAGTACAACACTTAGATATTGACACAGTTGTTACTTATGACCGTTCCCAATCCATCCATATCACCCAACCTTACTTTGACCTTGACCTAATTTGCACTTAGAAAAATTCAAATGGGCTGTTTCTTCGTTAACTAGATTTTACCATTTTGTCTAGCACCAACAGCAGATTGCATTTATTTTGAAGGACAGATCTTTTGAACTTTTATTGAAATGTATTATCCATAAAGTGTTTGTTTCTTTATTCAAATCAACTTACTCACTGAGTATTTCTATTTTATGTCATTATGAAGTAAACAGGTTCTGCTGTTATATGCCTTGAACTCCTCAAAAAAGTATTTGATGAATATGGAACATCATGTTTTTGGAATGACAGCTTATTTCCGATTTATGTATTATATTCCTGTTTTCACTGGTGTGTAAGTATCATGAGATTATAAATATATATTTTATAGAGATAGTTGTGCTCTAATATTTTTGTATTTTATTTGCATTATCATATTTTATACATTTTTTTTATGAACATGGACCAGTTAGTGTTAGTTTAACACAATTCATATTGTGTCACAAACTTCCTCTTTAAGTTATCTTTATGGACATTACGGTTACCGGTTCTTGCCCCATTTAAGGGCATTATTGTTACTTCACCCATCTTAAAGACATTATTGTTATATCACCCTTGCTATAACTTCTCTTTGAAAATACCACCCACTCTTAATCTCACCGTCATCAGCAGACTTTTTGGGAAATGGGGAGTATGCACAAATATGTTCATAAAATTCAATAAACATTCAAAAATCATGAAAGATTGTGGTATTTTGTGATTTGTTTTTTGTGTTTGTCGTTTGAAAAGTGTGTGTACCGGTATGTGCTTACTTATTCCCACCGATGAGGATTGTTCAAGACAAATATGCTGTTACACAATAGCTATTTCAGTGATTCAATGAGACGGTATCGAAAGCTTTGCTATTCATGTCTTGAAAGATTTTAATGATACCATGTGGTATCAGCGGAAATCCCTAACATTCAAACAAATTTGGGACGAGATATTTGCAAGCATGTCACCAAGAATAAGCTACCACCGGCATACCTTTTCATCAGCCGGAAAAAAACGTATAAAAACTAAAACGACCGAACCAATCAGACTAAAATTTCCCATAAAGTACGCTTCGTGCTAGGTAGCTCTTTATTCAAATTGCAATACAACATGAACGATGTTAGTTAGTATGCACGTGTAATAAATAGTGCGGTGTCATGGGGCTTAACACGAAAAAGGTCACTATTGTGGTGCCACACCCCTGCACGTGCCGCGGGTCACGTGGCTTGAAGGTTAGATACCAGTAAAAATTGGGAAATCCCTCGGTGGTCCACTGGAAAGTAGGCCGTATATGAAATAGTTCACTTTTTCTTATGTCAAAAGAGGCATTTCGCATAACGGACACTGGCTTAAATAGTTATTTCCTGAAAACGATACGTCCTCCGTGCATTTTGATGTATCATGACACCGAATGACTTAAAATTTGAATGTTCAGCAGTTTATGAATATACATCATGTGCTTTTGTCGAAATCGCGGGTGTGTTCTGTTTTTTACGGGTAACTTCAATCATGTTTGATGAATTTTCTAAGAAGTAGCATAACATATATTTTTTCGGTGAGATATTGGTATTGGGGACCTATCCGGCGTCATCCGGCGTCCGTATGCCGTCAACAGTTTGGACCGTTATCGCGATAAAGACTACATTTTTTATTCAATCTTGACCAAACTTGCACAGTTTGTATATGACCATAAAATCTTGGATGAGTTTGATAATGGGCCCAATCGGACCTGAAATACCGGAGTTATTGTCCCTTTTTTTGCCCTAAATACATCTATTCCTGAATAACTCACATGGTAAAGGGAGGTACATGCAATATCAGGAAGATAAGTGGCATAAATGTGTTATTTCCCTTTAGTCAAAGATATAACCCAGATAGCTGAGTCTGCTTATCAGTAAAATCAATACATCACTCTGTGTCAACATGATACTTCTATTTTAGATCAGCATCATTACACATACATGTAGTAATCCATGTATAGCCTGCTGCTGACCTATATTTTGGCTATGTGTGCAGCAGTAAATTTTTCCACTGTCTGTCTTGGCATCCAGTCAGGAAAAAGATGTAAACAACAATAAATAGCTAAATTTATGTTGTAAACAAGCAATCAGAGGATTAATATCATGTGACCTAGTGCCTGAAAGGGTTTATTATTTTCTGTACTTTTTGGACTGTTTAGTTAGTAACTTATTCAGTATCATTTAATCATGTAACTTTCGGACTGACATACATTTCGATGGAGATTTTGGAAACTCAAGTTATTATCTTACATGATTTTTGAAGCTGATTTATTATTTCTCTTTAATTGAAAAATACTTCTTCACTGTTTTGACTCAAAATTGGTGTGATTATTAGTATTTTTTTTACACAAATCAACTTAAAGGTTGTATAGTTTTATAATTTAAGCTGACAATGTTGATAGGTGTATGGTTCTTAATGTTGACAATGAGTATTCCTATATAACATAGAAATTTCCCTTTTCCTAAGAGTACATTTGGAAAGTTTGTCTCTGTGGGTGTCATTGACTCAAAATTATTAGTAAGTTTTTACGCAAAATAACTAAAAGGTTTTATAGTTATTTATAAAATAATCTGACAATCTTGATAGTTGTATTCCTGTATAACCTAGAAATTTCACTCTCCTAAGAGTACATTTGGAAAGTTTGTTTGTTTGGATTTTTCACCTTATTTACCAGTATTTCAGTGATATAATGGCGGTCAGTTAACCTACTCACACTTTTTTCTGGTCAAACTAAGCCGATGTAAGTGGTTTACCACTACTTATGCCAGTAAATGACAACTGCCCTACTTGAATCATTGGTAGGGGGAGAATGGCCGTAGAAATTATTTCACGACCAATCCCCACACAAGTTATGTGGCCGGGCTGGGGCTCGAACTCAAGAACCCTTGATTGAGAGTATAGCACTCTACCAACTGAGTTAGACTGGCCTGCAAAGCCAGAATAATCTACTTGGTTTGATACATATATATGGTGCCATTATGATGATATTTAGGTAGTTTTGGTAGAGTGTAGTAACTAGAGAGTGTCACTGTATGTACCAGTTTCGAACCCGTAAGGGTTTATCATTGCTTATGGACTTGGTTGCAAAAACTTTTAATACACTTTTGAAAACAACAATACAGAACAATATGTCAATCACTGATACGCAAAGTTGAACTGACATCGAAACTGTTTGTGTACTGGTGTTAATAAATAATTTGTCATTTTAATTCAATCATATACTGGTATGTGAAAAAAAGATGGTAGTATCCAATCATAAGCTCTTTATGTATTTTTATAGAATTATTTCCATGCTTTTTTGTATGCCCCTATATGTTAATGCCATGCGAAATGGGTTTTAATAGTACCGAGAATGCGGGTATTTACGGGTACCTGTTGCATCCCTAATGGTCGCCATAGTACTCAGTTGAGCGCTTTGGGCCATCATGGCCCTCTTGTTAATTATTGGTCGAACTTGTTAACCTCCACTTATTATTCTTCAGAAAATTATTTTACGATTGGAGGAATTATTTCATATTTCTCAAAGGAGTGGTCATCAAGATAATTCCGCAGTCTTGGGGTAGCTAACTTCCGTGAGATGTTGAGGAGATGAATATATAGATAACAGACATATTTAATGTGTATATTAGATTCTGCAAAATCACTATTATCTGCAGACATTCTAGGAAGATGTTTTTTGGTAGGTTGTTAAATTACAGCTGATTTTCTGAGATCTTCCAGGATTCTGTGCCTGTATTTCTAGGTGAAGGTGATGTGTATAAGCAATGTGCTTACATTTTGGAATTTGGATGGAAAGTGTGAAAAATATATTGTGTGAATTCCTTTCGTTCATCAAGGATATGGAGATTGTGTTTTGAATCATATGAATCATATATATTTATTATTAAGTGTTACCTCAAAGTTTTGAATGTGTAATTACCGTTGTTTAGAATGTGTGTCGGTTTTTTGTTGAGCTTTGTTTTGTGTTCTATGTAATTTTGTGTACTGTTGTTCAGTTATTCGTTTTGCATTTGTTAATGTAATTTCAACCATACACATGGTGTTAAACTTTCTGATTTTCTTTGGAATCTTATTGTTACATGTATTATATAACTTAATTTATGTTTATTTATTCATTGTTTGATATTTTGTTATGTTAAACGCCAGTTAATATTTGGTTACAAAAGTGCTATAGTTAGTTAATTTCATAAACATGAGTAGCATGTCTGAACAGCCAGAGCCGTTGTCCCCGGAAACATGGTGCGGGGGCAGAAAATGGAGGTAACTATTACTGCGTCACGCTTGTAGCTAAATGCAGTTTGCGTATAGCATGGCAGGTGTGCGAAAGTAACCGTAATTATAAGCCATTACATACATGGGGCATGATCTCTGTAAAATGAGCATTATCCAATATAATTATGGTCCCAGTTATATAATAGCATGATGTAACCTATTTATAATAAGCATGATTTTGTTAACTGTACTAAAAATCAACTCAATTACTTAAGTGTACATGGACTGTGCATACTCCTATATATATGTGGTCGGTATACACCGACCGGCATATCGGTTAGTGCTATTTTCCTGTAGCATCGTTCCGACATGAATTCATGTCGGAAGATTTAGAAGCTGCAATTTCATATTTTACCACTCATTATTCATTTAACAATGATTCGACATTAAGTATAAACATTAATTTACCATGATTTTTAATCAATATCTGTTATTACTACATATTCAAATCTGGCATATCGCTGATCTATTTGTTTAAGACACTCTGCATGCAGCTAATATTTTCAATTATTAATAAATCATTCACCAAATGTGTTAAACTAACATTTAATATGGTAGGTATTGTATTATACAAGGAAAGTTTTAAACATAGCCATGAAGTAGCAAATAAGCCACTGGAATGCACCTTGAATGCTACAGGTGCAGTATGCAACATTAGCCCCTCGGGGTACCAATTCTCAAACGATTTTTTCCAAGTTTGGTTAAATATATATAATTGTTTTAAGTTCTTGGAAAATATTTACATTAGCCTATCAGCCAAAACATTACTCTTTCTAAAACTACAAAAAATCGCGAAAATATCAGTTGATAACACCACCTTACCGTTTGTAAAATCAAGTCACCTATGTTTACATTTCGGAACCGGTTTGGAACCAATTGTCGAACGTTCATTCATTCGGGTCAGCAAAATGTTCCAACACATGTAACAGGTAAAATCAATGTATTTACATCGTAAATGAAGAGCAGTATTACTATTGATGTTTTTTTTTTTACATAAGCAATAGATAATGCAGAACATTTCATATAACAAATAAATATAATTATATCACTCTACTTGACATCATACTGATCACATATAGACCGTTTTCACGCTTAACGAGCGTGCGCGGCGGCCATCTTGGAGCATTTATAGGTCTAATTACCCCAAAACGGAAGTCACATCCTCAGGGTTACATGCCGTCAGTGAGAAAATAAGCACATGTGGCTGAGTGCAGGATGCATATAATTTGTAAAATACAGTTTAAATGATACGTTTTGGTATCATTTTAAAGGTATATATGTAAGCAATAAGAAAAAAGGCTGTTTTGTGCACTACTTTTTTGTCTAGTGGTTCCCAGCTTCATAACTTTTGGCCCATGTATTCATGCGCAAAATGGCAGCCTCCATGCCCGTCAAAACCGGTGTTTTTTCTAAGGTAAATATTTTGAGTCACAACACATAGAATTTCTTGACATGCTGTTTTTTCAAAAGGTTATGTCCTCATCTTTCCAACAATGTATGGTGAGTTATTGGAAAGTAGCTTGGTCATGGTGAAAAGTGAGATCAAATTTTGAATATTTTATTTGTAACAAAGAAGGAATTTATTTGCGCATGCGTAACCTTATATGATATAGGTTACAGTATACTAAATATTTCAGGTGTGCAATGCTATACTCTCTAAATAAATCAACACCATTTATTTGAAGACACAATTTTCTGTATAGTCACTTGCCATGACTTTATTTTTGAATATTTCTTTGTACGTGTGGTAGGAAAAACATTGTTGTGTACTAAAAATTCACTGTTTCGCTTGAAGGTTGGAGACTACATGACGAGACTTTGACAGTTGGCAGTATACCTTCAACTGGAGAGTAGCCGGTAAAAAGATGGCCGTAAAACAGTGAACTTTGATTCGCGTCGAGTTCTTTCTTACATATCACATGACCTATCTTTTTTATTGTCTAAATCAATTCGGCTCGGAATGCTCTTTAAGAAAAGGTATGGTTATGAGGGTCTCTACGCGCAAAATGTTGAGTTTATTTTTTGTTGAATTTATTGCTTTTACATTGAATTTGTTAAGGAAATCTTTTAGTATATTGTGACCTATAATTATATATAGACCGTTTTCACGACGAGGTATAATTTTACCGTAACACCGGTTGGCGGCCATATTGGAGGTATTGCCCAGACTATCTATATATAATTATATGACTCGACAAGAAAAATGCTCATGTTTTCTGAAGCGTAAAATGACTAAAAATAACCGATAGATATCCTACAAGTGTGTTCATATTCTGACTGTGTATACACACGGCGATCAGAAAAACTACAAGTTTGATGCTGTGAATAACGTTGAATGTGGATGGACATCTGGCGTTAAGTTGTTATTGACAAGAAACATGTGATTAGCCTCATTTAATAGGGAAACAGTAAGTGTGTGCCTATGAAATATCTGTTTTGTAATTTATTGGTTGTTGGTACTTAAATTTCAAACCAGTGTTTTTGACAATGATTGTGTTACTTTATGTAGCATTTGTAAATTGTATGTGAATTACATGCACCTGTTGGCAGTCAGTGAGTCACTCCTGTAATGGTCAGCGATGCCTGATAAGCCCCGCCTACTGCCCCGCTCAGCGAATAGAAGCTGGCAGTATTCTGTATGCTTGTTTTGTAGTTAGTTGCTCTCTGATAGCGGTAGTGAATAAACGTGTCAGAAAATCAATCCCTGTTGGGTCTTGTGTATTAGCCATCCCTCTAAGGGTCTAGATACATACAAACAACATCAAAGCAACATTACATTGGCGACGAGGATAAATTCGATAAACTTGTAAATTTGGATAAACTTATGTAACATTACAAATGACTGGATTAACTCCGTTCCCAAAGTTTGATGTGTATGGGGAGGAAAGTTCTCTCGGGGTGCGATGGACGAAATACGTGTCCAAACTTGAAAATCTGTTTGTCGGATTAAACATCGACAACAGGAAACGAAGAAAAGCCCTTTTTCTGCATTACGCGGGCGACGACGTCTTCGATATCTACCAAACGTTAGATCTTGCAAACGATGAATCCAATTACGATGACACCAAACAACGATTATCGCAATATTTCAATCCAAAGAGAAACAAAGAATTTGAAAGATACGAATTTAGAAACATTAGGCAGTTACTAAATGAAACCATCGATCAGTTTGTCACAAGACTAAGACAAAACGCCGAGAATTGTGAATTTTTGGATAAAGATGGAGAAATTAAAAGCCAAATTGTACAAGGATGCACATCACCGAAATTAAGATTGAAATGTCTTGAGGACGATAAACCGTTGAGTGATGTGCTTACAATGGCTCGAACCATGGAAATCGTGGAGAGACAATCAAAAGCAATGGGAAACCAAGAATCGCCAAATCACGACGTCAACAAACTGAGATCCACGCCGCGGAGTCATAGTACGCAAAGCAGGCATGTGCCCAGGGCAAAGCCACAATCAGGACGCCAGGGCCATCAGTACAAATCCAACACTGCTTGCAGAAACTGCGGAGGTCAATATCCTCACGAATCACAGTGCCCGGCAAAAGGAAAAGAATGTACATATTGCCATAAATTAAACCATTTCAAAGCTGTGTGCAGGAAACTTAAAACCTCTAATTCCACAGTACACGAAATTCACGAAAACGAAACCGGAAGTGGTTCCGAAGCTGACGCAGGCCCTGAGGTATCTTTTGGACTCAAAACAGTGAACATAATCTCTAGTTCTAAGTTACCGAAGGTGACAAAGTAAATGGAACGAAAGCAACATTCCTTGTTGACACCGGAAGTACGCTAAACATCATCAGCTCTCGAACTGTACAAGCCATGAACCCAAAACCTAAACTGAAAATCTCAACAACACAGGCATTTGCATTTGGACAGAATCAACCCATTGCCATAAAAGGTGAATATAGCATTCTTGTAGAAAGTAATGATAAATTCACAACAACAACGTTCCATGAAGTGCGACAGAACAAGGACAATTTAATTGGTTATGAACTTGCTACCAACCTCGGAATTGTGCCGGTAATAAAGACGCTATCCAGTGATTCAAATTACGAACACTTAATGCAAATATACAAAGACGTATTCACGGGTCTTGGAAAATTAAAAGACACCCAAGTCAAATTCCATGTTGACGAAACTATACCCCGACTGCACAGCCAGCTAGACCGATCCCGTTCAACGTCAGAGAAAAAGTAGAAAAGGAACTCAAACGTCTTGAAGATTTAGACGTCATTGAATGCGTAGACGGCCCGACGCCATGGGTGTCTAGCATCGTTGTCGCGCCAAAACCCAACGCACCAAACGAAATTCGCATGTGCATAGATATGCGAAAAGCAAATCTGGCGATCAAACGCGAAAAGCACGTGACACCAACGATCGATGACGTCATCGTGGAACTAAACGGCTCTACAGTATTCTCGAAAGTTGATCTGAACAACGGTTTTCATCAACTTGAATTAGCGCCCGAATCACGAAACATGACGACATTTGCTACACACGTCGGTCTACGTCGCTTTAAAAGACTGAATTTTGGTGTGAACGCCGCTCCAGAAATATTCCAGAACGAAATTCGACAAGCAGTCTTGGGATTAAGCGGTACATTAAACATTGCCGACGACATTATCTGTCATGGTCCGACGAAACAAATCCACGATGAAAGACTCGAGTCTCTGCTGAAAAGACTCCAAGAAAAGAATCTTACGTTAAACAAAGACCAGTGCAAATTCGGACAATCATCATTGAAATTCTATGGCTACATTTTCTGCAAAGACGGCATATCACCGGACCCAGCAAAAATCGAGACAATTAAAAACGTCGAAAAGCCGAAAAACGCAGCGGAAATAAGGTCGTTTCTGGGGATGACAAATTACGTCTCAAGATTCATAAATGACTACTCCAGCATATCGGAACCTTTACGGCGCTTAACACGTCAAAATCAAGCATTCGATTGGGGCACCGATCAAGACAATTCATTTCAAACACTTCGGACAGTGTTAACCAGTGACCAGGTCATGACCTATTATGACCCCACAAGATGCTTGGAAGTATGGGTGGATGCTAGTCCAGTAGGGTTATCAGCGATATTGATCCAGGAAAACAGAGTCGTAGCGTATGGTAGCCGCGCATTAACCCCTGTAGAACAGCGATATTCACAAACAGAACGCGACGCTTTGGCATGTGTCTTCGGATGCCAACACTTTCATCTGTATCTGTTCGGGTCGAAATTCACATTAATCACAGATCACAAACCTCTGGAATCAATTTTCAACAACACGAAAGAAATACAATCTGCCCGACTTGAAAGGTGGCGATTAAAATTTATAACATACAACTTCACAGTGAAATATCGCCCAGGGCATCAATTGATCTCCGATTACTGCTCAAGACACCCAATGAAAGCAAATAACACAAGCAACTTTACAGAGGATTACGTAAACTTCCTGGCAATTTCGGCTGTACCAAACTCAATGACATTAGCAGAAATAGCCGTGACTACCAGCAGAGATGAAATACTACGGTCTGTCATTGAAGCCATATCAAATAACTCGTGGCATAAACAATCGATGAAAAACAACCCCATTTATCAACGGTATCAGTCTTTGGCAGATGAACTAACCACCGTGAAGATAAAAGACCACGATGTAGTACTCCGTGGTCCAAGACTGTGTATACCGGAAGTCATGCAACGCAAAGTTGTAAATCTAGCTCATGAAGGTCACCAGGGTCGAGTTCGATGCAAAAGTTTGCTAAGAGAAACATGCTTATGTAAAAACTGTATTCCGTGCATGTCAGCGTCTCCGCACAACAACACTGAACCAGTAAAATCAAGTCCGCTACCCAAGGGACCATGGGATGAAGTGTCTATTGACTTTTGCGGTCCCTTTCCGAACGGCGATTACGCAATGGTAGTTATATGTGATTACAGCCGATTCCCAGTCGTCGAATTTATCAGAAACGTATCAGCGCACACAATGATATCTCGACTGGAGACAATATTCTCTATGATGGGAATTCCAAGCATAGCAAAATCGGACAACGGAGCACCGTTTAACAGCCAACATTTCAGGGAATTTGCGAACAAGTACGGAGTTCAACATCGCAGAGTAACACCGTTGCACCCACAAGCCAACGGTCGGGCTGAAGCATTCATGAAACCTCTAGTTAAAGCCTTGAAAACGGCCAGTACGGAAGGAATACAGACACGACAAGGACTGTGCGATTTCTTAATGAACTACCGCAGCACGCCACATCCATGCACAGGCCGCTCACCAGCAGAAATCATGTTTGGAAGGAAACTTAAAACTAAAATTCCTACATACAGACAACCTGAAAACGACGAACATGTCCAAAAGCGGGACTCAGTTGCAAAAAGGAACCAGAAACGAAATGCACACGTAAAACGAAAATCAAAACCGTCAGAAATCAACGTTGGCGATACAGTCTTAGTAAAACAAAAACCCCGCCATAAACTGGATACGCCATTTAATTCCACCCCTGGCAAAGTCATTAAAACGAACGGCTCTACGATCACGGTGGAACACAAAGGAAAACAGTTTCGCCGGGATGCATCACATTTCAAGCCAGTGCAAACAGACGTTCAGGCCGCAACAGAACATTATCACAATACAACGCCGACCCGACCCGTATTGCATGAATGTATTATTATTATTGTCATAATTAAAATAATTTAATTACCTGAAAAGTGCGTTAAAACTAGATTGAATTAGGCCATAATAATGCCTAAGTTAAACAGTGTTATTTCGTCTGGAATTAATGAATTGCGTTACCTGGAACTTGCCGATTCCCACAAGACCAACCGCGCGCGCGCTCCGGTCAAGAGGTCAGCCCAGTCCACGAACATTCATCAAGAGTAGTTGCGGACAATGATTAGCGACAGCGCGCAGATAAGCATCAATGAAATAAACATTTTCCCATGAATTTAGGGGAGGAATGATATCTTAAATCAAGAATACCCAAGCGTGTTTGAACTGTTTGTTTATCAGTTATCATTGTACTATAATTTTGTATGTTTAACATCTTCATTTGAAAATTCTTGACTTATCATTTAAGGAAATTCATGATCGTAACTAATATCTTATATGAATAGATTTTAACCAGGTGTTAATAAATATTTTAAATATCTGAATTTGGAAAATTGGGTTACGAGAACGCAACCTTATTAATTGTTTTAATCCAGGCATCTTCTATTATTATTATGTCATTTATATTATGCATCACTATATTTGTTAATTGTTGTGAAACGTTCAATCTTAAAAGAAAGGAGGGATGTAATGGTCAGCGATGCCTGATAAGCCCCGCCTACTGCCCCGCTCAGCGAATAGAAGCTGGCAGTATTCTGTATGCTTGTTTTGTAGTTAGTTGCTCTCTGATAGCGGTAGTGAATAAACGTGTCAGAAAATCAATCCCTGTTGGGTCTTGTGTATTAGCCATCCCTCTAAGGGTCTAGATACATACAAACAACATCAAAGCAACATTACAACTCCTTTCATGCTTGATTTAGTGCAATAAGGGACATTTTCAATGAGGTTTATAAATTATCATACAAAATGCTAAAACAATGTATTTAAAATGTACATGTAATATTGTTATTTTATTTAAGGTGATCCACTCCCAGCCTGACAAAGCCCTAAACCGTGGGATCATCGCAGAGAAGATGGGCATATTCTAAGCCATCCACTGCGACTGCAAGGTTGTGGCGAAACGTGTACACATGTAGCAGCTTTTATGTTTTCGGTGTTGGCCACCATTAAACTTTAATGATTACGTCTTGCTGTAATTAAACTTATTAATTCATTTTGGAATATTTTATTTTGTTTAACTTTCAGATCTCCAATGCTGTTATGTACAGTATGTTGTGTACATAAATTTAAGATTTGTCAATTATTGGTATAATTATTTTAATGTGTATTATATTATTAATATTGTATTAAAAATGATACCTAAAGTAAACAATGAAATATTGGTATTATTTATTTTAATGTGGTCGGACCCGTTCCCAATGCCAAATATGAATGATTTTTCCCAATTCTGACAAAAAAATTCCCAGTCCGGTAAAAACATTGAGCTGTCAATATTTTGAGCGTACGATATACTGGTAAGTACATGATTGGGTACAAATGAGATATACATCGAGAGTTCATTTGAATGTTCTCGAATTTTATCGTTGACGTATAATAAGGGGAGAGCACTCTTTGAATGAACAAACATGTCGCACAACGGCAAATATCGTGGAAAATTAAAACAAAAAGATGCAAAAGGCTCACGATCGATCGTATCGATGTTAACAAATAGTACTTGTAGTTCTCAGTCTGAGCCTATTACGTCGCCACCAGTTAGTAATACATGTATTGAACAAGATTCTTGCTCAAATGATGATCCTGTTACGTCTAGACCGGCTGTAAATGTTGTTGAAACAGACAAGTGTTTAAATGCACCCGACCCTATGTCTCCACGGACTATAAATGTTGTTGAACCTGAGACTGTTAGTTTTACACCCCCACCAATTAGTAATGCAGTTGAACAAGACAACTTGACTGAACCTGCCCAAAAAACCCTGACCGTCGAGTGTCAGCCAAATATGAACGTGCATACAACTGGCTTTACTATAATGTCAATAAACAGGGGTATATGTGTACACACTGAGCTGTTTCCTCTGCTGTCGGTAAAAGGTAACTCAAAGTGGGGCGAACAAGGTGTGGATTTAGAGGATAACCCCACACGTCGGCTGGAAAAGCACCAGCAAAGTGAAAATCATAAAAAATCTACCCAACAATATAAAAATGCACATGAAAGTTATGTCCTGAAATCTAAGAAAAAAGGGTCTTCAGTCTATGAACAGTTGAAGAATCAGGCATCAGATGAGAAAGCTCAAAAGCGATCAGTGCTTAAGAAAATGTTCAGGGTAATTTACTTCATTTGTCGCAAACATTGGTCACAAACCTCTTATGGGGATTTCATTAGTTTCATGGCACAAATGGGGGTTTCGGATTTTGAGCACCATATTGACAATGCGCCAAGCTGTGCCATATATTTGTCTGATTCAGTTGCAAGCGAAATGATCAACATAATAGGACATCACATTGAAAATAAACTGTTAAGCTCGGTCAGGAAAGCATATTTTTTTACCATCTTAGCTGATGAAAGTACGGACGAACAAAATAGAGAGCAATTAACAGTCTTCGTAATGTGGCCGGCAGCACATGACAATGAAGCTCATTTTGCTGGAATAGTAAATGTGCAAAGAACTAATGCAGAATCACTAATGGAAACTATTCAGGTTTTCTGCACAGGAAAGGGGCTGGACATACGCAAATGTAGATTTGTGGGCTTCGATGGGGAAAATGTCATGAGTGGAGAGGTTTCAGGTAATTGATAAATACTTTAAACATACACAGACACGTTTTGTTAATTCTAATAATTAGTAATTGTTTATCTACCCAAAAATAGTAAGAAATCAATATCTGTATGTAATATAAGGCTTGTATATATCAACTGACTATACATGATTGGGAATATTATTATTACATTATACAGGCAAATTATACAGACATTTACTACAGGAAGTGTTTGTGTGCATGAGCCATCAAATTCTTAACTGTTTGCATTTCAGGTCTTTAGCGTCGCATCAGGCATGCATCGCCTCTGTCCTTGTACACTAACTGCAGGAATCACAGATTGGCGCTGTGTCTAAAACATTTACTAAAGGAATATCCATGTTTAGTAGATGCAGACGAAGCACTGCTTGCAATTTGGAAACTCTTCCACTATTCGCCACAAAGGTTTGCAGCGTTCAACAACGTACAGATGGTGTATGGCCAGAAGAAAATCCATCTTATCAGGGCAGCAACAACTAGGTGGCTGTCCCATGGCACTGCGAGTGTCAGGTTCATCGACCGCTATGCAGCTTGTCTTGATGCACTGGACGAAATATACAGTGCCAAAAGGGAGCCTGAAGTACTCGGTCTAAGGACATCTATTACCAACAAGAACACGGTCCTTATGATTCTATTGCTGTGTGATGTTCTTCGGCCAGTAAACATTTTGAGTGAACAGTTGCAAAAGGTAGATGTTAACTTTATGGATGTTAGCGAAGGTAAATGCAACAGTCAGTGAACTTAACGAACTTAAAAACAAGGTATTGGCCAGGCATGAAGGCCATGATATTTACTTTGCTAAATGTGACAACATCCTGGATGAAATTACCGATCGTACGGACCTCCGCAGACGTCACCGAAACGAGAACTTCCTGAATCCGGATGACTTCATTCAACAGCAGGCACTGCCGTTTATCGACAGTCTCATTAAGGAGATCACCGATGCATTTGTATGCCATCTGGTATTCAAAGCCTTCAAAGCGTTTGATCCTCGTGAGTTGCCAGAGGACCTTGAGCATTTGCCTGTCCATGGGAAGGTAATTAATATATGATCGACAGTCATTCCAAATATTATACTGATATTGCAGTACTATATTTCTGTATAAAAAATTAAAATTGATTAAGTGTTGTTTTCAGATAAAATTCCCTATCATTATAGTTAAGTTTATGAATTAAATAACAAATTATTACATTTCGACTGTTATTAGATTGTTGTTAATGAAAATCTTAGCCTGTATACTCTGCTCATTTACTATATTTCACAACAGCCACTTTGAGAGCGTTCTCAAGATGTCCCTCGAAGACACCATGTACTGGTTCTACCCAGGACACAGACTCGAGAGTCTCAATATTGAATAAGCCTTAAGCTTAAACGCCTTGCAATGAATCAAGCTCAAATAAATAGGTTTAAACTAGTTATAAGTGTTTAAATAAACTCTTTCTCAGGAGGCCATCGAGACCCTGCTCACGCAGTATGGTGCCGAGAGGGAGGATGTCTTTAAGGGTCACGTCACAAGGTCTCCACCACATATCAACTATGTTGATCTCCTCCAGTGTGAATACGCTAGCTTCAAACACCAGATGTACATGATGAGGTACACTGACTGTTCAACAGTTCATTTCAAATTGTGTTTCTTTGTTGAATTGTATGCTCAAGTTATTTGCATGCATTTGTTTGACGTTTCATTGTTATACATTGTTACCGATTTGTTCTTGCTTCAAGTTCAATACTTAAAGATTTTAAGTTGAAGTTGAAATTTCTTGTTTCAGTTTATGTTCAAGAATTGTTTGACTTCAAGCTTATAGCACCAACCATTTGCTGCAGTATTATGGCAGTATGTCATATCACATGGTGAGTTTTTAATAAATAGCTCATTTGTATGTAACAGCTAATAAATACATGAGTGCATTGCAAAGATCAACACACTGAAACAATATATATCTTCCCTCATGATGATTTGTTTGGAGGGCCCAGATAAGTTATCAGATTTAGACTTGGAAACCATGTGTAATTCATTTAGAGATGCAAAACAGAGAAAAATGGCTCTGTAAATTTAACAATGTCATTAGTTTTGCCAAGACCCGTGTTGCTGTAGCAATTCACTACACAAAAATAGAAGTAATATATGAGCATGTTCTTGTCAACATTTGTTTTGTGGACTGTTAGTGGTGAAGAAGTGACAGAATGAAACTGCTTAAACTTTTTAGTTAAAGTGATTATATCAGTAAAACTGTACATGTAGCCTAGGCATTTCAATGCATTGCATAGCAATATTTTCTTACATAACGAAGTAAAATATGTAATAATGTTTGAACTAATTATTATAAATTTTGTTTTCACTATGGTTTATACATAGTTTTACCTATATGCTAGCAACTATGTTCACCTTCATTAATTTAATGATTGTAAAGGACAACAAGTCACAAAATCATGTAAAAGAACAGTTTATTAAATAATTTTATTCCCAAATTGTGAGATTTGTCGATACGATTTTTTCCCAATTGAGCAAATTTTACGTCGTGAAATTCCCAATTTCACGTTGGTACTTTTTCCCAGAAAGGTCAGAAAAAGGCCTGAGCGCTGGACTACAAATCCGAGAATCGCGGGTTTGATTCCCAGCCCGGCCACATAACTTGTGTGGGGATTGGTCATGAAATTATTTCTACGGCCATTCTCCCCCTACCGCTGATTCAAGTAGGGCAGTTGTCAGTTACTGGCATAAGTATGTGCACTTAGTACTGGTAAACCAGCTTACAGAGGAAAAGTGTGACTGTGAGTAGGTTAACTGACCGCCGTTATATGACTGAAATACTGTTGAATACGGCGAAAAATCCAAACAAACAAACATTTTAATGTGTATTATATTATTAACAAAATTTCATATTCAGTAACCCCAAAACCTCACTAATGTAGAGTACAAAGAAAGATGCCATGTTTTTGATGGATTAATTTTATTATTGTTATCAACCTGTATTTTTCTTTTAATATGTAGGGTTTCTTAATAAAATAGTTGATCACTTTAGACTGTTATTGTGTTTTTATATTTTCTTTTCTTGAAAAGCAATAAAAAGTTGACACTTTTAATATGTGTAATTAATTTTATTTACCCTATTCCTCATTAAGCAGTGAGAAAATAGTTAATTTGTCTTTGTTTAGTAATAATCTCATTACAATTACCAAATTATAAGATCATGCTCAAATCAATACCATATCTATATATATCAAAAACATCAATTCAAACAATTTATTTTTGATAACACAATCATTATCAATAATGTCACACAAACACCTGAAATGTGTTATTCAATTTTAAACAAAGTGGTGGCTAGATTCTCTGTTTGTCCATCTGTGGGTCTATTCTCCTATTTATCAAAAGCGAGCGGCTGGATGGTCCCTGGCTAGTTATTTCGACATATTTTCTAAAAAATAAAATGACACAATAGATTAATAATTAAACAAACTGCATAAATGAAAAGATTTATTATCACCATTTAAACTGCTTTTTGTTGTGCTATTGGAAAACATCCAAATATTCTGTGATTGTGAAGAATGTAGTTCAATATGTATTAAGGCTAATTGTTAAAAAGGACACATTGTCCTGAAATTATCACCCATAATCACAGATCGACAATGACACTTCGATTAATAACTACATATTATTTATCATAACTGTCAACATACTTTAGCTAATGTCGTTAGAACATATTCCAATGTTCTCTAAACGTTTGCCACGCATGAGATAGAGATTGACACTGCATGAAAGCCTTTTTCTTCCAACAATTCACGATTTTTTTACACTTGTAGTTATTATGTGTGGTATTCTGTATGATTGACCCGTATTTCTCTCTATTTGAACGATTGTGGCCGCCAATTATAGGACGATAATTAGCTATTTTGTTGAATTTATCTGAAATCGGTAACTGTTGTTATTGTACACAGAAGAAGGAATACCTCCAAGATGGCCGCCGCGCAGGCTCGCTAAGCTTGAAAACGGTCTTATAAAAAAGGTCAAATTACAGCAAAACGGAAGTCACATCCTTAGGGTTATCAGTTAGATAATAAACACATAGGGTTCAGTGTATAATGCATATGATTTTTTTAAAATACAGTTTAAATGATATGTTTTGGTATCAATTTAAAGGTATATATGTAAGAAATAAGGAAAGACAGTTTTAGGCACTTCTTTATCTTAAATGGTTCCTAGCTTTATAATTTTTGGCCCATGTATTCATGCACAAAATGGCAGCCCCCATGCCTGTCAAAACCGGTGTGTTTATTCTAAGGAAAATATTTTGAGTTACAACATACAGAAATTTTGACATGCTGTTTTTTCAAAAGGTTATGGCATTGTCCAACATTATATGGTGATATATTGGGAAGTCGCTTGGTCATGGTGAAAATTGAGATCAAACATTGAATATTTTATATGTAACAATGAAGGAATTTATTTGCGCATGCGTAACCTTTAAGAACTTCCGGTAAGATTTGTCGTCTGCAAATTTTTTGAAAATGGATGCCTACAAACGCACTGTAATGAAGAGAATCACTGCCAGGTGCCAACTTGACCCCATTAGAGGCTGTATTTTATGGAATTGTTGCTCTAGTGGATATGAGGGGAGTAGATATGGGAAAGTTAAAGCAAATGTCCACCAGTCACCATCCAAGACCCATTGTGTTCACCGTGTTGTTTTTCAGTTTCATTTTGAAAATTACTTGCAAGAGTCTCAACAATTATCTCATTTATGTCATAATACTTTGTGTTGCAATCCTTATCATTTAGTTTTAGAACCTGTAACTGTTAATAATGACCGCAAAGTTCGTGTCCGCACTGGCCGATGCATTGGCCATGATGACCGTCCAACCTGCCTACTTTGAATAATACCAATTTTCCTAATTTGCAAAGTTTACAGATCTTATTTAGTTCATATTTTATTTTGTAATTGTACTTAAATCAGGCTTTCAGCTGAAAAATACATGAAATGCATGCATAAAACACTTTAGGGGCCCACGCAAACCCAAACCCCACCCCTAATGGGGTTAGCGGCATCAACATTTAAATCACCATCACAATTTGGTTTAATTTGAGTATGTTTTTTAAATGCAGTGTTTAAAAGAACCAGGACCTCAGCCGGAACCATCAACATATTGGTATACAAGTCTGGGTGAAGTGAAGAGTCATCAAAACTACTGAACTTGTCAACTACACTGGAGCGTTGGGGCGGGGCCGTAAAGCTGACACAGTCGTGTCCGTACCATCAGTATCTTTGAAGGTTAGTACATGATAATTGTCATGTATTATACTATCTAATGACTTCTTTTCCAGCCTGGCATACTTCTCATCAACACCAGTAGGAAAAGCAAGAGTTTAACCCTTGTTGGGACTCTCAAACCCGTTTTTGAACTGGACTGTTCGCACGTGAGCTCGACAATGTGAAGCCGGCATAGCGACTAGCCTTATCGCAATAAAAAAAACTGTGTAAAGTATTGTATATGTACACTTATTGTATCTAAGTTACACTAGTAATCACAATATTGAGTAAACATGCACAGAAAACCTTTTTATTTTCACAGATTACACAGCAGAGAGTACCTGAAACAGATTGAAGATTGCAGGCGGCTGACCTCACCCACCGGCTCAGGTGTGACAGAAAACTGTTAATTGATATCTGGCATTTACATTTTGGGGTCAAATTGTTTTTTTGTTGTGTGACAGGAGGTCAAATCTGTTGATTGGTATATAAACAAACCCTTTTCTGGGGTCAAGTGGCATCTGAAATGCTACATTTATATGGATTTTACCCCCAAAAATGCAGAAACTTAAAAAAAAAATTGTTCAAAAGGGATTAAAAAACTATTCTATAACATATAGAATGCCTATGGAGATTGTTTTTACCCCTGATATTATATATTATGTCTGCCATGCCTATTAAAACTAAAAGTTGTGCTTTATTCTGAGTTGAAAAAATGTTTTCCAAGATGTACCTAAGTACATGTTTTCTGTCGAAATTCTTGTCTCGCAACGCCTTTATATGTGGTATTTTCAACTTAATTTTTTTCCAATAAATCCTTATACCAGTGTGATAAGTCTTCGTGTTCATTCTCGAAATAGATCAGACTGATTAAATGTGGTTTTTATTCAAATTTAAAAGTGTTGAAAGGCAGCTTCATAACTTTTGGCCCATGTATTTATGCACAAAATGGCAGCCCCCATGCCTGTCAAAACCGGTGTGTTTATTCTAAGGAAAATATTTTGAGTTACAACATATAGAAATTTTGACATGCTGTTTTTTCAAAAGGTTATGGCATTGTCCAACATTATATGGTGATATATTGGGAAGTCGCTTGGTCATGGTGAAAACTGAGATCAAACATTGAATATTTTATATGTAACAATGAAGAAATTTATTTGCGCATGCGTAACCTTTAAGAACTTCCGGTAAGATTTGTCGTCTGCAATTTTTTTGGAAATGGATGCCTACAAACGCACTGTAATGAAGAGAATCACTGCCAGATGCCAACTTGACCCCATTAGAGGCTGTATTTTATGGAATTGTTGCTCTAGTGGACATGAGGGGAGTAGATATGGGAAAGTTAAAGCAATTGTCCACCAGTCACCATCCAAGACCCATTGTGTTCACCGTGTTGTTTTTCAGTTTCATTTTGAAAATTATTTGCAAGAGTCTCAACAATTATCTCATTTATGTCATAATACTTTGTGTTGCAATCCTTATCATTTAGTTTTAGAACCTGTAACTGTTAATAATGACCGCAAAGTTCGTGTCCGCACTGGCCGATGCATTGGCCATGATGACCGTCCAACCTGCCTACTTTGAATAATACCAATTTTCCTAATTTGCAAAGTTTACAGATCCTATTTAGTTCATATTTTATTTTGTAATGGTACTTAAATCAGGCTTTCAGCTGAAAAATACATGAAATGCATGCATAAAACACTTTAGGGACCCACGCAAACCCAAACCCCACCTAATGGGGTTAGCGGCATCAACATTTAAATCACCATCACAATTTGGTTTAATTTGAGTATGTTTTTTAAATGCAGTGTTTAAAAGAACCAGGACCTCAGCCGGAACCATCAACATATTGGTATACAAGTCTGGGTGAAGTGAAGAGTCATCAAAACTACTGAACTTGTCAACAACACTGGAGCGTTGGGCGGGGCCGTAAAGCTGACCCAGTCGTGTCCGTACCATCAGTATCTTTGAAGGTTAGTACATGATAATTGTCATGTATTATACTATCTAATGACTTCTTTTCCAGCCTGGCATACTTCTCATCAACACCAGTAGGAAAAGCAAGTGTTTAACCCTTGTTGGGACTCTCAAACCCGTTTTTGAACTGGACTGTTCGCACGTGAGCTCGACAATGTGAAGCCGGCATAGCGACTAGCCTTATCGCAATAAAAAAAAAACTGTGTAAAGTATTGTATATGTACACTTATTGTATCTAAGTTACACTAGTAATCACAATATTGAGTAAACATGCACAGAAAACCTTTTTATTTTCACAGATTACACAGCAGAGAGTACCTGAAACAGATTGAAGATTGCAGGCGGCTGACCGCACCCACCGGCTCAGGTGTGACAGAAAACTGTTAATTGATATCTGGCATTTACATTTTGGGGTCAAATTGTTTTTTTGTTGTGTGACAGGAGGTCAAATCTGTTGATTGTTATATAAACAAACCCTTTTCTGGGGTCAAATGGCATCTGAAATGCTACATTTATATGGATTTTACCCCCCAAAATGCAGAAACTTAAAAAAAAATTGTTCAAAAGGGATTAAAAAACTATTCTATAACATTTAGAATGCCTATGGAGATTGTTTTTACCCCTGATATTATATATTATGTCTGCCATGCCTATTAAAACTCAAAGTTGTGCTTTATTCTGAGTTGAAAAAATGTTTTCCAAGATGTACCTAAGTACATGTTTTCTGTCGAAATTCTTGTCTCGCAACGCCTTTATATGTGGTATTTTCAACTTAATTTTTTTCCAATAAATCCTTATACCAGTGTGATAAGTCTTCATGTTCATTCTCGAAATAGATCAGACTGATTAAATGTGGTTTTTATTCAAATTTAAAAGTGTTGAAAGGCAGCTTCATAACTTTTGGCCCATGTATTTATGCACAAAATGGCAGCCCCCATGCCTGTCAAAACCGGTGTGTTTATTCTAAGGAAAATATTTTGAGTTACAACGTATAGATATTTTTGGCATGCTGTTTTTTCAAAAGGTTATGGCCATATCTGTCCAACAATGTATGGTGATATATTGGGAAGTCGCTTGGTCATGGTGAAAATTATACCTCGTTGTGAAAACGGTCTATTGACAGTGTTTTTTTTCCTAATACCATGTGTAGATCAAAAATGAAAAAAGAGACTCAAACATATTGTGTTCGTCTAGGAAATGCTTTCATTATTCAATGACCAATACAAATACCGGTAACTGTATGTAACCAAAATGAAATAAAAATAAGTTGTGTGTAACCTAATCAAATCTAAGTAGAGCGCTTTAGGTTACGCATGCGCAAATAAATTCCTTCTTTGTTACAAATAAAATATTCAAAATTTGATCTCACTTTTCACCATGACCAAGCTACTTTCCAATGTATTACCATACGTTGTTGGAAAGATAAGGACATAACCTTTTGAAAAAACAGCATGTCAAAAAATTATATGTGTTATAACTCAAAATATTTACCTTAGAAAAAACACACCGGTTTTAACGGGCATGGAGGCTGCCATTTTGCGCATGAATACATGGGCCAAAAGTTATGAAGCTGGGAACCACTAGACAAAAAGTAGTGCACAAAACAGCCTTTTTTCTTATTGCTTACATATATACCTTTAAAATGATACCAAAACGTATCATTTGAACTGTATTTTACAAAGTATATGCATCCTGCACGCAGCCACATGTGATTATTATCTAACTGACAGCTTCCGTTTTGGGGTAATTAGACCTTTAACAGCATTATTGTGATAAATACGTCATTTTGACAGTTGTACACAAAGTAAAAGGCCTAAATGTTGAATGACAGCTTTGTTCCAAGTGTTTAAATCTTTAATTTTGCGCATTAATACATGGGCCAAAAGTTATGAAGCTGGGAACCACTAGACAAAAAATAGTGCACAAAACAGCCTTTTTTCGTATTGCTTACATATATACCTTTAAAATGATACCAAAACGTATCATTTAAACTGTATTTTACAAAGTATATGCATCCTGCACTCAGCCACACGTGATTATTATCTAACTGACAGCTTCCGTTTTGGGGTAATTAGACCTTTAACAGCATTATTGTGATAAATACGTCATTTTGACAGTTGTACACAAAGTAAAAGGCCTAAATGTTGCCAGTACAACATGTGTATATTAGACTTACTTAAAACGACAACATATTTTAGTTTCAATGATTCACATGTGAATAAGTTTGATTAATAATAAAAATCGTCCGAGAATTGGTACCGTTCGGGAATTGGTACCCTGAGGCTATATTTCAATGGTAATAAATATAAAGATTAACAGAATAATCATACAGTATTAGTCTAATTAGAACACATGCTAAGCTGGATATAACACTGAGACAAAATTACACATTAACAAAATAAGGAAGTAAAATGAAACCGATAAAACCTTGATGAATAACAAACTACAATAAAATGTCAGAAGAACTCATATTCGAAAATCTTCGAAAGAAGAGCTTTACGCTGTTAAAATTCTTTTAGTATTCCAGTCGAAAACTCATTCATCACTCTGGGTACACAGGCGATTCTAAAAATAAATCGCCTATGGTACATCATGCGACATTTTGGACTACTTTCAATCACATGATCATCAAAAATGGCTGCGCCCATAAGTTACAAGTGTTGAAATTCCGATCAACAAATGCACACGAAAATGTTGAAAATTATTGGGAATCGTTATAAATAAAGTGGTCGGAGTTAATAATTACCCAAATAACAGTACGGTAAATAATACGAGATGCCATTAAGCTATGAAAATAATGATATATTCAGCTCAATCTGAAGCCAACTGGAGTTTGGAAATATGCTGAGTTATCTTCAGCATCATTTCTGTGGAACACTGAAACATAAGTACTAGTGTTTCATAGTTATGGTGCTTTTGACATAATTCACTCTACACCTTGATCGTAATGTAACTTGTCCAAAGGTAAACATGTTTTAAGTTTATGCAGAATGTGTAACTGTTATTTTGCTTTCATTTTCTTAATAAATGTAGTATAAACTACCAAATTTTGCTTTTGTCAAATATACTGATTGTTGAATGTGTAATATTAAAGTTGTATCCAAACTTATTTATCAACTGTCCTGCACATTCGAAATGTAAAATAAACCTGCCATTTCCGCATGAAATTGTGTGTTGAAAATTAGATCATATACCAACATGCACCAGATAATATTAATCAAATGTATTATAAAAAAGCCACTCACTTTGATACTTTTATGGACACCCAGTATTGGATAGGGATTTCAATTGATGCCAAATCCTGCTTTTTGATGCAAGCAAATTGCAATTTTATCATTTCTGACTCAAGCAAATAATGTGCCCTGCATCATTTTGATCCAGTTGTTTTCAATAAGCTAACTTCAAAAGCACTAAAAAATAATATTTTTATAACACTCATATTTTGAAAAGAAAATACTGAAAAATATCTACCATAAGATCAATAAAATAATTTATTCCCACTGACCATGTATTCAACTGACAGTAATTATGTCAATTCAGTTAGGGATTTAATTTAAACAGCGTACCACAAAACAAAATAATCACAGTACTTCAATTTGTTTATAAGCATTGCACATATACATGCATACAAAAATATAGTTAAATAAACCAGATGAGTACAGATTGTTATATTTCATATTTTGTGTAAATGTCACTTTCATGTTTGATTTCAGGAGAAAATTGATATTAAATGGTTATAATTTGTTAAAAACAGAACTTAAAAACAAATAGATTTAGTATATGACCATTAAATTCATTACACTAGAGATGCATACTGTTTCATTCAAAGTTCATAATTGCAGATACATCACTAAATACAGTATAATTGGTAATCTGGTTAATAAAAGCATATTTCATGTGTCTACTGGCTAGATATAACTCAGTACTATTATAGAAAATGTCCTGTCTGGGTTGTTGTCTTGCTTGTAGAAATAACGCTATGTTACTGATTTCATTAATTCCAAAATGTAGCTGCTGGATGTGTCCATACATTTCAAAATTGTCATATTGTCACAGTTCAGGCACATAAAAATATCTTTATTTCTTTCATATCACTTCTCAAGTTTGTAAGTGATTATGTGTTTTGAAAATATTCTAATTATCCTCTATCGCATTTGTTATAATGACGGTTACATTAACATTATAATTATATTAATATATAATAATAAATAGTTTTAATATTATTATATACTTTTTATATGGGAAATATATCAAAGCATTATTCAAAGCTATATAAATGTATAACCAGTTATAAAATATATGTGCTTCAAATACATTAAGGTATTGCAAGTTCAGGACACAGAAGCTGAAAACAGCTTAAAATTGTCACAGTACATGATTCAACCTGTGTTCTTTTCATTTCAATTAACAAATAGTCATAGTACCATTGTCATATTTACATAAAACTGGCAGTCTTTCATTATATCCTTGGATAATATTTGGTTGGTCTGCCAGATTATTTACACTCTAGTCGAGTTTCTAACTGAAAGTACTCATTGAGCTCTTGTAGGGATACCAGTCACAGTTTGATATTCTTCGGGAGATGACCATATTAATCACCGACTTGCAAAATTTAGTTCACCTGTAAAAAAGAGACATGTGACTACATTTTAAGGAACATTTTGTAATTAAGCATGCGGTGTAAAGGTAAACATGAACAAAAAGTAAAAGACTATTTAGAATTAAATTAGTTGTACTAGTTAACAAGAATTATGCCAACTATTCATAGCTTAAGTAATAATATTAATGCTGCAAAAACACTATAATCAGAATAACATATGATAAAATACTAATAGGAGCAATGGACATTAGATACAAGTTAATGAATAAAATGAAACAAATGATATAATAATAAGAAGAAGAAATGAAGAAGAAGAATAACAGAAATACTATTGAATTCCATATATTTAATTATTGTATACAAATTAACGAACTGGATATTCTGAAGAATATCATAATTTTATGATAATAACATTAATAACATAAAATTTATAAAATAAATACATTATTAATTACAAAAAAGTAATAAATATATTAATATTATTATTAAAACATGTAATTTTACCTGACAAATAAGGCCTTTTTCAAAGCCAGTAGTAAAACGCAATGGCAGCGGGTATTGTGTAGCCTTTTTCACTATTTTTATTTGATTCTTCATCAAAACCTTGTTTTTATTAGTGTAATGTAACTTAACATCTGTTTCACTATTAAGTCTAGTTTCGCTTTAAGTTTGGATAGTTTGTAAACACTAGAATCAGTTTCGATACCGGATTATAATTTCTTGAACTTATATTTGCAAAGTTAGCCTTTTGGATAATAGGTCAAGATGCCTGTTAAATAGACATCTACTTTCCCTCATTTATCATCGTTTCGACATAAAATATGGTGCTATTTCAATGCGCGTCGTGTATAGCCCTATAACACAGGCGGATCACCGTTGGGTGTATCAAGCCAAGATGGCTCCATGATAGACACGGGATCTATCTTACGGAGCATTCCGGAAATAGTCGATTGCTCATTCATGTTCATTAGACATGTGCAATATTGGGAAATCCCCACTATTTGTTGCAAGTTGTGTGCCGATGTTTTACATGCATTCATGCGACACATGGTCACATTTTTTGTTTCATCCATAAATACGATTAAACATGTCGTTATCGGCGTAGAAAGGAAGAAATCTCTTGTAATACAGAAGTTCAATTTAAAAACACACACATGAAATATGGTACATATAACTGTTTATTGTTTAACTTCCCTCAATTATATTCGTTCTCTTCTTTGTTTTGTACAAATATGAGCTATTGAAATGTTGATACTGTAATCGTATATATCCCCTGACAGAATAACACTGCTGGAATGCGCATTTTGTGTACATGTTCAAATATTTGAACAGGTGATTTATAAAACCAGTTCAAATAAGAATTAGTTAATCAATAGAGAAAACTTATATAGTGTTTGAGGATTATTACTTTGCTCATCAATAGAGAAAATTTAATATACAGTTTGAGGATTATTACTTATTAGTTTAGCACAATATAGTTAAGTACAAGTGATGTGAACATCTCGGCATTTATGGGCCAATAAATGTTGATGTTAACATTTGTGGCTGTTTTATACTAGCTGGTGGAACACAGCCCTGTGACATTTCATACAAGGATCTAAGGATCTACTGACAGATGAGGATTCATGCTTGGTAATAAGTTCATCCGACAACGGGTATAGTAGTTCAGCTGAAAGCTCAGATATTTAAAGTAGCGAGTCTTCTTGTGAGTTTACTTTTGACGTCGAGAAATCAAATACAAAGAAGAAAAAGTTAACTTGTAATTTAGACGATTTGGATTTACTAAGCAAAGAAAGTGATACTTCCAACGACATTAATGAAGACTTAGGAAACGTAAGTGGTACAACTGATTTTCAAAGTGAATCTGTTCCGCATTTAGAAGACATGGATGATAAGATGGAATCAGGTGTTGTGCTACACGGGAAAGGTGACCATGAAAATATTTCTAATGACGTGGAGACAATGGTGAACGATAATAACAATGAAAGAATGTTCTATTCAAGCCTGTACCCTGTGCAAAATATGGATGTTGATGAACCAGCCGAAATGTCTGAGAAAATAGAAGTTATTCATGATACGCCTGTGGAGTATTGGAAATCAGCTCTTAGCGATCCTGCCAACAGAAGTGCTTTGACAGGGGAATACTTGCATGTTTCTTTTCACAAACCCACCAACATGATAATTTACGATCCAGATTCACCAGTTATTGAGAGGGTTTCGGTGGAACTTAGCGATGAGTTAAACGATTCAGATGAGTATGAGCAGAGACTCAAATATGCTGATGTTGAGTATTGGAAATCAGCTCTTAGCGATCCTGCCAACAGAAGTGCTTTGACAAGGGAATACTTGCATGTTTCTTTTCACAAACCCACCAACATGATAATTTACGATCCAGATTCACCAGTTATTGAGAGGGTTTCAGTGGAACTTAGCGATGAGTTAAACGATTCAGATGAGTATGAGCAGACCCTCAAAGATGCTGATGTTGAACTGGAACACAACAAAATAGAATATATTCCTTTCGCTGATGATGAGGAAGAAACTGAGCAAGTTTCCCAAACACCTAAAGATGTGGGAGGTTCTGTTACTTTGGAAAAAGAAGTTGTTCAAAATTTGAAAGATGTGATCGGTCATTTAGCTGCTAAAGGTGAGATCGTTTCAACTGGAACAGTTCTTAGCGAAGAAGAAACTTTCTGCAAACAAGATATGACTGTTGCTACAATAAAGGAACTGCCGGTAGAACAACCTGTGTCAGAAATTCAAACTGTAACAGAACTTGAATCTGCAGTGATGGATGAAGCATTTCCTCAACAAAGTTATGTCCAAATACAGTATTTTAGCAATGACAGTGATAAACATTCAGAAAAAGATACTACTGATGAGACAGAAGTTGTTTTAAGAAAGAAACAAAGATCTAAGGAATTTAATGCAGAAAGTGAAGAAGATACTTCATGTAATAGTGAAAGTTTTGATAGACAAGATGTGGATTCTATGATCATACATGAAGATGAAACGTTGACTGGGAAAAATGATATGACAGATAGTTGTGGAAGCAATGATTCAATGGTCATTCATGATGTTGAGAATGTATTACCCGAAACCAAAGCTACAGCTGAGGTTATTCAAATGGGAACAGAATGTTGCGAAAACAATGCTTTAAATGAAAATATGAAAGAGCCTGTTCAAGATTTATCGGAAGTTTCTATGAGAGTTAAAAAGAGTAATGTGTCTCCTACAAGACAAGCAAGGCCTGATGTTGAATCTATGACCATTCATGAAATTGAGCAACCAAAACTGGACGCAGTTCTTGCAAGCATAAGGGATCACGATGAAGATGTAATGAATGCAAAATCTTTAGCAGCCAGAGAAAATATTCCTGAATTACATCGGGAAGGGACAATGGGAGATAAAAATGCCGTAAGTGAACATGGACAGGGGACTAATTATGCAGTGGAAGAAAACGAAAAGCCTGTGGAAGTGTTTAAAGAACATGCTTTAAAAGGTGATGTTACGTTACACAGTCAGCCTGAACATTTTATTCATGACAGTGAAGTTGAAAAGTATATGTTTGAGCATGATATTGAAGAAGTTGTGGATAAAGTCAGGGATGTGCTTGAATGTGTTAAGGAAGAAGAAAGTGATGGAATGGAAATATCTAATGGTAAAAGTATTGAAGAGAGTGTTACAAAACCAAAATCAGTTCACAGACATCGAAATCCATTATTAAAGAAAAATGCTGCTGCTTTAGTGAAAAGAGCCATTCAAGAAGGTAATTATTTAAGTTTATGATGTTTATGTGGTATATGATCTTATTACAGTACTACACTAGATTATTGAAAGTGAATTGATAAGTCACAATCGTTACTATACAGCCATATCAAACTTGTTTATATTGATATGAATAGATATGCCTGTTAGTTTGAGAATGTAGGCATGTTCTTTTCATTTTAGTCAGACATTTTAATACCTGTACAGCATTTTTTTAGCTCACCTGAGCACAAAGTGCTCATGGTGAGCTTTTGTGATCGCCCGTCGTCCGTGCGTGCGTGTCTCCGTGCGTCCGCCGTCAACTTTTCATTCAAACAACATCTACTCCTAAACCACTTGGCAGATTTTAACCAAACTTCACAGGAATGATTATTGGGTGACACTCTTTTAAAGTTGTTCAAATAGTTACGGTCCCCTGCATATGTAGGTCACCAGAGCTAAAAAAGGTTTAAAAAGTGTAAACTTGAAAAATCTTCTTCTCTGAAACCGCAATGCCCAGAGGTTTCATAATTTGTATACAAACTTAAATAAAAAATCGTCTACTCTGAAACCGCAAGGCCCGGAGGTTTCATATTTGGTATATAACATCCTATAGTTGTCTTCTACAAAAATTGTTCAATTTATGCCCCTGGGGTCAAAACTCGTCACGCCCCAGGGGTCACATAAGTTATATAGACCTAAATAGCAAAATGACTTTTAAAATCTTCTCCTCAGAAATCGCAAGGCCCAGAGGTTTTTAATTGGTATGTAACATCGTATTGTGGTCCTCTACAAAGATTGTTCAAATTATGCCCCTGGGGTCAAAACTAACTACGGCCCGGAGGTCACATGTTTTATATAGACTTAAATATTAAAATGACTTTAAAAATCTTTACCTGAATCTGCAAGGCCCAGAGGTTTGTTCGAGTTTGTTCAAATTATGTCTCTGCGTTAAAAATAAGCTACGCCCCAGGGATGCTCATTCCTATTGGGTTACAAGGTCTCAGGTGAGCGTCCTAGGGCCCTCTGGGCCCTCTTGTTTTAAATTTTGAAAGCAGAGAGAAGCATATATTTCCAAAGAGGCCAGACTCGAAATGTTTGAAACAAAGAACGACGCCATGAGATTTTGCTGTTCTACAATGGGCCCTATGTGGATTTAATTTACTGGTTTCTAACATGAACCTTAAAGGCTTTGTCAACTGTGGCGAATTTGAGCGTCGAGTTTTGTACGAGACCTGGAGAGTTATAACTCGCGGTAAAGTGGATGAGTTGGTCGCGGAATTGTTTCAAGGCGACATTTGTCTGAGTTCTCTTCAACCTTGACACGACATTGACACGACGCAACTACGATAATCACATTTTATCACGAGTTCAGCCGAGATATGCGTACGATATCTTTACAACAATCGAAGACTTGTATTTACAATGTACTAGTGTGGACGAGTCCCTACGACTTGTAAGGACATGAGCACGAGTTTCTGACGACATTTTACGAGAAACGGAAGAGAAGATGTCGTACGGCAAGTCTCCCAAACTCGCAGCAAACTCGTGTTATGTCGTAGAAAGATAATATACGGCGCAACGCTACGACAAGGGAAAACATGTATACGGAATGTGTTTGAGAGTGCGCGAGATCCCTTCGACATGTATTCAACACGTGTACGAGAATAATAAGTCGCCGGTATAAAATTATCGCCGCTACTTGGCGAGTTCTGGCGACATAAGAAGAGATAAGTATAGATATCACTGCGACAAAAAACGACATGTGTACAAGATCTACACGACACTAGACGAGTTGTGGCGAGTTACAGCTTAAATTACCACAGCGTGAAAGGGCCTTTACGGGTATAACAAACATTGTGCGTTTATCTCAAATACTTGTACATTGTATATTAATATTGTCCTAAAGTAAACGATCGAAATGTATTGGCTATGGGTGCCCAAAGAACGCCCGTTATTCTCATAAAATTGCTGTATAGGGATTAGGGCTCAAACGGGTACCCGAAAAAACCCGAATCCGCGGGTCCAAAAAATACCCGCGATTCCGGGTCAAAGTTTTCGCAAACGGTACCGGGTCGGGTAAATATTTTTCAAAAGAACGCCGTAAAATCAACTGGGCCGTTTTGTTCGGGCCGTTTTGACCTGTGCCATCCTGACCTTCAATCACACTTCCGGAATAAATATTATATGATTTCGCGGTTGCATTAGTTCAACCAAACTCGTGTTTCTGAGTAATTGTAAGTTTTCTTTATTGATAATCAACTGAATCAAGGCAAATGAAGATAATAGACGCACCGAAGGCATTAAAATCGCCAGTATGGGAGTATTTCCCATCTTATAGACGTCTTGAATAAGTCTTGATATGGTGAGATGAGATTTTGTTTACAGTATGATACATGCAGTTACATTCTTCCACGTTTATTGTAAACGGAGTTATGAAAGATTTGTTCTAAAACAGTCTATATTGTGCATTTTAGCCTGTTAATGTGGGTGCCTAATTTAAAGCAAATAATATGTTAGCTTCGGGTATTACATATAGATACACCTATATTCCCATGATCTCTGATGTTCTCTATTAGCTCTAGTCATTTTGAATCTTATAGATGCACCTACATTCTACTATAGGAAGCATATCCTAGCTTAGCTTTGTTTTTTGTTTGAAGGTTAGTTTTTATTTTTTTACTGAATTTTGTCTCTATATATCCAGTAATTGATGTTTTAGGAAGCACCATTTTATCATAAATTCATTTATTACTATCAAGAATGTGGTAATTCTACATAAAGGACTCATTTTTGTGCAGTAATTAGTCTAATTATTTTTGACATATCTGCCATGTTCAACTTTAAAGAAAATAAATGTTTTAATGTAGTTTACCATATTTTAGAATTAATCTTTTTAATACCCGACCCGACCCGAAATTACCCGAACTTTGAAATTTTGACCCGCCGACCCGACCCGAAGAAATTTTTCGACCCGTTGGAGCCCTAATAGGGATAACTTTAATTACGGCTAGGAACTTGACAGCAACCTAAAGCCCCATGGCCTGATGAGCCTCAAGATAAACACCACGGAAACGGCCGGTTGTCTATGAGCTAAACATTGCATTCTTCGCGCGACGTACACATAGAAACAACATTCGCTCTGCGCCGCGTTTCTGTTGACATTGGTTTCAAAGTGCATACAAAGTAAATACAACAACACAGTTTGTTAATTCTCGTTTGTTTATCTCAAACGGTTAAATAGTATGTGTTTCTGTCGTTTTCAACACACGTTATAGATTAGTTAGTTTTTCGCGCTAACCACTAATAGTTTTCTTATTCTACACGTTATTGCGGGCAGTAAGTTTGGGCGCCCTAGAACAATTGAAGGAAATTAGTGTCTTTTATGATCATTTTCAGACAGCATGTAAGGCATACCCTGAAACGAGTGTGTAACCTTTAACTCTTGAGCTCGCTCAATACCTCGGGTTTGAATACTCTAGTCTCTATCAAATAGTGTGTCATTAAATTAGTATCGTACCTGTTACACGTTCGGTGCCCGGCGCTTGTTCTGACGTGCATTTGACCACCGAAAACTACACACTATTAAATTTCTCTTGATATTTCTTATTCTTAAGCCCACGGATTTCGTGCGATTGTATTTAAGACCATATATTAATTAAGCAATACATAAGGTCTAGTTTGTATCTAGATCTATACTGCAGTACACATATTTTTGGCAACTATCAAGTCGCTTTGAAATAATTCGGTTGTAGATATTACCGGTATATTGTATACAATATATGTTATTTAAGTGTATGTTAATTAGTAGCAGTATGAAAATTAATAGAGTCCATACAAAAAGTGTATTTGACAAACGACTTTAACAAGTTACGCTCCAGTAATTACATTTATAATTAGGTAAGCAATCGTGTGCCCCGGAGTGACTTCTTGAGTTTTGTATAATTACCTCCCTTAGTTTAAAGTTTGCCATTTCTAATAACAAACAGGAATGCTATACAGTCTATTGAATTTGTGCAAAAAGTAGTGTTCCGGTACATTCTGGCGTATCCTACCATTATTTTATATCATTTAAGATAGTAATTTGAGAATTAATCAGTAGCTTCTACTTGCGTTTTAATATTTTTTGTAAGATGTTAATATTTAATTATTTTCCAATTATAATATATTTTGTGTCTCTGCATGTTAACAATAACATACAATTTATGTAAATAGAATTAATGTAATTGGAATATCATATTATATATAAATGTCCGTATTTATGTAAATAGAATTAATGTAATTGGAATATCATATTATATATAAATGTCCGTTTTGGTAGAGTATATATTTTCTTAACACCTTTTTATGCATTTTAATGAGACAGTCTTGTATGCCTATAAAATAATACCAGTTCTGTATTCATGTTTAGACACTATATACTTTGTTCCGATGGAGTCGCTGTACTAATGATTTGTTGCATAACCAAAATGGAAAGATAACTCCACTTTTGATAAACGATTAAAAGATGCAAAAATATCTTACACACACATGGGAATCAACAAATAAACAATTATTTCATTTGGAATCCTGCAAAACACCAAACCACACAACACTGCCTATAAGTTACATTTTACAACTTGTACAATGGAGTCACAGCAATCAGTAACAAGGGAATCCTTTCTAATTTTGAAAAATAGTGTACAGCATAACCTTAATTACAGGGAAGAATATAACTTGTGTAAAAAAAACCCAGGGGTAACTACTCTTACTACGTTGGTACCGACATCTAAGTAAAAACAATATCTTATTAAATTCTTCAAACACATCGGATGAGACTCTTAAAAGAAATGGATTATGCAATCAAATTTTAACAATACAAAATGTACTTAATAATATTCTGCGCCCTTTCATATAGTTTTCATAATAAGAATTTGAGACTAGAAAAAGAGGGGGATTTGTTTAGAAGAAATGCCTGCTAGATGTTTACCTCGACACCGTCCGTACCGCGACTCCATTCGAATAGAGTATAGTTTGCTGGGGTTATAAAATGACTTTTCTCATTCTAGATATGGGAAAGAAGAGGCATTTGGTAAATAGTGTGCAGGAGTTTGTCAACACAACTGATTGCAAAACAAAGTAATAAATTATATTTCTATCAATTTGAATGTCAGATCTCTAAATCTGTAATTTAAACGGATATTTTCATGGACCTGCTTACTGACAGATTTCAATTTTGTATTTTAAGAAAAAAAAGTAGATATAAAGCAGAGGGATATCACTTAAGATGTATTGAAAATATTGTGCCATTAACAATCTATCATTAGATCTAATTAAACTAATTGAGCCATGTTTCCTTATTCTATTTGTATCAAATGTTAAGTCCAGATTTGCGTCTGATGTTTAGTCCAGATTTGTTAGTCTTTTCAGTTATTTATCCAAAATCAGTGAACAAGTCCACTTTATATACCAATTTGTGAAATAATTAAATCATTTATTCCATTGCATTGTAGATCTACTAGCTTTATTTTGTTATCAAATTTATTGATCAAGTATTATGCTACCAGTATTTATGCTTTATGAATTATTGAATGTCTACCAGTATTGTTCCAGTGTTTTCAAGCCCACTGACCTACCGGTATGGATAATATACACCCATGGCCTGTTTGTGCAATGTATTTACATATATACGATGTACCCTACAATTCCTGGAGGAGATTCAGGTAATTTGGCTGTTTAAATTAATAATTTAAAGACTTAGTAGATCATGTAATCCTGTAATTCAGTCTATTATTTAAGGAAATTATGTCTGCATTTCAAAGAAATTGTTTCTATTAGAAGTTATTAAGGCATGTTAATGTTTTATGACATTTGTTTGGGTTGGCAGGTGAACTTATCACAGCTGCTCATGAGCTTGGGGTAAGTCTTGTATGATGGCAATAGACTTTTTCACAAAAGTCAATCATACGCAAACTAATCTGCAATTTTAATCCAATCATTGTACTTGAATATCACATGTTTAACAGTTAAACTTGTTCACACAAAAGAGCACGCAGTAACGTTTGTGATATTTGATGAATGGAAATTAACTTTTTAACAATAGCTGGGGTGGAGTTTAAACTATTTGTGGCAAAACCTGGAAAGGTCTATTGGGGGATCACTATTATGCAAAAGGGATTATCTACCACTAAGTTAAATTGCAGTTCAACTGGGGAATAGGCGGTTCAATAAATTGAGTAAAAATGCAAACAGTAGCATTGTGAAGATTCTTTAAAGATTAGTTAATGGTACATTGTACTTGCTGCCTGTTCACTTATACACAGAATAAAGTTTTTTTTACCAAACATCTTGACGTCATATATGGCCATATGCACCTGTCAACCAAATGGTATCCATCTGTGAGTCAATTAAGATACTTCTTCTCAATGACTTTTCGCACACTTTCATTATAAACTAATATTCTAACAATTAAAATGTTTTAATAACTCTGGTTGGTCAAATGTTTTAATAACTCTGTTTGGTCTTAAATGACATGCAATAGGTGCTTAAGAAGTTTAAATCTGTTAGACTTTGTCTATCACAATTATGTGATGATGAAACTTTGTACTGTGTGTTTGAAATGTGAACTGTTTGCATATGTACAATTCTCAAACAATGAATCTTTGAATAAGTCTTATACCTCATGATAAACCACTCCAGTTTTCTAAAAAATAAAAAAATAAAGATATATGTTGTAAATGTTATTGAGCTCTACAATTTCTTATTGTCAGTTTATCTATGAACATGCTGTCTTTGAGCTCTACAATTTCTTATCGTCAGTTTATCTATGAACATGTTGTCTGTCAGGTTGCCCATCCACCTGGTTACCCAGTATTCACCCTCCTGGCCTGGCTTGCAATCAAACTGATTCCATTTGGTTCAGTAGCGTGGAGGGTGAACCTGCTCAACGTGGTACTTGCAGCTGGGGCCTCTCTGGTCTTCTCTCTGACCATTTATAGGTAATGTTAAATTGTAGTAAAAGTTTGCTGTAAATATGTAAATACTTAATTTAAATATTTCCTGATTAATTGCTTATGCAAACTCATTAAAATTACATCTAAACATTTGCCCCATTAGTCGTCGCTGTTATCCAAAGGAATACTTCTTAAATAATTGGCATTCTTACAAATCATGTCACATATAGCAAGATTATTTTCACATAGCTTGGAACTTTAAAACTGGCAATTATTATGTCCTCCTTCAAAGATGGCAGAGAATATTGGTTTGCTACTGTCGGTCAGTTGGTTTGTCGGTCAGTACTCGGTAGACCACTTTTGTTTCTGCTCTCTAAGTCCAATAGTTTTCATCCGATCTTAACCAAACTTCTTGAAAATGTTTATCGGCATAATATCTCAGCCAATTTTAATAATCAGCCAAATCGCTCCAGGAATTGTGGAGTTATGGCCCTTGAATTATCTCAAGTTGACCTTTTTAGCCATTTCCGCTCTCAGTTGGTCGGTACTCAGTAGACCACTTTTGTTTCCACTCTCTAAGTCCAATAGTTTGTCGGTCGGTACTCAGGAGACCACTTTTGTTTCCACTCTCTATGTCCAATAATTTGTCGGTCGGTACTCAGTAGACCACTTTTGTTTCCACTCTCTAAGTCCAACAGTTTGTTGGTCGGTACTCAGGAGACCACGTTTGTTTCCACTCCCTAAGTCCAATAGTTTGTCGGTCGGTACTCAGTAGACCACTTTTGTTTCCACTCTCTAAGTCCAATAGTTTTCATCCGATTTTCACCAAACTTGATGCAAATATATCTCAGACAAGTTTGATAATCAGCCAAAACACCTCAGAAACTGCAGTGTTATTTCCCTTGATTTATCTAAAATTTGCCTGATAAAGTTGATATTTTAAAGATTGCTTTTAACCTGGAGGGGGCATAACTGTTTTACAAACAGCTCTTGTTTATGCTAACATTTGCTTGCAAATGTGCTGCAACTGCTTTTGTTGCTGAAGATGATAAAAATGATAATCATGATGATTATGATCATGATGTTTAGGATTATTGTAATAATAACTAGAAAAGTAAAAACCGAAAACAGAAAATAGTACTAATACCTTGCATTTTGTATATTTTAAAATTTAATTATTTAAACCAGGAGTCTAATTAAATGTCGTCGGTAGAAACATAAATGAAAATGCATTCTCTGCTTAATTGGTGTTATAGTCAGGTGAATCATAGAGGGATTATTAGCTCTATTAGATTACGCCAAATAGGTACACAAGATGTGTAGGCAGCTCTTTGCTGGGATCATCTCTGTGGTCATTCTGCAAACTGACCTGGACATGGTCAGTATCGGCGGAAGTTTTCGCACTCAACAACCTGTGTTTGGCGTCCCTTCTGTACCTCATGGTAGCATTCAGTGAAGTGGACAAGGGCAGGAAACTGAAGGTAGGAAATAGAAATATCCCAATGTGCGTTCCCGATTAAATGAAGAATAGAAGTGGTGTTTAAAACTTTGCGTGTAAATTTAGTGGAACAAACAACTAAAAAATCTTTAAAAGGTGACGGTATTAACTCACCTTAGTTCTGCAATATAATTTTTAATGGAAACAAAATGGATGAATAGAGAGTGGAATTGATCTATACATTACAATTTTACATAAAATCTCTTGAATATGAGAAATGTTGACTGTGTTACACAAACCATACTATTAAAAGGCTGTTGTGCTGGCAACTGTAAATTTTTCTGTTGCCAGGTGGCCTATATTGGTGCTTTTGTGAGTGGCCTGTCGCTATGCAACCAGCACACCATTGTTGTCTATGTGGCAGCCATTGCAGTCTGGGTGCTCGTAGAACTGAGCCAGACTAAGGTAGAGTGTTTTAACTTGACTGAAATGTTATTGTCTCATTCAATCATGGACTGACACTTAACATGCAGGGGTGACAAAATAATTGTATTGCCCAGATTGTCCAAACTCATGTACGGACTAGTAAACTTTTGCCGGAATTCACTGTATAATTGCTGTACAGACAAGTTGCAAACATCATTAGTCAAAAAATGACAATTATGGCAATATAATACCTGTATTTCACCACCCCTGACATTGGAACTGTTAATATTTCATCTCTATCTAGCTGATAAGATTGTTGGTAGAGTACTGGTAATGTAATGCTTTTCCTATGTTTATGCTGTTTTCTACATTCAGTGTTCACAGCATACTAGTAGCATGATACTAAATAATATATGGAGATGTCAAATGAATTAGCAGTATTTATTAAACATCATTTACCTATTGCCTTTCAGGTGCTAACCTTTATGAAGCTGGTACAGTTGGGCACGTGTGTCCTGGCGGGACTGGTTCCCTACGTTTACCTCCCCCTGTCCTCACTCTACAGCAAGGCTCGCTGGTCCTGGGGTGACCAGTCTACACTGGAAGGGTTTATGAGACATCTGCTGCGAGTCGAGTATGGGACATTTGACCTGGCCAAGGTGAGGTTTATAGCATAACATTGTGTATGAGGTGTGTTGTGGGAAGACCGTGCTTAATGCACGTGCGTAAAGTGTCGTCCAGGATCAACCAGTTTTTTCTGTTTCAAGGAAGTCTCTTTTAAACATAGATCAACTGTTCGCCTAAAGTGCCATCCTGGATTAGCCTGTGCGGACTGCACAGGCTTATCTGGGACGACACTTTACACATACATGCATTAAGCCCGTTTTTCCCAGGACACGCCTAATATGTTTTAAAGGGGCATAGCAACTGAATGATGACATTAACATTTGCGAAAGTAATGTTCATCTACAGAGAAATAATATTGAAGCATTGTTTAATATGATGGTCTTGTTTATATAAACGTTTGACAAATATTATTATTTAATATCGTATATGAACAGTGGTTATCATGAATACTTTCACAGGCATGGGAAAATTTGTAAAAGTAGTAGTAGTAGAATCGATGTAAATGATCCCAAAATTAACATAATGTACCGTTACTAATATAATATGTTGATGTTTGTTCGCTTTGATTGTGGGAAGTGAAACAGAGTTTTGTTTAAGTTTAGACCTGAATCAGATTGTTTTAATTCCGTGATACTTTTTAGTTCAATGGCAATATTGGGGATATTTGAGGTTTACTTTTAACTGTAACTTATAAGCATTAAAACTGTATGAAATTTGTACTGGTAATAAAGAGTTTTAAAAATCGATGATACCAAGTAAATATTAATGTTTAATGAAGATGATTACCTTATGATTTATTGTATTCAGGGACAGAATATGGCCAGTGGAAGTCTTGTGATGTCTAACTTGAGGTAATATTAATAAGACGTGTTGTGGGAAAACCAGGCTTAATGCATGTGCATAAAGTGTCGTCCCGGATTAGCCTGTGCAGTCTGCACCGGCTTATCCAGGATGGCACTTTCCGCTTTTATGGCATTTTCTGTTTCAAGGAAGACTAAACCTAAATCCACTGTAGGCGGAAAGTGCCGTCCAGGATTAGCCTGTGTGGATTTCATTTTAATGAGTTTGCATTAGCAATAAATCAGGAAATATTTAAATTAAGTATTTACATATTTACAGCAAACTTTTACTACAATTTAACATTACCTATAAATGGTCAGAGAGAAGACCAGAGAGGCCCCAGCTGCAAGTACCACGTTGAGCAGGTTCACCCTCCACGCTACTGAACCAAATGGAATCAGTTTGATTGCAAGCCAGGCCAGGAGGGTGAATGCTGGGTAACCAGGTGGATGGGCAACCTGAAAGACAACATGTTCATAGATCAACTGACGATAAGAAATTGTAGAGCTCAAAGACAGCATGTTCATAGATAAACTGACGATAGGAAATTTAAGAGCCCAAAGACAGCATGTTCATAGATAAACTGACAATAAGAAATTTTAGAGCTCAAAGACAACATGTACATAGATAAACTGACAGTTAGAAATTTTAGAGCTCAATGACAACATGTACATAGATAAACTGACAATAAGAAATTTTAGAGCTCAATGACAACATGTACATAGATAAACTGACAATAAGAAATTTTAGAGCTCAATGACAACATGTTCATAGATAAACTGACAATTAGAAATTTTAGAGCTCAAAGACAGCATGTTCATAGATAAACTGACGATCAGAAATTTTAGAGCTCAAAGACAGCATGTTCATAGATAAACTGACGATCAGAAATTTTAGAGCTCAAAGGCAGCATGTGCATGGATAACCTGACGATCAGAAATTTTAGAGCTCAATAACATTTACAATGTAATAACTATTTATTGTCATTTTTTAGAAAACTGGAGTGGTTTAGCATGAGATATGAGACTTATTCCAAGATTTTTTGTCTCTTCTAAACCTAAATCCACTGTATGCAGAAATTGCCGTCCTGGATTAGCCTGTGTGGAATTCTTCAGGCTAATCCGGGACGACACTTTATGCCCATGCATTAAGCTCGGCTTTGCTTTAAATATTTAGGTTTTGTACATTATACATACAATCTTGACTGGAAACTACAAAATAAAAGAGTGAAATTTTAACATTGTAATTATGAGGACAGGTTCTGTTCTATTTGTTATTGGTATATTAGACGCGACATCTTAATGAAGATTATATTTGTAAAAGATACATGTATTACATTTTCTCATTGACAACAACAATGCAAAATTTTCAAGCTTAAAGCCGCATAAAGGTGAAAATTGCCAAATTCAGACTCTACAATTACACGGTTATCTTACTGTCTGTCTTAGCATGTGTTTACTTTAGTATTTTACCTACGTCAGAAACGTGGTTTGCTGGATACTATTTATTGCAAGAACACGAAACCTCCAAGTAAAATTGTATTAAAACACTAGCTTTATTTACTGCCGAATTTCGTTGCCATACAGATTAAATCTGACTATTCACCGTTAACATTTTGGGAGCTGCATAATATTCTACATAAAACATGTGGAACTTTGACTAGTTTCTTAGTGTTGCAAATATAAGCACCAAACTGAACTTCAAACTGTTCAAATTCTATTTATTAAATGAAAATGTGTATAAGTGATCTCAACATTAAATGTTTTTAATGTTTAGTTTAACATGGATCACTTAGCAAGTGCCTTTAATGCAACTTTTCAGTGGGTATTTTACATGTACACAAAATAGTGGTCTCTTTGAGTATACCGTTTTTGCCTATATACTTAACTAAAAGCATTGAACATTTACTAGTATCTGTTTAAAGGCCCAATAATGTCAGTATAGGCGAAGAAAAACACTATAAAGTTACTCAGTATTATCTATCACATTTGCTAGCATTTACTAGTTTTAATTTATTCCTAATATTTCAGTGGCTACATAGACCACTGCATATCAGAATTTACTGCCATGTGTGTGATCCTGGCTGTGGTTGGAATAGGGGCCTCTGTCGTCAGGTAAAGTCTTTACCAAACATGTCATTTCTTAAACGTAGGATGTAAATTGTTTCTTGCTCTATTGTATGTCATTTGCATGATATTTTCGGTTCTAATATTGCCTGAATGCATGGGGCATGTTTGTGACTTGAGACATACTAATTCATGCCATGCCACGTTTCATTTACATGACTCTGGACATGTTGAGTAAACTTTTTAAAAAACATGTGGAATATGACGGTGATTATAGAGCATGCTCATAATCTCCAGCATTGGTGGCAAAAAGAAAATGTGTGATGGCTCCTTTTTCATTGATGTTAACTAACTCATCTCTAAAATGTTACACGTAATGGTAATTTGGAAACTGCTGATTTTGCATGCCAGTAACAATTTGATACCAGGGACTCAAGCAGGCTTTATACTTTTTGTTTTTGTGTTGCCTGAAAAGGCAACATACAGGTGTTACTTTTGGCGGCAGTTGCGTCGTCGGCGGCGGCGGCTCCTTAAGTTTGTGCTGACAATAACCTGAGCAGTTTTTGTGCTATCATTATGAAACTTTATGGAAGTGTTTGTAGGCATAAAAGAAAGGTTTAGTTCTATTTTCGCAATAATTGCTCTTATAGTACTTGAGTTATGCACCTTAAAAAAAAAAATTTCAAATAATTTTTATGCAGACAAGAACTTACAAAGATTTGTTTCAATCATCATTCTTTTTTTCAATAGTGTTGGTCAAGTTTGGTTTTTGGCATAATTGCTTGAGTTATGTCCCTTAAAAAAAAAGGTTTGCATAAGGCTTTGTGCAGACAATAACTTGAGAAGTTTTTGTGCAATCATTATGAAACTTCAGGGAAGTGTTAGTACCCATAAAAGGAAGGTTAAGTTTGGTTTTTGGGATAATTGCTCATATCGTACTTGAGTTATGCCCCTTCAGGAGACACATCCAACTTGTGGAGTTCTATTACATATTTGTGTTTTGTGTTTGTTGCATGTGCTGTGTTGTACTGGCTTTGGTCAACTGCCTTGAATAACGGACCTTGTGCTGCTAATAAGAGTTCTCTCCGGCTGCTGCAGCTGGAGTTTACCATTAATTATATATGTAGTGTGTCACAGGAAAACCTGGCTTAATGCATGTGTGTAAAGTGTCGTCCCAGATTAGCCTGTGCAGTCCGCACAGGCTAATCTGGGACGACGCTTAACGCACATGCATGAAGCCGATTTTCCCACGCCATGCCTCATATGTTTCCATACAGGAGGTGCCGCTGTATGGTTACGGCCCTGTCCATGTTTCTGGTGTACCTTGTGATGTTCTCATGGCGGGCGAACCTGGCACTGTCCGAGCAGCTCTACCTTGGTGTGGTAAGTTGTTAGCTTTGGAATTGTGTTAGAGGTACAGTACAGCTTTTGATATATGTAAACAACATAGATTTGATGTATAGAGATTACTATGTCAGCGTTGAATGAAGATAAGTTTATTAGTGAGGCTTAGAAAACCTGAACCACGAGCTTTTGGGAGTGGTTCACGTTTATCGTACCGAGCAAACAAAGCTATCTTTTATCAACACCTAGTATTTGATTTTACTTACCTAGTATTTGATTTTACTTACCTAGTACTTGATTTTACTTGCCTAGTATTTGATTTTAATTACCTAGTATTTGATTTTCCCCATCATTTTCCATTTTTATTTTGAAAATAACTACAGAAAACATGCTACTGCACGAAAAACATACAATGACGCCATGAAAACCAACAAAATGATGTCATTAAACTTGGTTTATCCCACTGTGTGGAAATACAAGTGAGGGGCGTCATGGGAAAACCGGTCTTAATGCATGTGCGTAAAGTGTCATCCCGGATTAGCCTGTGCAGTCCGCACAGGCTAATCTGGGACGGCACTTTCCACCTACAGTGGATTTATGTTTAGAAGAGACTTCCCTGAAACAGAAAATACCATAAAAGCGGAAGTGTTGTCCCGGATTAGCCTGTGCGGACTGCACAGGCTAATCCGGGACGACACTTTATGCACATGCATTAAGCCTGGTTTTCCCATGACACGCCTCAAGTTTATTACACAGGTTGTTATTTCGTTCTAGAATGTGTTAATTTTCAGAAATCACCTTTAGCTATACAAAATATTATTCTTCCTCCTATGTTATAATCCTTTGCACTTTTAATAACAAAAATACATGTATATAATTATGTCAAATGTTTTGAAATGTTGCTTCTTGTTTTTTGCATGATGTATATTGTATATTTTTACTGGAGAAGATTTAGTGTAAGGTGTTACTTACTATTTTTAGTCGAGTTTGCAATATGTATTGCATATAATAATCGGTTATAATAACTATATTTTAACTTATGTGTAAATGAGAAATGAATTATCTTAATGACTTTACTCAGGTTGAAAGGTTTTGGATGCAGGCAGACATGGTGTTCATTCTGTTTGCCACACTTGGTTTCTTCACGATTTTCAGGTATTGTTTGCGTTGTATTGTTATGTTGTGATTATTTGATGGAAGGGTGTTGTGGGAAACCTGGGCTTAATGCATTTGAGTAACGTGTCGTCTGTGCAGTTTGCACAGGCTAATCCAGGATGACACTTTCCGCTTTTATAGAAAGTTTCTGTCTCTTGTAACCATAAATGCACTTTAGGCAGAAAGTGTCGTCCCAGATAAGCCTGTGCCGACAGCACAGGTTAATCAGGGACGACACTTTACGCACATGCATTAAGCGGCACGCCTCATTTGTTTTCAGAGTGTTTGTCAGGATTTCGGTCACCTTTATTAGTAGTTTGTATTTCAAGACAAACGGCCTTGTTTTATGAATTCTTTTATTGTTTTCAAACTAAACAAAATGTAGATGTTATTTGACTTTTATAAATTCTGTGTTGTTATGTTTATAATATTTTGCATTTATTCAAGATTCCTTAAAGAGAAAGTGGAGATTATCAGTAAATACAGGCTGGGCTTGGTACTGGGTGTGCTAGCTTGTTCAACACAACTGGTAAGCATTGTCACTTAACGGATCTGGAAAAGTCATGGAAAATGCGCTTTATCTAGAAAAATCATGCAATATTGATAATTAATAAATAATGTTAGATTTATCATTGTTTATTGGCCAATAAACAACGATTTGAAGTTCTGATGCGTAGGAATGAAACCACGAGGGCATTAGCACAAGTTGTTTAATAGCCACTCATCAGAACGACAAACAGTTGTTAATTGGCCAATAAACAACGATAATGCGAACATTATTTCAATTCTAACATGATTTGACATATGTTTTGCGATTGTAATTAGAACTACTTTTTACTATGCTCTGCTCAGAATCGTAACTTCTTTTTATTGGTAGTTTAATTTTGTTGTTTTGTATAGAAAACTTAGCGAGTATCATGTTAGAATTTTTATTTTATCATGGAAAAATCATGGAATTTTGAACACTTGTCATAAAAAGTTGAAAAGTATCCTTAGGTGCATATAAATGATTAAATCCATTGAAATGTAATCAAACTGACTCAAACAAATTAATCAAAATCAGTAGCTTACCCGGTAATGATGGACAGACATGTATTGCAGCGCTACAAGCAAATATATTCCATTCTACAGGGCATGAATCAGCCTAGAACAATAATTGTATTATGAAGATCCAATAAAATGTGGATATTAGGGTACTATTTTGACTTCTTTAAGTTCGGACTGTGTCATGTAAAACTAAGCTATGTAATGGAAAAGTCATGGAAAAATCATGGAATTTTGGTTTCAACAGTTTGTATGAACCCTGGGTCATGACAGCATGTTTCTCAATTTGTTAGTCATGAAGGGTTTGGTATTGTAATATTCCCATTATTCAGTTAGTGATAGAATTATTTGTTTGTATAGGCTAAATCAAACCATATTAGATAAACATAAATTACCATTCATATCGTTTTTTAAATATCAAAACAGTGTTATTTGATTTCATTAGTTGTTAATATGTGTTGCTTTTTGAATAGAATACTAGCACAAAAGTCCAAGTTACAGTGTTACATTGTTTTATATTTAGACCAGTTGGAGTAAAGACATGTATGAGTTTCATGGATATCTGAGTTAATGGATCAAAACAATCATTTTGTCTACAGTCATTCCTAAGCAATATATATTTATGGCTTTACAAATCCATTGCAGCAGAGGAATATTACAGACTGTAACCATAGCAGCAACACTGTAGTTTGGGAGTTTGGTTCCCTACTGTATCACAACATGCCCAAGAATGCACTGATACTCACTGTGGGGGATCTACCATCCAATGTCCTAAGGTATAGCTAGGTTGTAACTTTCATTTATGTCTTTCAGCCTTTCTTTCTTTTTATTTTTTTTTTGGGGGGGGGGTTATATGATCCATCTAGAATAGATATGCCACATATGCATGTTATTATAAGGCATGTCGTGGGACACCCGGGCTTAATGCATGTTCACTTTCCACCTACACTGGATTTATTTTTAGAAGAGACTTGCTTGAAACAGAAAATACCATAACAGCGGAAAGTGCCATCCCGGATCTGTGCTGATCATGGAAGACACGTTACACAAATGCATTAAGCCTGGGTTTCCCATGACACATCTCATATACTAATAGATCGTATATAAAATGTACATGAACTTTTATTAGCATGTGTATATGTATGAATATATGACTCTGAAATCTTTTTATAAAGTAAAAGACTGTATGAAGTAAAGGTCCATTTGAAGTGCAGGATCATACAAAATAAAAGATCATATGAAGTGAAGGACCATAAGCAGTGCAGGACCATATGAAATTAAGGATCATATGAAGTAAAGGTCTATATGCAGTGCAGGACCATATGGAATATGCAGGGCAGGACCATATGGACTAAAGGATCATATGAATAAAGGTCTATAATATGCAGGGCAGGACCATATGAAATAAAGGATCATATATAGTAAAGGTCTATATGCATGGCAGGACCATATGAAATAAAGGATCATATATAGTAAAGGTCTATATGCATGGCAGGACCATATGAAATAAAGGATCATATATAGTAAAGGTCTATATGCAGGGCAGGACCATATGAAGTAAAGGATCATATATAGTAAAGGTCTATATGCATGGCAGGACCATATGAAGTAAAGGTCTGTAATATGCAGGCCAGGACCATATGAAATCAAGGATCATATGTGAAGTAAAGGTCCATATGCAGGGCAGGACCATATGAAATAAAGGATCATATGAAGTAAAGGTTTGTAATATGCAGTGCAGGACCATGTAGAATAAAGGATCATATAAAGTAAAGGTCTGTAATATGCAGGGCAGGACCATATGGAATAAAGGATCATATAAAGTAAAGGTCTGTAATATGCAGGGCAGGACCATATGGAATAAAGGACCATTTGAAGATAATGTCCATATGAAATAAAGGACCATATGCAGTGCAGGACCATATGAAAATAAAGATCACATGAAGTAAAGGTCCATATGCAGGGCAGGGCCATATAGAATAAAGGATTATATGAAGTAGATGTCCATATGAAGTAAAGGAACTTTTAGATGGCTAACAAACAAGATAACCCAAAACCTTTGCCAAAATGTTTCTTGTGTTTCATACAATAACAGGTGCTATCTTTACATTGAAATGTTTCTACAAATTTATATGACCATGTAGTACTGTGAAGTGTTTAAACAGGCCAACATTTAAAATGATTGTTGACACAGACCGGTGTTTAGAAATAGCTGTGAAATGAATCTGTATTCTTTCCCAGTTACATCTTCTATTGGAATGAATGTTTTACAGGTACATCTACTGGTGTGAGAATGACAGGTCAGATGTTCAAGTCCTGGATCAGGAGGTGAGAAACATGTTCATTGGTAATTTTGAATTGACCATACAGCTATCTGGATATTCTGTATTGTGAAAAAGCAACAACAGTTTTGTTATGTCTGCACATATTCTTAGGCTAACGGTTTTTGCTTTGGTTTTCTTTCTGAGCGTACATCATCAATTTTATGGCTCTACAACTCTTTGTACCCCTTTATAGATTTTCTGACATGTTGGACATACACCAACCACAACTAAGGTTATTTGAGGGATTTTGGAAACACACATGTTTTGCTTTAGTTTGTGAGAAAACAAAAATCATTAGACTACCAGACATTTATAACATTGACAGTTTCATATAATTTTAATAAATAAATAAAATCTCATTATATCTTCAGCTGTTGTCATACAGCTGGTTTGTCCCCAAGTTACGCCATGCCTATCCCGACATTACCTTCCCTGGACACCACATGGAGAAACAGAATGGTCGCCTTAACAATGGACAGGTGGTCTTCAACTTCAGGGCATTTCTTAATGCTCATTATGATAAGTATGAACACTTATATTATGTTAATTATTGTAAGATATTGTTAAGTTTACCGAAACATAATTATGTGGTAAGCAAACAATGTTTTATTTGAATCTACTTGGAGCATCTTAACTTTCCTAATAAATTTTTAATAAAATGACCAGATTAGAAAACAAGATAGCATTTAGAGATTATTAATTGTGGTTAATATAAAATTATCAACTAATACAGCATCATTTACAAAAGTACCTCAAAGCCCAAACATCTTGAAAACCTTAGGCACTTTTCCTCTAAGAGCTCATTAAAATTTGATGACACTGACCTTTTTATCTTGAAAAATGTAATAAATACCTCTAACCAGTAAACACAGAAGTAGACGTGCCTATGCTAAACCCGTATGGTTATACTTTATTCTACTTGAAGGTACCCGATTGTTGGTTGTATCGGCATGCAGATGAGAGAGACATCCTGGATGGAAGAGTTTGACACATTCCCGTTTGGCCCCTGTTCATTGGTCGTGAGAAGGGGCCAGCCCCTGCACTTAGAGAGGTTCCTGGACCTGGCTGTGAACATGTCCCAAGGCTGGAGTTACCCTTTCCAGGGGTAGGTTAAGTGGCTACGAAATTGTTATACACCGGAATTGTGGTTTGTTCAAAGTCCTAAAAGCAGAAGTGAAGACCTGTTTAGAATTGTAGCTTGTAGGGATCTGACACAGTTGAAAATAAAGAGAAGAGCTCATATGAGCTGTAGTTTGTTAAATAAGATCTAAGTTGCGAACAAAGAAGTGAAGCATTTCTTCATCTTCGCTGCAGCATTTAAAAGACAAATATTTAAGTCATCAATCTAAATCATTATTCATAGCTCACTACTGCATGTATATAGCATGTGTACAAAACAAATTAAAATGTAGTTCAGAGCACTGAGGGTTACCTTGCATTACAGTGAACAGTCGGTCAGCTAATCCCTATTAGGCGTAAAAAAAAATTATGTTTGTTTCAGGTTAAATGACCAAAAAAATTAGGGTAGGTACGTATGGAATTTTTTTTTTTTTTTTTTTCATTCAGTAAATGGTCAACTTGAAGATTCTAAAACTGAATTAATATTCAAAACTTATCGGATATATCCTTAAACATTGATTTAAAGTGATTATATGAAAACTTATCACTTATTTAACCAAAAGAACATTTAATTATTGAAACACATAAATAAAACAAAAAAAATATCTGACAACCCCAATAAAATGTTCTAGGGTTGGGGCATTTTTTTAGGGTAGGTTGGGTAACCTGAAACAAACATATTTTTTTTAACGCCTTATTGTATGGATTAAATATTAATTTAACCAAGTCTTCACTCCAAGTGTTGTTTTTCGTTTGGAAGGAGAATCAAAATTAAAAATTGGTATTAGTATGTTTGCTATTGTTTTACATGTTCTTGCATGGTATTATCAGTATTGATGTTATTATTATGTAGGTTTGATGGTCGAACATGGGAACGTGTGGCCACAGATGAAATGTGGAATGCCAAGTAAGATTTCACCTTGAGAGTTGTATCGTTACCAGTTAATGAGGCGCGTCGTGGAAAAACCGGGCATAATTCATGTTCGTAAAGTTTTGTCCCGGATTAGCCTGTGCAATCCGCACAGGCTAATCCAGGACGGCAATTTCCGCCTTCATTGGATTGATGTTAAGAGTCTTCCTTGAAACAGAATATACCATAATGCGGAAATTGTTGTCCTGGATTAGCCTGTGCGGAATGCACAGGCAAATCCGGAACACTTGACGTACATGCATTAAGCCCGGGTTTCCCACGCCACTAATATAGTTATCTGATTACTTATCTGATTACGGATGAGGACCAAATTTTAGTACCCATTAGTATTTTATTGTTTATTATAATATACCTTCATGGTTATGTCTTCTCAGTAATAAGTACAACCGTTATGTAAGAGCAATAATTATAAAATCTAAAATAAATGCTACAGTGTAGAATTAATAATTTATAATTTGATGAGATATTTGCGATCTATTCCGAACGCGAACTGTAAGGTACGGACGGCTACGGACTTCGTCGAGATTACACGGAAATTAACGATCTAATTATGGGTCGTATACCTTAAGATATTTTTCACCAATATTAACGTTGTTAATGTAGATCTAAATCTCAATTCAGTTTCAAACGAGTGGTGTAACATTGGTCAGGTCATTATTTACACATATATTACGAGATGGAAATGACTTTATTTTAAGGACGAACATTCCGCTGGAGCTGTACAAGCAAGCTGTGAAGCTGAAGGAGACGTCGAAGGAGTACGCTGACCTCATGATACGCTCTTATGAGGTCCGTATCTCAGTACTCGAGTACTGTATAGTGCATTTTCTTCAGAATTTATGTTGGCTTAATGTAGTGAACAAGGGTAAAATCATTCTAGTTTGGGGTAATTTAGAGTTTGTTGTTAGGTTATGATTGTAGTCAAATAGAATATTTGTTGATAAAGTCTAATTAATCCCCCGCCGCAAAGCAGGAGGGGGGTTATAGGAATGCCCTTTGTCCGCCTGTCTGTCTGTCCGTAACATTTTCGTGTCCGCTCCATATCTCCTATACCCTTGGATTTTCATGAAACTTGGCTCAAATGTTTGGGTCATTGAGACGATGTGCAGAAGGCAGGAGTCAGTCACGCCGGCTCAAGGTCACACTTGAAGGTCAAATATCTGAGCCTCCATTTCGTGTCTGCTCCATATTTCCTATGCCTTTTGAAGGATTTTCATGAAACTTGGCTCAAATGTTTAGGTCATTGAGACGATGTGCAGAAGGCAATAGCCTTTCACTCCAGCTCAAGGTCACACTTAAAGGTTAAATTTTTTAGCCTCCATTTTCGTGACCGTTTTTCGTGTCCGCTCATATCCCCCCTTTGAAGTATTTTCATGAAACTTGGCTCATATGTTTTGCTCATTGAGACCATGTGCAGAAGGCATAAGCCACTCATGCCAACTCAAGGTCAAAGTCACACTTGAAGGTTGAATGTTTGAGCCTGTATTTTCATGTCCGTTTTATATCTCCTGTGCCCTTTAAAGGATTTTCATGAAACTTGCCTCAAATGTTTATCACAATGAGGCAATGTGCAGAAGGCATGAGGCAGTCACGCCAACTCAGGGTCAAGGTCACACTTGATGGTCAAATGTTTGAGCCTCCATTTGTGTGTCTGCTCCATATCTCCTATGCCATTTGAAGGATTTTCATAAAACTTGGCTCAAATGTTTATCACATCGAGGCGATGTGCAGAAGGCATGGAGCAGTATTGCCACCTCAAGGTCAAGGTCACACTTCAAGGTCAAATGTTTGAGCCTCCATTTTCATGTCAGCTCCATATCTCCTATGCCCTTTAAGGAATTTTCATGAAACTGATTAAGGTCAGTGTGATACTTAGAAGTCACCTTTAAAATCTAATGAAGGATCACGGCAGGGGATATAGCTGTTCTTTGGACTGCCTTGTATTTAAATTTGCAGCCATTGACTTTTTTCTGCCAATTAGATCATAAACCCGTATATATTTAATTAGCGTAATGTTAAACATGACTGTATGCCACACACATGTGAAAATAATCAGTAAACGATAGTCTGAAGTGTTTCAAAACAGAAATGGTGTTCCAAACTGTTAAATCTTAGTGTTTGTGTCCCGCAATATTCAGCGCGCATTTGTTACAGTTGTTAGATAACAGATCATGCAAATTCCATTTCAGCTGTACAAGGCTGCAGTGGACATCACACCTGTTGATGAGATTCCATACTACTGGCATACCAACTATGCGCTGGCGTGTGAGCGCATGCTGAGAATCAAACATGGATACTCCAAAGCCCAGCTGCTCAACGACACCATCTTCCATTTTGAAATGACGGTGAAAACGAATCCGCATGAGAAAGATGTGCCCATTATTATTGAATCTATAAAGGAGTTGAAAAAATATGTTGGGGTTATAAAATGATGTGAACAGTGTATGAAATTTATGTCTACCATCTAATCAATGTTCACTGCAATGTGACATTGCTACATGTAATGTTGGGAAGTGTTTTGGAAATATATAAGATATATAAGTGTTTTACCCATTGTAATAATGTGTTTGATAACCTTACATAATAAAATTGATCCGTGTCATTGGAAAACCGGGCTTAATGCATAGTCTGCACAGTCTAATCCGGGATGACAATTTCTGCCTCGAGTGGATTTATGTCTAGAAGAGACTTCCTTGAAACAAAAAATACCATAAAAGTTGAATTACCGTCCTGGATTTGCCTGTGCGGACTGCACTTTACGACACTTTACTCACATGCATCAAGCCCGGTTTTCCGAGGACACGTCTCAATTATTTATATGTACTAAATCTATTAAATCCACATAACAAGCGAGAGGATGGCAGCTTCTTGTCCATATCTGTGATATATATTAACTGATCTGATTTATTCTGTGCACCGTGTTTTGCTCATTTGTCTGCATTTAGTGTGTTTAAAGAGAACATACATAACTCACCCTGTCCTTTGTTATTCATGCTTTGGCATTACATTTCTTACTGTTTTCATGTTCAATCCAATTCTGTGTATTTGATTGTACAGGTACACTCATAAGCATAATAAAATAAAATCTGAACATATGGGCATTTTTGTAATTTGATATTATAATTAATTTCCCTAAAATTAGGCTTTGTAATTCATTTAGCCTAAAAAGGTCCATCTACACAAGCTGTCTTTTAATGTGGCTTGACACACATTTTATGCATTTTACAAGGTTTTTGTGTAATAATTTGATGGTTTTTATTAGGGCCCCGCACATTTTTTGCGGGTGTCCTATAGTAATCACCCTGTCTGTCCGTCCGTCCACATTTTTCATGTTTTTCTTTCATAACTTCAAAACTTTCAGCTATTAATTTGAAACTTCATGGGTGGATAGATCTCATTAAGGAGAAGTGCAGTGCACAAGAACCATTATTTTGCACTTCAAGGTTCTTGAGTTATTGCCCTTTGTTAATTTTTCATTCTTCGTTTTTGCCTGGAGCATAACTCTTCGACTATAAGAGGTAGGTGGATAGATATCACTGAGGAGAAGTGCAGTGCACAAAAACCGTTACTCTGCACTTCATAATTCTGGAGTTATTGCCCTTTTTTAATTTGTCATGCCTGGAGCATAACTCTTAGACTATAAGAGGTATTAACTTGAAACTCAATAGGTGGATGGATCTCATTGAGGAGAAGTGCAGTGCACAAGAACCGTTACTCTGCACTTCATAATTCTGGAGTTATTGCCCTTTGTTAATTTTTCATTTTCAGGCGGAGTCAACTTTAGGTTTCAGCTCTCTAACTTGAGAACGAATTGAAATATTTTAATGAAACTTCATCCATAGATACCTTATATGGAGACCTGGCTTGGGATTACATAGGGGTTGGATGGGGCCACTGTCAAGGCTGCCGTTACAAAAAATAGAAAAACGGTTTCCGCTCAATAACTCAACAACGAATTGAGCTATTGTAATTCAACTTCATACATAGATACCTTTTATCAAGACATCGCTTGGGATTGCATAGGGGGTGGGTGGGATCAAGGTCAAGGTCACCGTTACTAAAAATAGAAAAACGGTTCCTCACCTTCAAACATGCTATTATTCGGGGCCCGCTGCCACTCATGTGACAAAGCTCTAGTCTTACATTTTGCATGGTTTGTTTTGGGTCGATGTCAGTTTATCCTTTTTAAAACAAAATCGGATAAAATACATGCACTGAGCAAAATCCTATTGCAAATAAACAATTTTAAGAAAATAATTTTCTCATCATGTACATTTGTATTTTTATGGTATTCAGATTGGTACCACGAATGAAACAAAGAAGATGTACATATCTACTTTAATATATGAGGTGTGTCGTGGGAAAACCGGACTTAATGCATGTGCGTAAAGTGTCGTCCCGGATTAGCCTGTGCAGTCCGCACAGGCTAATCCAGGAAGGCACTTTCCGCCTACAGTGGAATTATGTTTAGAAGAGGCTTCCTTGAAACAGAAAATACCATAAAAGCGGAAAGTGACGTCCCCGAGAAGCCTGTGCGGATTGCACAGGCTAATCCGGGACGACACTTTACGCACATGCATTAAGGCCGGTTTTCCCACGACGCCCCTCATATGTATATTAATCAAACAGTTCTGTACAAAAACAATACCATCAATCATAAAACAAACATAGTATTACAGACGTACTATTCAGCTATTATGTGACAATATAGACATGTGAAATAACCTTCACTTTTTCACAACAATGAGAATATGTACTATTCCAAATATATTATCCATCGTTACATTTAATGTACCAAATGATGAGCAATGTTGGAATGTTCACTCATCTGAAATGCCACAGTTACATTGCCTGTTACTTGCAAACAATACATATGATTACATTATACCACAAAATTAAATAAACAAAATGCTGTGCCTTCTATTGAAGTGTAGTTGCAGATAATTAAGAAAAGCTTAATTTATATGTACTTTATACAATTTATGAGTACTGGTGACATTAGTTACATTGCCTGTTACCTGCGAAGACATATGATTACCACAACATTAAATAAACAAAATTCTGTGCCTTTTATTGAAGTGTAGTTGCAGATTATTAAGAAAAGTCTAATTTATATGTACTTTATACAATTTAGGAGTACTGGTGACAGACAGTACACTTACATTTATTCGGCACAAATAACACATTCCAGTTCAACATTTGTAATTGTTCTGCACCAGTTCAACAAATCGTACAGATCGTTAATATCATTTGCAACATATATATTAAGTGTTTAACCTTATAAATAATATTAAATTATTCTGTATTTCCATTTTGTAGCCAATACATGTGCTATATTCATTGTAATTTACATGTAACATATTAAATTCAAGGAGGTTGCTAACATAACCAGGGCAGTCATTCGACTCTCATTTTGACCCTTAGACTCTTGTATTTTAGAAATATAATTGTTGACTCTTCAATTGTACACTCCAACAGTCAAAATAATAATGAACAAAGAAGAACAAATTCACAAAATCTGACTGACTCTCAGAAATGTGAGCCTACGAGTCAGTTTAGCCTCTTGACTTGTTGAGTCTAGTGAGAGCCCTGATTACATGCCTTATAATTACCTGCTTGCTTCTAAACGTTTTCAAAGATACCAACTCTACAGAAATAGCAGCATCTTGAATTCTAGATGAAGACGTGTGTATGCATATTTAGCAAGACGTGATGATGAAAGCAATTCACTTAATTAGTACACAATGCCAAATATAGCACTAAAAATTTGAATAAAGGGGCAACACTAATATGGTAATATTGCACGTAATATCCCACACTAAAACCATACATTTGAAAATGAAGTGTTTGTTGTAGAGCTACTTCAGAATAGATGATAACTGTATCTTCAGGTTATTTGTCAATCGTTTTGCTGGTTTGGCTACTGACCAATCATAGAGTATTTCAATAGAACAAGTTTTCAGCCAGAAATTGTGTGGTGACTGTGTCACATTGTTTCGTCTCTCCATTGTCCAAACCAATATTATTCTAGTGAGCTTAGCATCAAGAGTTGTTTTAACACTTTCGTCTGACTTGTTTCTCTTATTTCTCCGGCTAAAAACATCTCATCCACTACGCTGTAGACCTGAAACAGAGTACATGTTCAGCACTGTACTTCTATACTTCTATAGTCTAAAACTCGTAACTGATTCAATGTAAACACTTTTCATCAATCTACTTGTTTAGACCAAAACTAATAATTGATACACTAAAAAATGTTACCATATGAAAGAACTTTAGAACACTAAAGATATTAAACCAAAAACAACATTAATTTTGAATGTGCACAGAATTTTGTAACTTAAGGGCCTAGTTTAATCCTTCTAGATTTGACACCTCCCCCCCCCCAATTTAAATCTGGTGTATCGTACTCCTGTGTATTTGCACCCTGCTGTGGTCAAAGGGTGGACACAGTGTGGCGACCATTATCAGCTGAGATCAATACACTGCAACAATTGTAATGGTGCACTCAGCCATTGCTCAGTCAGCTGAGGAAAAGATTGCAGATAATGATTAGCTATTTTATGGTGGACCAATACACAGAGTGGAATACCCCATGGAGGCCAGACATTCCTTAAACAAGGCTTTAAACATTATTGTTAACAGAATGTTAAAGCATCCTATATCACATAACGATCCAACCTCACAATTTGTCAATGTTTTAAGAATCACTTACAAAATTAAATACACTACATAATGTTTTTTTTTTTTTAAAGAAAATAAGGGTTAACATACAACAACTGAAAAACAAGTCCTTACCTTGTAGAAGTTGAAGACTAGATCTAATTCACACACATTATGAAAATATTCATTGAGGACCTCTACGAAGTTGTGTATTGCCTCGAGGTATGCCAGGTTGTTGTCGCTGACGTCTACACAGATACAGAAGTACAAGCCTGCATACCGTCTGTATACAATCTTGAAATTACGAAACTGAAAGAAGAATAGCAAAGGTTTTAATCAATCACTCTTAACATTGAAAATAAAGATATACAAAAATGGTGATGATTTTTCCAAATAAATCATTAGTATTTAAAATTGATAGTTATCGTCTGATCAGACTCTGATGGATTACAATGATTTAGTGAAGTTTAAAGTTGAAATGACACAGTATCAAAAGGAATTCAACGCAAATAAGTACTGGTCTCCTTTAACAAACTCCCATGGCCCAATTTCATTACAATGTCTTTATGTATGTTTTGTCTTCTAATTTACCTCCACAAAGTTGGTGTGCTTTGCATCTCTGACTGTTACCACTGCATGCACTTCCTCAATGAGTTTTTGCTTCTCGTCATCATCAAAATGCATATACCACTTGGCAAGTCGAGTTTTACCAGCTCGATTTTGAATTAAGATAAAGCGAATCTGCAAAAACACAAATGTTTACATAAGTTACTCACATGTAATTGTATGCAGTTTGTTACAACTTGTTTCAAATTATAATCCTATGATATATTTTCCAAGTTTATATATATTTATGATATGTTACTTAAAGCTGCAGTCCATAGAATATAATTCATCTAAAGTTCGGATTAGTTCTAATGAACGTTAAGGACATAACACTGTATTATGTGAAGTTGGAATAAGACGTCAAACTTAGAATAAACTGTTATATTACAGCAATGTTTTATATGCAGTTTACCATTTGTAATTTAAGAATTTTGCAGACTAAATAGTGAAATAGACACCTGCATATATAACTGCATGAGTAAAATTGAGTTTACCACAAAAATGTATACTTGTATGCATTTACAAAATTTTCATTAAAAAAATGAATTGTGTCCATGCATGCATGAACACAGTTTATAAGTCCAGTAAAAATGATCAAAGATATAATCAGTTTTAATGAAAAAGTCATAGAAAACTACTAATTACAACAACAATATTGACAGCATAAAGCAAACATACATAAACAAAAGGAAATACTCAGTTTTATGTGAAAAAAGAACAAAAATCATGTCCATTCTATGTTTGATGTCTTATTCTAACTTCACATAATACAGTGTTACATTTACTGGACTGAAAATTGTTTTTTATTCACGAAAGGCATTTTATAATGCCTATGCTCAAAAACGCTTGGTACAAATAGACTAATGTACACTAATGTACATGCTCATTTACCCCAGAGGCATCACCAGCTATCGCATACAGATACGTGTACGATAAATAGTTACTAAAACATTATTCTTTAACCGATTTCAATGCGTTTTTTTGTATTTTGATCGGTAAGATGTCCATTAGAAACGACTTCTGCAAAGTTATATTTTTATTGACATTTTTCTGGCGTTGCTTTAATAATTCAATAAATTTTTCCCACTACAGATTACCCAAATTTATTAATTGAGACCATTATTTATTTATATTACACTGGGTATGAGCAAAAGGATCTGTTGATTGTTTTGGAACATAAATATGGAAACCTAATTATCTCGGGGGTAACTGTAGCATAAATAAATATCTTTTTTTTCAAAACAAAACGATACTTAACAAAAGCCACACATTCATTTTGATCATCATTAAGTTTATGATTTTATTGTTATCAATAAGTTTTAATACACAGATAAATGTAGATCATAATTAACATTCATAAACTGTTGTAAACAATTTCTTCAGATTAAAATGTTTTCTTGGACTATAAAATTACACTAATACACACCCATAATTGTTACAAACAGTGTTACATAGTAGAGTAAGGGACTATCAAACTTGATTGGTACGAAACGATGAGGGTACGAGACGTATAATGTTATTCTCTTACGTTTGCCTTAGTTCTGAAATACCAAATAACCTAATCTAAATATAAAATATATAATTTTATAAACAATCACTGTCTTAGCACATGCTGTTGTAAAAAGTCGTTAAAAGAAACATTGAGTACACTTTTTTCATGCTCCACCCACTAACTTTCAGCTTGAAGGAAATACATAATTCAATTTGGACAGAGCACTTTTAAATTGTGTTAATGATTTACATATTTTAATATTAAATGTGCTATACGCAACACATTGCGTGTATAACCAAAAGCTAAATTCGCAATAATACACATTAAAATTTGTCTTAAAACGTTATTTACCATTTTGCCCGGAAACACTCCCCCAGTTATTGCGCATGCGTACAATTGTTATGAACATGACACACAATTACTAATTAAAGATTTCGATTGAGTTACAGAACACAATATACATATGTCCATTTAAAGGTATTTTTGCTTGTTCGTGTGTTGAATTTTCTATTATTCTAGAGTGGTAATTATATACAAACTGATGTACATTAGACTGGTCTTTACCGACTGTACACGTTAGAATAATTGGAATGTGAAAGTGAAAGACGTACAGAACAAGTGAGAGATTATTATTCATCTAGTATTACTAGGAGTTGTTCACAAGGGTGTCACATTCTTCTTGATATGAAAGCTACAATAAGTAAACTTTGAAATATTATAGATATATATCAGTAGTGAAGCAATCCTTATAAAGTCGCACAATGACAGTCTGCTTATCAAAGGAACAATGTTACAAGATGTTTAGAGACCTCCTAGCGAAGTCCATACTACACCACGACAACTGGGATTTGCATGAATTTCAAGACGATATCTATATAAGCAAAAGAGTTACAAAAACTGTTACAGGGATTCGCACAGAAGGCGGAGGAAATGACGTTGAAATTATTGAAAATGAATCAAACTCAGAGTGCCAAACAGACGACACTTGTGACGTTCCGACAAACAACGACGCGATGTGCACTCTGACATTCCATTATCACGTTTTATTCAGTGAGAGTTACTCAGTGCCGGTATTGTACTGCAACGTGTTTTGGCCCAGCGGTCGTCTGCTTTCTTTGGAACAGCTGTGGACGCTGGTTCCCGAACACTATCAATGTCGTCTGCAGGAAGACAGGTGGACGTTTCTAACTCAGGCGGAACATCCGTATCTGCAGAGACCCTTCTTTCTGCTGCATCCGTGTCATACCAGCAAACTACTCGGGGCCGTATCGACGTTGCCGTCGGCAACTTGTAGTAATTACGTCATCAGTTGGTTGTCGGCTGTGGGACCCGTCGTCAGACTAAACTTACCATTTGAGTACGGTGTGTAAAACGATCTTGTACAGTACATACCGTTTAGTGTTGTCGTTTTTTAATCGGTAAACTAGATGTATTACAATGACCAATTACAGTGTTCATTAAAATGCAAGAAAGAACATACTTTTTGATTGCTTTACTATACAGATTGAGCATTGTTTATATTGGTTGAGTGTTCCTACAAGCTAGGAATGTGTTTATGTAATAAAAATGGAAGACTTATTTGTGTAATAACAAATTATAACAATATGTTTGCGCAAAAATCGTAAGCAAACGCCAGCCAGAAAAACGCATTTCTTCCGATTTCAGTCTGTATGATATTTCTTTGACCAGACGGATTGGATTTTTCATCTTTTCTATACTGATCACTAGCGTACAACGTCCGTCCTTGGGCTTTATTATAGTGATTTGCTTCTGTTGTTGGTGGAGTAATGAGAGAAAACCTCGAAACTAAATACAAATTGTTCCATAAAGACATTCATTTAAAACATTTACATTTCTTAAAGGACACACAAGAATTTACTTACTACGTTACACAATGGGTCTGTAACGCACGGATATTATGACAACACACGGTCTGCCATAACATCCAGCAAACACGTGTGCATTTACAGCGCATCAAGACACCCTATGAGAGTTATTATTCTCAGATTAATGCCCGTTGACGTTCATGACCGAGTGTTGCAAATTGCCACCAGATTCTTAAATTAGATTATGCAACATACATCCCATAGTTTACGCGGTTATACGTGCAACCAATAATCATAGTTCTCTTATAATTCGTTGTTACAGATGCTTGTTCACCTTGTGAATGATAAATGTGTTTGATTGAAAGCAATAAGACTACAACAGGATGGATAGTTATTTGGATTCTGTCAATTTCTTGTTTCGCTTTGATCGGAATTACGTTATACTATGCGACTTTTCCTTGTATGCCGAATGGTATGTGCTATTAGGTACTGTTTTGTAATACGGCATTTTTTGTGCAAGGTATATAATCGTATTCAAACATTTGAAATAACGGCATCACAATGTAGCCTACCAGAATTGTATGTACACTGTATTATTCCTGTATAATTATGCATTTACTTCTTTGTGTTTTCCAATGACAAATCAATTCGTTTTTGTCATGAATGTACAATTTTAAAATTATGTATTTGATAAGCAGAACATAAGAAAAGTGTGAAGATAAAATACTTTTATAGACCAGGGTTGGTATTCACAAAGCTCCTTCGTGAAATCGCAATTTATGTTGTGCTTACGGTAAGTGAAAATTTCAGATATTTTCTACGTGAAATCCATTGATTACTGTTTACAAAATGGTAAAATATAAAACATCTATGCAATATTTACTATTTATTTATTTGAAACATTTTAATGTAAAATGACATGTACACAAAACATCCATACTCACGGCTTCAGGATATTTATGAATTTATGAAATTTACTTAAGTTTTTCCTAAGGTGGTTTTTGAGTGCCCGTTTATAAATACACATGCATATGATTTTCGTTTAAAATGTGAAAATCTGCTTTTTGCCACTGAAGACACTTCACGGACAAACCCAGCGAGGCATACAATTTTGACGAAATGCATGTTAAACATAAGTAGATGTGTTCTGTATTGTATTCGTAGTTTAGTACGTGTGTTAGAAAACGAACTGCATTACATATAATTATCACACCGTACTAGTAATTGATAATTTTCAAATCTCGTGCACAACCTTTATTGAATATTTATCGTGCTGTTACCGATTTTCGGTGTTTTACCCCGTAATTTCATATCTTGTTCACAATTATTGCCGACTACTCCTGAAAAGACAAAACATGCACTGTTAACTATCTGACTATTCTTGCTATATAAAATTTAAAATGCAATGATTTGATTCGCATGCGTATTTAAGTCGCTGTTCACGTTTCTACCGTATTTGCATGAGCGGGCACGCCCACCTGGGTACACGTAACCCGTTAAGAGGTCGTACGTGTTATATTTTGGTTACTTTCTTTCAGGACTGTCGGATACAATGCCAGTTACTAAGGTCAAATATGGGTCCACGGAGGATGGCAGGAACATTTACCAGTGAGTGAAAACCAATTACTTTGTGTGTAATGATCACTCGATTGAAGTCTCCATGCTTTAAAGTGTAAACGTGTCATTGTATTCACAGATGATTAATTTCGTTGTTTGTGTTATTTCTTTAACATTTACCATGCGTAGGAAGAACATGATCTGAATTGTTTGCAGTTACATATACAATACACATTGTTATTAAGTAGATTTGTAGCATGCATTGTTGTGAATACATGTTGCTGCACTGTCTCGTTTGTAAACAAAGCTGACCTCCATTTTCGTGAGTTGCATCATATCGAACCTCTTCAACTCCAGTTTTCTTTCTCACGACTAGAATTCTTAACATGCGGTTATGTAAGCAATTAATACATGCAGTAAAGATATAGATCTTTTGCAGTAAACTGAACTATATGACATTGGAAAAACTTTTTTTTTTTCAACATTAATTATACTATAATAGTTGTTATTGAATGGGACACAACTCTTTCAGTTTGGTTATCTATTCACAATCGAGTTAGCCATCGTGATATCTATAGAAAACCGAATTATGCCTCGATTTTTTTCCGCGATCTTATATTATATAATAATATAAAATAGCATCTTATTCTTTGGTAAAGGCCTAAATATCTAATAGTATGAACTAGTTTTGAAATTTAAGTTGTCTGGAAAATCGAATGGCATAGTATCAAACAGCACCAACTAAAAAAATTGAAATTATCTCCATTTTGACGCTACTATATACTGTCCCCCATAACAGCAAAGCCCATGGAGCGAATAATAGGATTTGATTTTAAAAGTATTGTTTTAGCACGTACTTAATTACCATAAAGGGACTTGTTAATAAATTCTTGTATTTTAAAGAAAGCTTATTGTAACAGCGATTTCTTTGACTGCTTTAGGAAAGCATCCGGTACCAATCAAATTGGGTTATTTTGCGTCGTTAAATTTTGCTTTAATTAGGAAAGACTTCGGGAAGTTATTTAGTTAATGAATTACTTAAACTAGTGTTATATTGATTGAACTTGATATTTTAATGATAGTATCCAAAACCATACAAGTAATTCATGATATATGGTTGACAACTTAGATTCACATTTGCTATGTATTTAGGATTTTGTCAGTTCGGATTTTGGAATTGTTCATTCATTCCAAATGGGGAAAACATATTTGATGCGCGTCGTCTGAAAACCGGACTTAATGCATGTGCGTAGAGTGTCGTTCCGGATTAGCCTGTGCTGTCCGCACAGGCTAATCCAGGACGGCACTTTCCGCCTATAGTGGATTTACGTTTAGAAGAGACTTCCTTGAAACAGAAAATACCATACAAGCGGAAAGTGCCGTCCTGGATGCACAGGCTAATCCGGGACGACACTTTACGCACATGCATTAAGTCCGGTTTTCCGAAAAAAAATCACTTCATTAATACTTGCCACTGTCTCGCCAGATATATGCTGAGAAACAGTAAGAACATCGAGGTTCGGATCCTCGACTATGGCGGCTGCATCACTCACCTGTTCACTCCCGACCAACATGGGGAGATGGCGGACATCGTGCTCGGATACGACACCTACACAGGTTCTGTGTGCTATTGTCGGTCAGGGCCCTAATTCACCAACCCATTAGTAGACTTAAGACGTAAGAATAAAACAAATATTGACACTGTTCTGTGCTAAACATGCTGTTTGAATTTCCGTTGATTTTCACCAACTCTAATTTCAGCATTCTTTATTAATAATATTTTATTAATGACATTTGCGATACTAGTACCCAAAATGTTCTTATTGAGTCTAAGTCTATTCTGTATTCTTAATTAAGTCTTAGAATGGGTTGGTGAATACGAGCCCTGGAGAATAATAATGACATAATTACCGTCCCTTGAAAGCCAGAAGGGGCCATCTGCTCATCTTATGGGGCATAATTATTTTTCAATCAACTAACCAGCGTATCAACACAGGCACTTTTGGACACACGGTCACTCATACACTTGGGTTAACTCATGGGAGTTGCAAATTCTAAGACGTGTTAAGCATGCACACCTGTATCTCTAGTCAAGGTTGTATAATGAATGTGGCGTGTCGTGCGACACCTGGGCTTAATGCATATGCGTAAAGTGTCGTCTCGGATTAGCCTGTTACAGTGGATTTATGTTTAGAAGAGACTTCCTTGAAACAGAAAATACCATACAAGTGGAGAGTGCCGTCCTGGATTAGCCTGTGCGTACCACACAGGCTGATCCCTGACGACATTTTACACGCACGCATTAAGCCCGGTTTTCCCACGATACGGCTCATTTAATGTTGTGATTTGTTGTGAATCTATGGCCTCGTGTCGGTAATCTCAGATTGTAACTGCCATGGAAAATGACTGAAAGATTACCTGCTTCGAGTCGTTTATATCAACATATGAGCGTTTTTGCGTTTACCGTACATCAGTGTTAATTAATTGATTCATAATACTTTTGAAAATGTGAAATGTTTTTGAACATTGACAATGCAGTGTTTCAAATTTTATTTTAATACACCGTCATTTATTATGATTTATTGAGATTTGTCCAGATACAGTAGATTGATTGTAATGTAATGTTGATCAACGTATTTACTTATAGACGGTTACGACACAGACGAGTTCTATCTCGGTGCGCTGATCGGTCGCTATGCCAACCGTATTGCCAAAGGTCAGTTCTCCCTGGACGGGGTCACCTATCAACTCAACGTCAACAACGGACCGAACACGAACCATGGCGGCATCAGAGGCTTCGATAAGGTGAGTGACCTTGACCAAGAAGAAAGGTGAGCATATTATTATATCAGTGTGTATTCAGTTGTACAAGATCAACCCACATAATATGAATCAAGTGCATTTTTAGCTCGACTTTTCGAAGAAAAGGCAAGCTATTCTACTTGCCCCGGCGTCGGCGTCCGAGCTAGGTTTAAGTTTTTCGGTAAGCTAGTTTCTCAGGAATGTTTTGAGGTATTTAATTCAAACTTAAAACATTCATTCCATACATTAAAATGAACCTATGGGCCAAGTTTGGTAACTCTAGTTTGATTTTTTTTCAAAATTATGGGCCTTTTTACACTTAAAAATTTACATATAAGCTATATGGACAGGTTAAAGTTTGTCGGTAAGCTGGTTTCTCAGGAATGGCTTGAGGGATTTCATTAAAACTTAAAAAAACGTATTCCCTATATCAATATGAACTCATAGGCCAAGTTTGGTAACTCTAGTTTGAAATTTGTCAAAATTATAGGCCTTTTGACACGTACACATTTTACATAAAAGCTATATGGACAGGTTCAAGTTTTTCGTTAAACTAGTTTCTCAACTTTTGGTTTCCGCTCTCTAACTCGAGAACGGATTAAACTATTGTAATGAAACTTCAAATATAGATACCTTATAGCGAGACCTCGCTTGGGAGATTGCATATGGGGTGTGTGGGGTCAAGATCAAGGTCACTGTTACTAAAAATAGAAAAACTGTTTCCTTTCAATAATTTGAGAACGTATTGAGATATTTTAATAAAACTTCATACATAGATACCTTATATCAAGACCTCACTTGGGATTGCATATGGGGTGGGTGGGGTCAAGGTCAAGATCACTGTTACTAAAATAAGACAAACGGTTTCCGCTCAATAACTTGATAAGGCATTGAGGATATTTTAATGAAACTTTATACATATATACCTTATATTGAGACCTTGCATGGAATTGCATATCGGAAGGGTGGGGTCAAGGTCACTTACTAAAAATAGAATAACGGTTTCCGCTCAATAACTTGAGACCGCGTTGAGATATTTTAATGAAACATAATACATACATACCTTATATCAAGACCTCTATTGGGATTGCGTATAGGGTCAAGGTCAAGGTCACTGTTACTAAAATAGAAAAATGGTTTCCGCTCAATAAATTGAGAACGCATTGAGGTATTTTAATGAAACTTTATACATAGATGCCTTATATCAAGACCTCGCTTGGGATTGCATATGGGGTTTGTGGGATCAAGGTCAAGGTCACTGTTACTAAAAATAGAAAAACGGTTTCCGCTCAATAACTTAAGAATGCATCGAGTTTTTTTAATGACACTCTATCAATACATACCTTATATCGAGACCTCGCTTGGGATTGAATATGGGGTGGGTGGGGTCAAGGTCACTGTTCCTAAAAATAGAAAAACGGTTTCCGCTCAATAACTTGAGAACGCATTGAGATATTTTAATGAAACTTAATACATACATTGATATCTTATATCTAGACCTCGCTTGGGATTGCATATGGGGTGGCTGGGGTCAAGGTCCAGGTCACTGTTACTAAAATAAAAAAATGGTTTCCGCTCAATAGCTTGAGAACACATTGAGATATTTTAATGAAACTTAATACATTGATAACTTATATCTAGACCTCGCTTGGGATTGCATATGGGGTGGGTGGGATCAAGGCCACCATTACTAAAAACAGACAAACATTTTACGCCAATAGCTTGAGAAGACATTGCGATTTTTAATGAAACTTAATAAATAGATACCTTATATCGAGACCTCGCTTGAGATTGCAAGTTCTCTTGCATAGAAAATGACAATACCAGTAAAATTAACCACTTAATGTGTTACTTACTTGGTAATTGCATATAGGGTTGGTGGGGTCATGGTCAAGTTCACCATTACTAAAAATTTGATTGATGTGCTGACTTTAATGCATTTCTTTCGAAAAATTTGGTTTTCGTGGAATTTCCATATTTCTTGTTTTAGAAAAAAAATGCCAGTAACTCTGACAAGAACAAGAAAAGTCGAGCGCGCTGATACTCCGACAGCTCTTGTTGATTGAAATGTTTGCGTGTGAACGAATTCCTATACATGTAGTTCTATTTTGTAAATATAGTACAAGTTATTAACGCACGCATAATGTATTAATGCACGCGCTCCTATTCGCTTGAACATCTTCAATATGAACATTTAACCAATTTCCTGCTATAAAAACCATTCAACGCCGAGTTACGTCAGGGTCTTGTTTTGTGTTCACGTATGAACTGTTGTAAATCATGTTTTATTTAAGCTCTCTCTAACTTAAAGCGCGGAATATACATATTTTTAGAGACTTTGGGGATCAAGCATAGAAGGTAACAAACTCGTGCTGACCTACACGAGCGCTAACATGGAGGAGGGGTTTCCGGGCGAGGTCAAGGCCACGGTGACCTTTAACCTCACTGAGGAGAACGAGCTGGTGATAGACTACACGGCCACCACCACCAAACCCACTGTCATCAACCTCACTAGTCACCCGTACTTCAACTTGGCCGGTCATGTACGTTGTAATCACAAGTTCTTGTGACGAGTAGCCCCATTGAAAGCCAGAAGATGTTATCAGCATATGGTCTGAGACGGCTGATAGCACCTTCTGGCTTTCAAGGGACGAGATGCAACAAAGCAACCGAACACATAGGACTCACAAATGAGATATTTTTGATTTTGTTTTTCACTGTGTACAGTTGTCCGTGTTTATGCAACGGTTGTCCGTGTTTATGCATTCTGTTTACAAAAGTGGACGGACTTTTGAAGTTTCGAATAGTATTAATTAAATATTATTACATGCATTATAATCAGCTTGTTGAATTGAATTATAATGATATTTCAGAAAATGTTACATAAAATGTTAGCTTAATATCAAGTGTTCCCGTGCGATACATATCATGCGTATTTTCTGTACTGAAGGTTTGTATTCGCGCACGCAGTGGGTTATTGCTGCATTTAACGCAGGCGACTTTCTTTTCAGTCGTCTGGTAATCTCATAGGTCACATGGTCAGGATATCTGCTTCCAGCTACACGCCGTCGGATCACACCCAAATACCAACAGGTGAATTTATCATTAAGTCCACATTTATTTTACTCAGATCGTGAAAACATTACATAAGGTACAAACTTATAACGTCCCTTGAAATCCAACAGGTGTCATCAGCTAATGTGCACAATGGCTGATAGCACCATCTGGCTTTCAAGGAACGATAATATATGTTAAGCTCTGTAGTGATAATAATAATTATATTAAATATTCATGTCGAAGTTGTCGAGACAAAAGATTAAGCATGTAATATAATAACATTATTGCGATGAGGTTATGGATACGATAAATATTATCAAGTGTCCTGATGTAGATTCATCATTCTGTTACAATAATCTGGTCATATCAGAGTTGTAAAAGCGGATAGTCATATATATTTTTTTATAAATTAAATACCGTCTGCAATTTGTATGGCAATACAACTCATCACAGATACAAAAATACGTCGTTTAATAGGAAAGTACAACTGCTGAAAATGTACCCCTTATATCTTAAGCAAATTTCAATGATGTCAATAAAATTCGGAAAATTAAAATTTACCATTAAACATACACAAACAACATCTTCACTTACACTTTGCATCCGCAGTTTTCACAGTAGCACATAGTTTATAAGTATAACATAAACACGTTTATGCATTTCTTACTGAAGTTTGACGTTGGAAAAAATATTTTCACTTAAGTGAAAAATTTCAGTATGTTATAATTTAAAAACTACACAATTATAACCAATTTTAACCAAACTTGACAGGAATTTTCCTGGGATGGTCCTTTAACAAATTCCTTCAATTAATTAAAATATATTGAAAACTCTGGTTGCACTGGCAACCAGAAGCTTAAAACTGAAAAACTTCAAAAATCTTCTTGTCAGAAACCACTGGCTGGGTTTGAAAATAGTTTTCAAAGAAATGTTCTCTGGATGACCCTCTACTGAATTCCTTCAAATCATGTTGTTTCGCTACAAAACTTGGCCGCCAGGTGGCAGGGCAGTTTTCCTTATGTGGCTATTTTGAAAACTTTAACAATCTTCTTGTCTGAAACCACTGGATTGATTTCAAAATAATTTCACAGAAATGTTCCTTGGGTGACCCTGTACCAAATTCTTTCACATTATTTTGATTCATTAAAAAATGGCCGCCATGGGTCGGGGCAGTTTTCCTTATATGGCTTTATTGAAAGTCTTCTTGTCTGAAACCACTGGCTGGATTTGTAAATAGTTTTTACAGAAATATTTATTGGGTGGCCCTCTAACAAATTCCTTCAAATCATCGTGATGAGTTAAAAACATTGGCCGGCAGGAGGCGGGCAGTTGTCCTTACATGGCTATATTACAAACTTTTAAAATCTTCTTGTCTGAAATCACTGGCTGGAGTTAAAAATAATTTTATAGAAATATTCCTTAGGTGACCCTCTACTCATTTTTTTCTATTCATATTGATTCATAAAAAAACATGGCCACTAAGGGGTGTGAAAGTTTGACCCATACATGAATATATAGGCAACTTTGACAATCTTCTTGTCAGAAACCACTTACCTGATTTCGATATAATTTCACAGAAATGTAATGTTTGTGAACATGTACTAAATTCCTTTAACTAATTTTGATTCCTTTAAAGACATGGTCACTAGGGGTTGTGGAAGTTTGACTGTATATGGCCGTATAGGCAATGTTCACAGTCTTCTCGTCAGAAACCTTTTCCTGGACTGCAATATAATTACAAAGAAATGTTCATTGGGTGACCCTTTACCAAATTCCTTCAACTAATTTTGATTCGTTAAAAAGATGGCCACTAGGGGGTGGGGAATTTTGACAGTATATGACCATATAGGCAACTTTGACAATCTTCTGGTCAGAAATCACTTTCTGTATTTTTCAATATTTGTATAGAAATGTTTCCTGCATGACCCTCTACCATATTCCTTCAAATCATTTTGATCGGTTCAAAAACAAGGTTGCCAGGAGGCGGGGCAGTTTGACCATATATGGCTGTGGGTGTAACTGGTCCATTTTATCCTATGTATCAACATTTAACTTCAAACATCTATGTACCCGCTATTACATATTTTAAAGCCATTATGATGCCTTAAACTCAGGTGAGCGACCTAGGGCCATCATGGCCCTCTTGTTTATTTCTATATGAACAAACACTAATACTATAAGTGATAATTAATAAACATTAAGCACAGTGCCCTGTACAAAGGAAATAAAACGTCAAATAACATGTTGATTTTAAGGTTACTACTAAGATATTACTTAAGATGTTTCTGCCACCCCTGGGCCGAAGGGTTCTGTTGTTCTCGCCAGGATTAGGTATCCAGCTATTGGTCAGTTTTACATCTTTTGGTCACTTGTCCTTGACCTTTGACCCGAGGACCCAGTAATCAATACGGATCCTGTACTGGTCATGGCTTACCAACCTAACAAGTTTGAAGAACCTAAGTCTAAGGGTTCTGCAGTTATTGCGCGGACAAAATATTCTTTACCGACAGACCCTCGAACCGACATTTGCAAACAAATATACCCCGCTTGTTCAAAAGGGGGCACGATAAAATAATGATATAAACATATTAAATAAAATAAACATAACAATTGTTTGCCTAGGTGAAATTGCCAGCGTCAAAGATACAGTATATGATCTTACTCAAGCAACGGACGTCTTCGAAAAACTAGAGGTAGTGCCGGGAGGAACCGGATATGACCACAACTTTGCGCTGTTGCTGCCAGGGTATAATAAACATGCGGCCAGGTTTGTTCCCTCATATCAGCATTTCAGACATGGCTTTTGACAACTCATTTTGTTAAATGGTACTGGTAACCCTTAATTAAACATAAAGGGGTGTTTACCCCAATATAGGCAAACCTACGAACATCAATGTCTAATTTAAAGGTTCAAAGATATAATAAATATTGAATCAACAATTGCTTTTCAATTAATGTTTACTATATTTCCATCAATACAATGTGAGAAAGTCATTATTAATTATTATTATTATCATTATTACTGCATAAAGAAGCAGTAATGCATATTCCATATTATTATTATTTTTATTGCTGGATAAAGTAGCATTTAAGTTGATTCCACCTTATTATTATTTAGTGCTGCAATTGTGTTCATTGCCTTATTCACTTCCATCCCACAGGGTGTTCCAGGCTCACTCCGGGCGCCAGATGGACATGTACACCACAGAGCCAGGACTGCAGTTTTACACGGCCTACTGGCTGAACATCCCCCGGGGCAAAGGCGGGGCCCATTACGGCAAGTGGAGCGGCTTCTGTCTAGAGGCCCAAAAATACCCAGACTCGCCGAATAAGGTTCGGAACCACACACACCTGCTTTAATTTAGAACATGGTTTTCAAATGAAATCATTATTTAAACTTATAAACAAATAATGTCGGCTATTGTATAAGGACATGTATTGCATTTGTTTCAAATTTAAGTATTCTTTACGGTGAAACGTTATTATCTGAGGCAGAAATGTTAAGCTAATGCAACCGATTCTCGCTCAATCCTCGATATCTAACGGGTATATATATTCGGAGAGGGTATGCTTATAATATCAGCTGATACATTGAATAATGTTGGGCATCATACACGACTGTTATAGATCAATTTTTTTTTTCAAATGAAATAACTAATATCAGTATGTGCAAATGAAGTTAACGTTTTCAGTATTTATTGCTTTTTTTTTAAATTCAGTATGCTTCATCTGTATATGTAATGGTAGGAGTAGTGTTACTGTACATGTACACGTATAAGATAACACCTGATAACATACTGGTATATGTAATGGTAGGAGTAGTGTTACTCTACATGTACACGTATAAGATAACACCTGATAACATACTGGTATATGTAATGGTAGGAGTAGTGTTACTCTACATGTACACGTATAAGATAACACCTGATAACATACTGGTATATGTAATGGTAGGAGTAGTGTTACTGTACATGTACACGTATAAGATAACACCTGATAACATACTGGTATATGTAATGGTAGGAGTAGTGTTACTGTACATGTACACGTATAAGATAACACCTGATAACATACTGGTATATGTAATGGTAGGAGTAGTGTTACTGTACATGTACACGTATAAGATAACACCTGATAACATACTGGTATATGTAATGGTAGGAGTAGTGTTACTGTACATGTACACGTATAAGATAACACCTGATAACATACTGGTATATGTAATGGTAGGAGTAGTGTTACTGTACATGTACCGTATAAGATAACACCTGATAACATACTGGTATTTTTACTATGGGTTCATTGCATCTTATTGTAACATAAATTGTAACAATACAATTCAACAACCAGTGGCCTGTATATATGTAATATGATTTATTTTTCAGCCCGACTTCCCGTCGGCGGTACTCCGGCCGGGCGAGACTTACCGACAGACGACGAAATACGTGTTCAGTGTGGTGGAGACTGAATGAGACATAAATATTGCAGAAAAAGATACTATTTTATGTTAGTTTTTATTGAAATGATGTGTACTTTTGTCAACATTTTAAGCTCATTCAGAACTCGATGCTCACGGGTATGATTTTACGACATTAAAATAATTTCCCATGTGTGTCCTTTTTATATTTGTTTATATGAATAATCATAAACATGTCCATCTAATATATTATGTTTGTGGCTATTCATAAATATATATACTCTCTTAATCCCATCGTACAACGTGCATAATTAAAATCCAAATTGTAGAAAATGATTGGAAAGGTCTTTTGATACAGCACTATCGTATTTCCCGGACTGCAGTGGTACTTGTTCTGTTACATTATATCTTTACGCCGTGCTAATAATCTTACACATGGGTATTATTTGGCCGTTTGGTGTGCTGTACTGCTTCGGCTATTGAAAGGCATTCACATATCCCAGTAAACTATCTAAACTAATTGGAAATATAATATTAAATTACCCAGCACAAACCTTAATTTTAAATAGTATCTGCAATACACTGTTGCATCTGAAAAGTAAATATGAATTTTGACACCAATGCTATCCTAAAATGGCATTACTTGTCAATGCTAAGGAAATGTTAATAAAAACAGCAAAAATGTTTAAATGTGTATTCACAGTTGATTTTGTTTATGCATATATTGGCATAAGGTACGCGTTGTTTTCTTGGTTTTGTTCGTCCACGTGTTCAGTGATAACATAACTGTATTTTCAGTTGGATTCACTTTCTATCAGTTTGACACGATTCCAATACGGAAACAAATATGTTCATCATAACTAATTTGTTATATATTCATGCATAAAGGTCAGTGTCAGGTTAATGTGTCCTAGCTATATCAAATTTTATATATGTTGGCGTATATGTACTTATGGATGATCATGTACGCACATACCATTTATGTAGATCTAGTCATATAAACTTTGATACCAAACGTTATTTATCCGATTTAAGGAAATAAGTTTGTTTTGCGGGATTGTAATACAAAGTTAAACTAAAATGTTGACTTGCTCTTAAATTATGATATTAATCAAACTAACAATATTTGATTGACAATCAAACACTTTATACGCATTCATTTACATCCAACAAAACTGTGCCGTTTGAGAACATTTTAAAGATTAATCGTACATAATTAGTCCAAATAATTATGAGTTAACTTCTTCTCTGGTCAATCTTCCATGCGTAACACTTTTAATGTCTGATGGTCATCGGGAAGTTGAAGCAATGGTCTTGCGGTCTTGGTCGTCCAGCAGACTCCACTGTCCTACCATTCGTGCCTGTGAAATTGTTTGTACGAACGATAAGATGAGACCAAACCAATGTCGTAGGATACATACTTTATAATTTATCTGCATCAATCTGCATCAGCGCTATTAAAACAGCTATTAATGAAAAGTGTATATATACATGTAAACACCTTTACGTTAACTTTTGGTTAGCATCTGACTTTCAGAACGAAAAGAAGCTTTAAAAAAAAACACACAAAAACCCCAGCTAGTATCGACCCCACAGTGAGTTTGATCGCGAACATTTATTATTCAACTGCAGTTTAAACATCAGGCATTTCCTAATGTGCAGCAATTGTAACAGAAAACATAAGAAACTCTGAATTAATCTAATTACAAAGTATTTTGGACATAAACTTGTATAAGAAGAAGTAAACGGACCATTTCATAATACATGCTAACCACATATTTGTAAAAGGCTGAAATGAATTTTAAATTAATTTTTGAATTATTGTTCAATATACTTTCGATCGCAGATTGTTTGGTCATGTTCTGTTCTGATGAATATACGAGTAGATCTATGATTCTGTACGTTGTTACTTAAATTGCTATTGTTTTTGTTTGTTGAAACATTTATTACATTGAATATTAGAGATTTATTAAGATTATGTTTTGATTGAAAAAATAATGCATCGTTGATTACGTTTACATGTAGATAATCAATAATGGAACAGAAACAATGTTGCTCAACAAAGTATACCGCAATCCATTCGGTTGGAAAGGTGAAACTGGCGGTGTAAGTGTACGTTTCTCCTTTGACAACAGGACAAATAATGCCAGTGCCACAAGCGTTGTCCGCGGAAAGTAGCATGTCCATCCATACACCTGCTAGCTCGAGTTAAAATTTGTTTGTTGCCGTTTGGCTAGGCACATCTGAATAAAACATTCTACAAAGTGTTAATATACTTATACTTAGCTCGGACACATGAACCTGACACACGTGACCTCTTGGCATAAATAACGCGCTCGAATTGTTTCCTGTATTTATACTCTGTTTTGTTCGTCCACGTGTTCCACGTGTTTAATGAAACCATAACTGTATTTTCAGCGGGATACACTGTCATCGATTTAACTCGAGTCCAAGACGGAAACACATATATTCATATATTCATAACGGATTTGTTATATATTCATGCATTAAGGTCTCTGTCAGGTCAATGTGTCCGAGCTATATGAAATCTTAAAAGGACTAGACATATGAACGGATCATCGCCAGGACAGTAAACGTTGACCCATGTAATATTTATTTTTGCACATGTAGATATTCATTAAAGAATTTATTGATTCTGAAAACAATAATATAAATTAGACCGAGATTGCATTGCTCTTTTCTTGTTGATATTTGCTTTCAAAATGTAAAGTTACATATATACCTTTATATAAAGTTACATATATAACGCATATGGTTCGAGCTTTGTCAAAAATCGTTTGTTCTTTTCGCTCCCACGCAATGAACGTACGATGGTCGGTTAAAGCTTTTGCTCAGCCAGTTGTATTTATTACGTAGTATCTCAGAACGCAATGTTCTGTGTATAAGAAATAGGCTGTCATATGACGAATTAGAGAATTGTATTGCAATGTAAAAATTTCTTGCAGATTTATATACGTTACAAATACGAACTTGCGGTAAAGTTTGTTTTCACTGTGTATGTGTGTCCCATGTAGATGGCGCAAGGTTCGCGAGAACACGGCTCCAACACAATGGTGTGTACGGTACCGTGGCAGCTTGAAAAAAAATATAAAAAGGATAAAACACTAACATTATTTTTCTAGTAATATACATATCACAAATTGAAGTCATTTGCAGCTTAATGGCATTTTATGCAAAAATAGAGTATTACACGAGTTTCGAGATCCGTACACTACTCTGGATAATGTGAACGTGCGAGGTACGATATGTTGAAATATAATTTATAGTACGATTGTGAACAATTGGAATGAAATAATCTTAAATAAAAATGTAATAATATATGAATATATAGCCTTTTAACGAACTAAATGGTAGTTTTATTTTAAAAAAATCATTTTAAAATATAATACCTCATTTGATATATTCATATAGTAATATAAATCGAGGTAAGACATGTACCGATTATATGTTCCGTGTAAAATACAAACATGTTTGTATACCCTTAAGAGTTTTTCTTTTGAAATCATTTTCAATAGATATAACTGCATTACTGGTAATAATACAAAAAAAATAAGAACGCTTTATAACCAACACAAGATATGAAAATAAAAATAACAAAACTGAAAAATTATGTTTAAATATTCAAAATAACCTCATTTTGGTTGAAATCATTTGTCCCAAAAGCGTAATTTCATAGGACTCATTATAATGCAATTTGCAATCGAGCAATTGTCAGATGTATATCGTAAAAGGCCCTAATTCCAAGTGGGGTCCATATTCCGATGATCCATTGTTTCAAATAATCAGTGCACTTTGGGGTAGGATTTTTAATTTATTGTTTCATTCGAATAGAAAGCATGCACTGTTGTTATAGTGTGTCATCGGAATTTGGAACAAATTCAAGATGGCGGATTTATTATACTGGCAAATATATTTTCCATTTGTTGTTCATTTTACATGACAAAAATACACATGAATGGTTGTAGTTTATAGATAAATGGTTATTTTTTCAATATAAGTATATTTTTTGATTTTTTTTTCAGTCAGGAGAATATCTTTGAATTTATAAGTTTCTTATGCCTTCTTAATATGGGCACTCCAGGATATACATTGTCAGATAAAATATGAAAACATGTTAAGTTGACTGACAAGAGTTCTTTTTTTGTTCGCAGTACTATAGCGTGTCAAATTAAATAATAAAACTTATTTTAAGTATGTTATATTACGACTACTTGGCGATCCAAAAATAGATGTACATAATACGAACACAAACAAAAATCTTACATTGACAACATGAATTTTTTTTTCGTAATCATTATGACATGCATATGGAAAATTAAGAAAACGAAATATGGTCTTCAAAGTGTCCACGTGCATATTTACCCAACATTGTTTCCGTTCCATGGCTGATGATTTACATTTACAATCATACCTTTCGTTTTTTGCATCCAGTGGGATTGTGAGTTATGACTGTTAGTGTTATTTATACCGTTATTTTTGTTTCGTTTTATAATGTGTTGCTTGACTTTTTTGCAAGATTGCAAGACGAAGTTATTCATGAACCAAGGGTGACTATAGTTGTGATATTTCATAATGTTGTGGAAATAAGTATACATATTTATCAAAGAACGCTCATAAATCCATGGAAAAGCTTACCACAATCCGTATAATGTTCCAAAACGATTGTGTCCGTCAATATAACCAAAGACAAAATGTCAGGAATTTAAGCAACGCCATCATGCGCTAGGAACTGGGCAAGCTCGTATCTGTCGTGGCATTTAGTATAAACCCATAAAATTACGCCGCAGTTCAGTCCGATTTTTGTGTGTCATGCTTTTACTATGTTTAGTTACTGTCCTCAAAAAAGATGTGAAAAATGTCACAGTAAGAAGTTGAGCGAAAATCTGCTCTCATTTGAATTAATTTGTCTAGTGCTATATAAATTGTGATTTCGAAACGGAATGTATGTGGATAAAACAGGAGGCTAAGGTACATAATAACGATCAGCTAAAAAAAAACTTTCGGTATTTTGTGACTTATTGACATTTGTTTGATTACATGGTGAAAAGAATGGGAGGGCAATATTTGATTTTATGACAAAGGAACCCCCAGGGCATCGCCAAAAAACTCGTTACGCTCTAGTGATTACGACTTAGAAAGTAAAAACCGTTACGGTGACTTATATATCACCGCATTATAATGCAATAATTGGATTTATATTATCTATTATGCATGTAATGACTGCGTAATGGCAACACCAAACAAAAAGGGTACTAAGCAGTCACAAATTGCCGTGAACGAAAGCTTACGGAAGATAAAGGAAGAACGTGCGTCACAAGCTGACTACTTGCATGACGATTATGACGAAGGTGAAATGTCTCAAGCCCCCAAACAACAGCAGTTTTACCAAGACCTAGACAATCAGCTATTCGGATATATCTCGTGAATTGTATATATCCAGACTCTGCAGTAATTACTACTTTAAGCTAAGCGTCTATCGTTAAAGGTTGGCAGAGCGAGCAAAAGGGCTACCTGATTGCCCTCAGGGCAGGCTTATTAATAGAAAGAACTCGTCCACTGGTAGTCGAGAACACAAAAGTGCCGTAGACTGTTATACATTTGATGCATTTGTAAATGGGGCAAGAAATAAAGACATACACGACATATTCTCACAAACGAACGAGTGTATTGTCATCGAAGATACCTACGACAAAAAGGGCTGTATATGCAATACAGAGCAAGCAGAACTACACTCTTCTATCGCTATAATGAAGGAAGCATTATTGCAAAGGAACAAGCTCATAATACCACCGTCTTACAACAGATACAGGGCGATATATCCAATGTGCTGACGTCATTTAGAGTCTTCAACGGGACTTTAAACTCGATATTGGCAAGAGCTCCTACGTCAACAGCAGAAGCACAAGGCAAAAAACTTCAAGATGAAATGGCCAAGATGGGATCAGCAATCGCAACGCTCAACCAAAGAATTACCGACCGAACACCTGTGGCAGGGCAAATTGCCACTTCAGAAACACCCCCTGATAAAACGGGCGAAAACTACGCTACGCAAGTGAAAAAGACACCTCCTCCAGTCAGCGCACAAGCGGCCGCATGTCCAGCAAGCGCTATACAAAACGACAACACCGGAAGCTGCGTCGTAACCCTTCCTGTTAAATGCTCACAGACTCCAGCGGAAAACAGGAAGACAATCAACTGTAACGGTACAAAGGACTCTCAAATTAATTCGGACTATATTCAAAACGCAACCCAGAGCAATATGTCAAGGCCAATTGAAAATCCTGAGGCACCACGCTCCACTGCACAAACCAGCAGGGGAGACAACTTCATTGCTGCACGGAAACGCCCCAATACTTCATATTATATCGCCAATATCGACTCACATGTTACTGAAAATGACATATACGACTATTTAACAAATGCCAACGTCACAACAACACAAATCATAATGTACTAGGCAAAAACGGATCATCTGCGAAAGTTAACATCAGTGAGGAATTCCAAACCGTTGTTGAGAACAACGACTTTTCGCCCGAAAACGTCACGTGGCAACATTGGGTCAACAGAAGAGAATGGGAACACGGGAAGGAATCGACGCGATACCGATATAGAAATAATCGACCTAATAATCGGCGACATTATCGCGAACGCGACGACTACGAATACGACAATGTGGCAGCTGATAACCAAGACGACCAGCAAAATGGAAGCAACGCTAGACCTAAGCGAATGACATGGAACTCTGAATCAAGCGACAAATGGTACGATTACCGCTATCCCGAATCTTAACAATGTATAAAACGGAATACTTCTAAATATCCGCATTTATTTTATTTGCTATGTCTTTGATACTGCTGAACTGGAATGTTCGAGGCGTCATGAGTTCTGCTTTCTCGCTGTCGAATCTATTAGATGCACATAACGTAGATATTGCTCTCATTACTGAGCATAAATTACTACCACGCTCAGCTAACTTTCTAAATACTATTTACAATAGATACCGAGCTATTTGCTCTATAGCCGATACAATTGACCAATAGACACATCATTGCGGCAAAGCTGGTACTGCTATCCTATACAAAGATAGCATCGCTAATGTGGTATCCGAAATTAATTCAGTCGAAAACAACAGAATTACAGGCATTGAACTAAGAACACATGGCGCCTCTACTTTTATATTCTGTGTGTATATGCCTGCTTGTTCTGACATGGGCTTATTCAAAGATGCACTTAGTGATGTACAAGCCCTGTTTGCAGTATACTCAACAATGGGTACTGTGATATTTGCGAGAGATTTCAATAGTACCCCAATACTTGATTCAAAACCAGAACTGCTATCACAAAGTAAACCATCAATATTTACTTCCTTTCTAACGCAAAACAACCTAGTATCTGTACAAAGATATTTGCCTAATAACGTAATGTATACCTTTATTCCCAACAGATCATCTATCGATCACTTTCTTATAGAAACATCCAATACTTGCTTGGTTACAGCACTCCCTTCCGTCGCTGAAGCCGACGTTCTAACTTCCGACCATATACCAACAATGTTACCAACACATATAAACACCGAAACATATTCGGACATTCCCATCTGTAACAAAAGTATTGCATGGAATAAATGCACCGACGTCAATTATACAGCATATGAAATGTCAGTTGCCGCCAACATTTTGGCCAACAATGACACGTTTTTTGAGAACAACACCTGTCAGTTACACGATCCTGATACTATTAATGACCTTCTAACCGAGGTGCTGCACTCGTCGGCATCCGTTCTCCCAAGAAGCAATAATAAAATAAGAGCGCTAAGCCGTATTGGTCAAAAGAGGTGAAGGAAGCTCATTCTGTAGCACGCAGATATAGACGCGAGTGGATACGCGCCGGGCGACCACGAGGCAGAGAATTCGCTAATTTTAATGATTATAAGACCGCAAAAACGAATTTTAGGCGCATACAAAGGCAACACCAGCAAGAATACGATAATTCGATTCACGATGAGCTAAACAAAGCAGCCGATCTAGACTATAAGCTATTTTGGAAGTTACTTCGCTCAAAAAATATAAAGTATTCTAATATATGTTGTTCGGTCAATGTGAACGGTATCGTTTATAATGATAACGATGTAACGGAGCGGTTTCGGACCCACTTTAGGGACATATTTAGTGATGTAAATTCCGACGAAAAGTCATTTGACTTGATTAACGAGGCATTGTATGAGGAGTCTAACCCACTCTTAGTGCAACCCTTTTCAATAGAAGAGGTTTCAAATGCTCTTCGGACTCTTCCCAAGCGAAAAAGTCCGGGACACGACAACATTCTAAACGAACACGTAATACATGCCGGTCCGATATGCACAAATGTGCTGGTAACACTGTTTAATTCGGTACTGCACTACGAGAAGGTTCCAGCGAATTGGCAAACTAGCATATTGATACCCATATACAAAGGAAAAGGAAAGCCAAAAGACAACCCTAACAGTTATAGACCTGTGTCCCTAATCCCATGTTTCGCTAAGCTATTTGAAAAACTCGTTCTATCTCGACTTACGGCTCACATAGTCAGCAACAATATTGACTTTCCTTGCGCGCAGCAGCAAGGCTTTCAAAAACAATTAAGCTGTACAACTACCGCATTTAACCTACAAGAAACACTATATTACCCTATTGAGCGACAAAATGATGTCTATGTTGCTAGCCTCGATCAAAGGGGTGCCTTCGATAGTGTATGGCACAGCGCACTGTTCCTAAAATTAGGTCAAATGGGCTTTACAGGGAAAATGCTGCGAATCTTGAAAGCGTCCTACGACAACCTTCAGTGTCAAATACGCGTCCGGGGCTCCATATCGGAGCCCATTACGGTAGTACGCAGCGTTAGGCAAGGCGGGGTATTGTCGACATTTTTCTACCTCGTCTATATTGACGAGTTATTAAGAGAATTAGAAGCAAGCGCTCACGGGTCGACGGTTCTTAAGATTAATGCGGGTAACCCAGCGTTTGCCGACGATGTAGCTCTAGTCGCGCTAAATCCATTACTACTCCAAAAACTCGTCGATATTGTTAATCGCTATTGTAAAATATGGCGAATAGATATGAACGTTGAAAAATCAAACGTTTTAGTTTTTACCAAACGCCGAAATAGCCCACAAGTAGGTATTCTTTACGGAGGCGAGTATATAGAACTAACAAAGGCTGTCACGCACTTAGGTATATTACAAGAAGCCGACTTAAAGTTACATAGTCGCATTGAAGCTAGGTTACAGAAAGCTAAAAATGCATTTTTCGCTATGGCCAGTCAGGGACTCCATCCACAAGGTGTAAATCCTCTTGTCTCAGTGGGACTATACAAGAGACTTATAATACCTACCGCTTTATATGGTGCCGAATTATGGAACGACATGACACAAAGTGATATTCACAGCATAAATCGATTCCATCATTTCATCTCCAAGCAGATTCAGGGGTTCCCAATAAGAACACGATCAGATATGGCCGAACCAATCCTCGGTCTCTATAAGCTATCAGCAGCTATTGAAATTAGAAAGTTATTGTTTCTTCACAAGATATTGTCCCTACCTGCTAGTTCAGTAACACAGAAGCTCTTGATCAGTAAATATTCAATGTATAGATCTGATGAAAATTTAGTACAAATGGGCTTTATTCCAGACATTTGCAGACTTTTAAGGAAGCATCATTTATATGTTACCATTAACGAATGTATCGAACATGGAATGACGTTGCCTGAAAAAGCAGTCTGGAAACGTATTGTTAAGCAATCTGTTACAAGGCATGAAAACAACTGTTTAGAGCAACGGCTCACAAATGACACCGAATTTTTTTTCTTTTGTATTTTACACCCAGTATTCAAACCAGCCATTGTGTACTCGATTTCAAAAATGAGCAGCTTTAGAGGGACAATGCTAACAATTGCGAAGCTATGATGTAGGCCCTTTGAACTGGGCATATACACGTGTGAACTCTGTGAGCGGATATACTATGATCAACTAGCGCATGTTTTGTGCGAGTGTGAAATATCGTCCTGGTTGAGAGACAGTTATTTCAACCAAATACACGCAACGTTTGGAATGGTTGTAAACATCGAACTCGAAGCAATGGACAGTATAGACTTGAGCTTGAGAATGCTCGGTGCTCCTATACAACCTCTATTTGGAAACGCTAAGAACAATGAATTCTTGAAATTATCGTACACTTATATAGTAAAGTGTATCAAGTATTGCTTGTAGAGAGCGTTTAAACTATTATAGTTGTGTGAACTGTTGTGTCTGTGCAAATAGCGTTCATTTATTAATCATGTCTGTATATTGTATAACATAAATGTATTGTATAATATGTAGAACACGCCATTTGCATATTTATAATGTATTTATAATTGTAATATGTAGTTTATTCATTTTGTACCATGTTCAAAATCTCCATACTGGGGGAAATAAAGAATTTGAGTTCTCATAACTTATTTGAATGTTCGGATATTATATAATCGACCATAAGAAAATCAGTTTTTGCTACTCCTACCAAAATGGCAAATGTCAGTACCTTTTGGTCAAACGAAAGATATATAAACGTATGTAGTCACGAGTAAGTTAAAGTTAAAATTATGTGTCGTCGTCGGCGTTGTAAATAATGTGACATATCTTTCTTGCTCATTCTCCATGTGCATTCGCAACTTATTCGCACCTGTGCTATTTCCGCGTGGTATTCAGTACAGAAATAAAACAACAATGATTATACGTATTTGATACGTTTATTGTAGCCTAAATTTTGGTTGTGAAATATGGGGTTTACAAATACTGTTCAACTGGAATAAATCATTAAAAATTTAGAAATTACATGTGTTAGAATCCAAACACAAAACAACTTTTTGTATAGATAACTTGGAATAATAACTTTTACTTTTTCAGTGTTGCATGCATGTTACGATAATGGCTTAAATTGCAAAACAACAACAACAACAACAACAAAACAACAACAACAAACAACTTCTAAAATTACTTTGGTATATCGTCTCTATTCTCTGACCGAGATAGGAAAGATGAAGCAAATTATGTTGTGTCCATGGACATCAATCACACTAAACCCAGAATTCGCATCTGATAAATAAACATACAGATACAAAGCCAACAGAACTTACCAAACTCAAAATGTGTACCTACATCTGCTTAATTAATACATTGTTATCGTACTTGCACACAATAATTTTAGTTGTTTATATAGTAAACTTAAATTACTTTGTAACATACTCATCGTGTTAAAACAATGTTTGCATCCAACAAATCGTACCGGGTGCCAGACGGAAGGATATCTCATACTGGAGGCGCTAGTGTACAACTGGGCACGTTATACCCGTGCCACATGCGTTACTGAGATCCGGATAGAAGTCCATCCACACGCCTGCTATCTCGCCTCTGAATCGATTGGTTGCAGTTCGACTATGCACGTCTGTGATCAACACGAAATCAGTACATTACAAAAATCCACATGAGAATCTGTAAAATACAAACAATACGAACATAAACACTTACATGCTGTGAAGTTAATTTTTCACTATGGGATACCCCTGTGTATGTTACAAGGCTCGCTGGTGCAGGGCTTTCACCAAATTTCAAGTACCTCGCCGTGACTTTCTAAAAAAGTCCATAAATTCGTATAAAATCGTGTTTTATCAGGACCAAGCGGACACTTGGCGTTTCCACAAATGTCAGTCATATGCCAAATAGTTTAATGTTATATGGACTGTGAAACAATCATTGTACTCGAATCGTGTTGAACTTTTAACCTTTTGTTAACAAAAGAAACCTTGTAAAGTTAACGCAGTGTTTGTTAAGTTCGATGAATGGTAATTAATCCCTTATTGAAAATAGGGAGAAGTTTACATGATAGTGGCAAAAACACGGAAATATCTGAAGACCTTATGAAAATTGGTGCAATTGGTGTTTTATGTCATAATTTACAAATACAATAAACCAAATAAGCCGCTGTAAGATATAGTTTAAGTTTACAACTGTTCTTTTTCGGAACGAAATAAACATGTGTACAGGCAGCAATATTATTATAAACACACTTACCACAGCGTGAAGAAAGTGTGAGAATCATTGTATAACTTGTCACGAAAAGAGATAAAATCATCAAGTACTGAAGCAACACCATTTTGATAGTGCTATTCGCGTGCGCAAATGACTACAGATTTTATATTACTCCTATATAAGAGATATTACTCCTATATACGAAACGGCTAATCTTATCTCCGTCCTACTTATTTCATCTCAGGTTTGGTGGACACGGCATGCACATTACGCATACTTGTAGTTATATTTAACAAGAAATGTCTTTAAAAAAGACAATCGGCGTTGAAATTAATATTGAGACGTCATTTAAAAATTACCTAAACAGACGGCCAAGATGATCGGTTACGTGACTTTTCAGACCCCAGATTTTTTGGTCCCCACCAATATTAGGAGACTTATTGGACCCCAGATTTTTCGGAAACTATAAGAAAACTTCTCGGACCCAAAAGTTAATTCGAGATAAATTTATTAATTTAAATTTAAATAAAATTATCATTAATAAATATGATGTCAATAAACCAATCATATAGCTCCATGTTTCCACCAGTGGTATATGAATAACCAAAATAATTTAGGTTAACATAATTGTTATCTGAATTTGTCAAGTCAATTAAACAAATTAACAATGTAAGAAAATAATTTCGGGAATGAATTAAAATTATTATGTATCAGACGAGTCTATATAGTTATTTATAGTACCGGTAATATACCATTCATGTTAGTTATCTAATATAATAACGATTTAAAGTCAAATAAGCATTTATACTATGTATCCCAATAAAAAAAAATAGTCAGGGACTATTCAGCGATTTTTTAAATGTTCACACTTGGTTTTTGATAACGTAACCATAAAAACTCATTAGACGTTCACCCTTTAAATTATATCAGTAGAAATATGATATATTAGGGGCTCCTGTGTATAATTAGTATTGCAAATTGTCTAATCATGCTTCGCGAATAACAAGTCGACGTATTCCGAATCTTCTTTCATAACATTTTATCTACAGAAAATGTAGCATCTTTTTAAAATAACATCTACTGGAGAAGTTGATCGAAAGATGAAATTATAAATAATTGTTTATAAATCGTAACCACAATTTTAAATCAAATTAACAGTAAGTTTATAAATATAACTTCCCCATTTATTAAATTTTTTAGGTTTATGATTCTCTGAACGCTATTATTGATGCATGTACGAGTATTTTAACACGGCTATACAACGGTTGCTAGATACGCGCGCTATTTTTGGAATGATACTACTGATTCTGGAATGTGATGAACTCGCTAGAATCAATGGGCTACATGGAACGGCAACATTGTGAATGAGATTTAAGAATTGGAACATTGCACAATTGCTATTTATAGAGCGTATACCGCTTATATAAATATAGGCTAAACAAAATATTCATTTCGGTACGTGAATGAATATAGCATTCTGTTTATGGAATACAATGAGAAAATACGTTCATAATTAGCCTCAGTTCTAAAGGATATGTTGAAGATATGTTTACAACTTCATTTTAACCGCTTATGTAAACAATTACTTAAATTTGTAATCACCAAAAGTATGCAACAGTTATTGGTATACGTTAAACCATTGTTTGAAGTTTGCATTCCCTAGAATTTGAAAATTTGCCAAATTCTATTGGCATTCAATTTTCCCGCTGCATAATTATCGCAAGAAAATCTGGGTCAAAAGTGATCTTAGACAGCTACGCCGAAAAAACAAAAATGCAACATCATAAGAAGTCGTTAATACCGTCTATAGCAAATAAAAGTACTTAAATAAGGGTCAATACTTATATATAATTTTATGTTATTTCATTAATCGTACAATTGAAATGGGTTTTGGAGGCATGACCAAGGTCATTGTCAATGTCCCTAAACATCGAATAAAATTTCGCTCATGAACATGGCAATGAAGTGCCAGATTCTTGTGAAACTTTGGTTTTAGATATATTATGTCCATACCTAGCTACTGGTATATGTGCCAAATGGTTTGTTATAGACACGGTGATCAACTTATTGCGTGACGTTAATAGGGTGTTATTTTTTAAAGCCACCGCTTCCGCTTTATATATAACAATATTTTCAACTTCCTAAATTTAGCCAAAACTTGAATATATTAAATTATGAATAAAATATAGATTCCAACCACACGACATACTTTGTTTTGTGTTGTTGTGTGTGTGGCATTTGGTCACTAGCTCAAATAGAGGTCAGGACGATAACGGTTGCTCTCCATCTGATGTTTATGGTGTTTTATTTATGTTATGGTATATTTATAACAATTTAATGACACTGTTAACACAAAATGTACACTTTTCATCCGCATTTTACACAGTAGCACATAGATAATAAATATAAACATAAACACGTATATGCATTGCTTAGTGGAGATTGAAGTAGGAAGAACCTGGGCCAAAGGGTTTTGTTGTTCTTGCCAGGATTAGGTATCCAGCTATTGGTCAGTTTTACATCATTTGGTCAGTTTGACATTGACCTTTGACCCGAGGACCCTGTAATCAATAAGGATCCTGTGCATTTGATGATGATGATGATGATGATGTTGATGATGATGATGATGATCAAAAGTGTACGCCCCACCTAACCCGAAATCCTAGATCTTCCCCAGAGTTAATACGTTCTATGGCAAATAAAAAGTACTTAAATAAGGGTCAATAATTTTATGTTATGTCATTAATCGTACAATTGAGACGGGGTTTTAAGGCATGACCAAGGTCATTGTCAATGCCCCTAAACATCGAATACAATTTCGCTCATTAACATGGCAATGAAGTGCCAGATTCTTGTGAAACTTCGGTTTTAGATATATTATGTCCATACCATGCTACTGATATATGTGTCAAATGGTTTGTTATAGATAATGAGATCAACGTATTGCGTGACGTTAATAGAGTGTTATTTTTTTAAAGCCAGCGCTTCCGCTTTATATATAACAATATTCTCAACTTCCTAAATTTATCAAGAACTGGAATATATTAAATTATGAATAAGACATAGATTCCAACCACATGACATACTTTGTTTTGTGTTGTTGCCTGTGTATTGTACTGTGGCATTTGGTCACTAGCTCAAATAAAGGTCAAGACGATAACGGTTGCTCTCCATCTGATGTTTATGGTGTTTTATTTATGTTATGGTATATTTATAACAATTTAATGACACTGTTAACACAAAATGTACACTTTTCATCCGCATTTTACACAGTAGCACATAGTTAATAAATATAAACATAAACACGTATATGCATTGCTTAGTGGAGATTGAAGTAGGAAGATCCTGGGCCAAAGGGTTTTGTTGTTCTTGCCAGGATTAGGTATCCAGCTATTGGTCAGTTTTACATCATTTGGTCAGTTTGACATTGACCTTTGACCCGAGGACCCTGTAATCAATAGGGATCCTGCACTGGTCATGGCTTACAAACCTAAACAGTTTGAAGAACCTAAGTCTCAGGGTTCTGCAAATATTGCCCGGACAAAATATGATCTACTGACAGACCCGCGGACCGACATTTGCAAAAAATATACCCCGCTTATTCATAAGGGGGAATGATAAAATAGCAATATAAAACATATTAAAATAAACAAACATTTGTTTGCCTATGTGAAATTGCCAGTGTCAACGATACAGTGTATGATCTTACTCAAAACAACGGACGTCTTCGAAAAACTAGAGGAAGTGCTGGGTGATGATGCTACCCGGGTATAATACACATGCGGCCAGGTTTGTTCCGTCAGATCAACATTTCAGACAGGGGTCTTGATAGCAAATTTTGTAAAATGGTTCTAGTACTCCCTGAATTTAACATAAAGGGGTGTTTGACCCAATATAGGCAAATCTACGAATATCAGTGTCTATTTTTATGGTTCAAAGATATAATAAATACTCAAATCAACAATTGCTTTTCAATTAATGCTGAACTATTTTTCCATCAATACAATGTGAGAAAGTAATTATCAATTATTATTATTATTATTGCTGTACAAAGAAGCATAAATGCATATTCAAAATTATTATTATTATTATTATTGCTGCATAAAGTATCATTACAGTTGATTCCACCTTATTATACTTTATTGCTGCAGTTATTTTCATTGCCTAATTCACTTCCATCAAACAGGGTGTTCCATGCCAACTCAAGACACCTGATGTACATGTACACCACGGAGCCCGGGCTGCAGTTTTACACGGCCTACTGGCTGAGCATCCCACGGGGCAAGGGCAGGGCCCATTACGGCAAGTGGAGCGCCTTCTGTCTAGAGGCCCAAAAATACCCGGACTCGTCGAATAAGGTTCGGAACCATACACAACTGATTTAGATCATGGTTTTCAAATTAACTTACTATTTAAACTTATACAGAAATTAAATTGGCTAATGAATAAGGTCATGCAGTTGGATTTGTTTCAAATGTTAGTACTCTTTACCGGTGAAACTATTGTATATGATATAGAAATATTAAGCAGATACAACAGTTTCACACTCAACCCTATATTTTGTAAAGGAGATCTATTCGGAGAGGGTGTGCTAATCAGCTAATGCCTTGAAAAAGGTTCGGCATCATACGACAAAATACGTGTTCGATGTGGTAGAGCCTCAATGAGACCTCATTGAATTATATACATATCAAATACAATAGATATATGCACTTTATTTCTGTTCGTTTTAAAATTGTTTGTTCATATTAATTGTAACCTCACAACCGAACGAAGTTTTAGCGTCTTTCAAATATGTAAAATCGAATGGGACCGACAGCCTTATTCGGAGTAGACCCCACCCACCTGTCCGGTATGGTGACCACCAACAAAACTCACATGCGCCGGATAGGAATCGAATCCAGACAGCCTTAGAGAGATGCGAATGTGCCGAACACTGCGCTAGCCGGACAGCCAGTTTATATTTTCAATAGCTTCCCTAATTAAAACATAGACCGCAAAGTTGTTGCACGTTGTTTATTCTGCAAGGACCAATTTGATTAGATAACCAGATTCAGAACAATTCATGTAAGCCACTGTCGAGCTGTGTTTCTCCGAGCCTTATCTAGACTCTCAGTTGAACAGGCATGTTGTAACAAAAAATGTTGCCCCCCTGGTCGTCCAGCACACGCAATTGTCCCACCAGTCGGACCTACGAAGATACAGTTGAGAAGTTACTATGTTCGGGTTGGAACAAGTACCCGGGTATCCGTGGTCGGGTAACGTTACTACTAGTATACAATAATGAATTGATCGGGTAGTTCCGGTTCACTAACGACAAAAGCGCTGTCTTCATTTTAAATGTACTAACAATCATTTATAGTTGCCAAAGAACACCACACGGAAGATGTTTTCATTTTTGGAATTGGATAACATATAATCACAATATCATAGTGAGTGCATATTGAAGATTTTCCCACGTTTTCCATCTTATTTACACATATTTCATTTAGGATGTGGGTCAATATATGACATATAGCCTTTATGGTAATTCAGATGTATAAATGCAACAAACATCATTTTATAATTTATCAACATTGGCCAATGCCTTTGTCGGACAAGTAAATTTAAATGTAAAAATACCAGCTACAAGTAAAATAAAAATCGCAAAATAAATGAAAGCTGTACATTAACCAAAATGCGATAAACAATCCAAAGCGTATTCACGTACGCAATGTGATATTTGTACATAGAGTCTTTAGAAACATGTATGTATATCCAGTAACAACCAGGTAAACCATTTGATAAGACGTACAAAAAATATGCTTGTTTCAGGTAACCCGACCTACCCTAAAAAAATGCCCCGACTCTATAACATTTTATTGGGTTTGTCAGATTGATTTTTGTTTTATTTACCTTTTTCTTTTTCAATAATTAAATGTGTTTTGGATAAATAAGTGTTTTGTTTTGATAGTATCCACTTATTGTTTTTGGGCATGTTACCTGAAACAAACAAATTGACGACCTAAGAATATAAGATTAACACAAGAATGCCATTGTCACAAAGATACGCCCGTCAAAGAAGCGTTTTGGGGGTTAAGATTCAATGACTAAAAAAAATAATTCAAAAACTAATAAGGTAGAGTCATGGTATTCGTGCATGTAATTCATCTCCAAAGCCTCTCTTTAAGTGGTGAGTTGAGGTATCAAAATTATTTCATATATATTCTTAAATCTATAATCAATATGCCAAAATAAAGGAGAAACGTAGAAATTGCCCGAAAACAAAATGTTTCGAATGAAATGCATTAAAGTCAGCACACATTTTTTTTCGAAATTTTGACCTTGACCTTATCCCCACCGACCCCATATGCAATCCCAAGTGAGGTCTAGATATAAGGTATTTACATATAAAGTTTCATTAACATATCTCAATGTCTTCTCTAGCTATTGAGCAGAAACTTGTTTGTCTATTTTAAGTAATGGTGACCTTGACCACATCCACCCCATTTGAGATCCCAATCGAGGTCTAGATATAAGGTATGCACATACGTAGTTTCATTAAAATGTCTAAATCTGTTCTCAAGCTATTTGAGCGGAAACCGTTTTTTTTTAATCTTTAGTAACAGTGACCGTGACCCCATCCACCATATACGCAATCTCTAGCGAGGTCTTGTTATAAGGTATCTATGCATTGAAAATCTCAATTTGTTCTCAAGCCTTTGAGAGAAAACCATATTTTTTTTAGAAACAGTGACCTTGACCTTGACCCCACCCACCAAATACGCAATCCCAAGCGAGGTCTCAATAAAAAGTATCTATGTATTAAGTTTCATTAAAATATCTCAATGCGTTCTCAAGTTATTGAGCGAAAACCGTTTTTCTATTTAAGTAACAGTGACCTTGACCTTGACCCCACCCACCCCAGATGCAATACTAAGCGAGGTTTCAATATAAGTAGGGATGTCAAGGCTACCAAAATTGGTATCCGGTTATTCGTATGCTATATCCGGATACTATCCGGATAACCGTATAGATCAGCATTGACGACCGGAATCTGGCACATGTTAAAGTTGCAAAATTAAGTTGACATCTAGACGACACTTCTATTTTGAAAACACAATACTTTTTCATGATTGAAAAAAGTACATGTTACTAACTACGTCGATTTATGTTCGTAAATGTTTGTTTTGTGTAGCTTGCAATGTTGTTATGCCCTTCAATTCAAGTACCCCAATTAAACATTTGATTTGCGTAAAGGTAAGTAGGTGTTAAGAAGGCTGACTGGTGTATGGTAAACCCGTAAATTGCGATGTTTGAGTAAAACACGCAATATGCTAATCAAATGCACATAAACACAAAAACGAGGATGGATCAATGTTTTTGTTTATTTTATTTTAATTGGCATTGTTATCTGGTAGAGAACCATCTCTTATCAAGAGGGACGCACCTAATTGGCATAATCGATTGTGACATCTTGTTTGTTTAATAGTCCTGTCAAAGGTAGTTTGGTGTGAAAGCACCACCTGTTGTTTTATGATAATCGGATTCCGACCGAGGGGTGTGTTTATGATACGTCCGCAGTACGAGGTGGAGACCTCCTGTAGAGGTCTATAGAGCTCTGTGTTGTGTTAATAATATACATGCAAGAAGGGCGTTTGTATGCCTAAAAAAAACGAGAAGAATCGGATTTTAATTTGTTATACGAATATTCGTTTACTAACTTGGTAACGGGATATATACATAGTAACCGGATAACGGTTATCCGGATATTCGTTGACATCACTAAAAAAATTATAAGGCATCAATAGATTAAGTTTCATTTAAAATATCTCAATGCGTTGTCAAGTTATTGAGCAGAAACCGTTTTTATTATTTTTAGTAACAATGACCTTGATCTTGACCCCAGCCACCCCATATGCAATCCAAAGCGAGGTCTTGCAATAAGGTGTCTATGTATGAAGTTTCATTACAATAGCTCAATTCGTTATCGAGTTAGAGAGCGGACGTGAAAATTGACGCTGCCACTACGCCTTTGACCTTGAACTGTGACCTTGACCTACGACCTAGGGACCTGGTTCTTACGCGCGACACTACAACGCACCATGCTTGTCACTTCTGCCAAGTTATTTGAAAATCCATCCATGCTGGACGAAGATATGCTCTGGATTAAGTGTTAAGGATTGATTTCAATATTTACCTTTGATCTTGAATTGTGACCTTGACCTTAGACCTCGGGAACTGGTTCTTGCGCACGACACTTTGCCTCACCATGATTGTCATTTCTGCCAAGATATTTGAAAAAATCCATCAATGCTGGCCAAAGATATGCTCCAGACAAAGTGTTTAGGATCGATTTCTTAAATTTGACATTGAATTGTGACCTTGACCTTGGGCCTAAAGACCTGGTTCTTGTTCGCGACACTCCGTTTTACCATGTTTGTCACTTTTGCCAGGTTAATAAAAAATCCATCTATGCTGGACAAAGATATGCTCCGGACAAAGTGTTTAGGACTGATTTCTTAATTTGTCTTTTGACCTTCAATTAAAGGTAAAGGTAAAGGTTCGGTTTATAATCTGCTAAGATATACATCTTCAGCCGACTTTCACATTTATCTCCCCGATCACTGGGTCATAAGTCGTCCGTTAAAATTCGGCGCAGTATGCAGCCACGGCACATTGGCTTATTTCCCTCACAGGTACCCATTTATACTCCTGGGTGGAGAGGAGCAATCGTGGGATAAATTGTTTATTCAGAAAAATTCCAGTGGTCTGGGCGGGATTCGAACCAGGGACCTGACGATCACAAAGCCAGCGTCCTACCACTAGACCTCAGCTCCCAATTGTGACCTTGACTTTGGACCTAGGGACCAGGTTCTTGCGCGCGACACTCTGTCTCACCATGCTTGTCACTTCTGCCAAGTTATTTGCAAATCCATCCATGCTCGACATAGATATGCTCCGGACAAAGTGTTTAGGATCGATTTCTTAAATTTGACTTATGAGCTTCAATTGTGACCTTGACCTTCGATCTAGGGACTTGGTTCTTGCGCGCGACACTCCGACTCTCCATGCTTGTCACTTCTGCCACGTTATTTGGAAATACATCCATGCTGGACAAAGATATGCACCGGACAAAATATTTATGATTATTTTATTAAACTTGACCTTTGACCTAGAAGTGTGACCTTGACCTTGGACCTAGGGACCTGATTCTTGTGCGCGACACTCCGCCTCACGATGCTTGTCACGTCTGCAAAGTTATTTGAAAATCCAACCATGCTGGACAAAGATATGCTACGGACAATGTGTTTACGATTGATTTCTTAAATTTGACCTTTGACCTTGACCTTGAACGTAGTGACCTGGTTCTTGCTCGCGACACTCCGTCTCACTATGCTTGTCACTTCTGTTAAGTTATTTGAAAATCCATCCATGCTTGACAAATATATGCTCCGAACAATGTGGTTAGGATTGATTTCCTATATTTGACCTTTGACCTTGAATTGAGACCTTGACCTTGGACATAGGGACCTGGTTATTGCTCGCGACACTCCGTCTTATCATGCTTATTACTTCTGCCAAGTTATTTGAAAATCCATCTATTCTGGACAAAGTTATGCTCCGGAATATAGTTTAAGGATTGAATTCCTATATTTGACCTTTGACCTTGAATTTTGACTTTGACATTGGACCTAGGGACCTGGTTCTTGCGTGCGAGATCCATCTCATCATGCTTATCACTTCTGCCAAGTTATTTGAAAATCCATCCAGGCTGGACAACGTTATGCTCCGGACAAATATATCCCGCTGCCCGCAGGCTATCCCAACCGCTCGGGCGTTCCCATAATACGGCCGTTTTTCGAAACACGTAATGATAGTACAGTACGGTACGGTATGGTACGGTACTGGACGGGGACGGGGACGGGGACAGCACAGCACAGCACAGCACAGCACAGAACAGAACAGAACAGCACAGCACAGCACAGCACAGCATAGTATAGTCACCCTTCAACAATAAGGACCGTTCAAGTGACCCGGAACACCCCAATACACATGTGTTGATAATTGGTATACATTATTTACCAATTGATGGCATAAATGTGGCTATTTAACCAGATATTTTCGATGTTTTATCGCGATTTATAATCCGTACCATATTTTCTGCAACCGGTGTTCATTTTCTGCAACCGGTGTTCATGTACATTTGTCAAGATTTATTACTCATAAAACCCCGTTTCGGTTCATTGATCAGCATAGAGAAAAAACTTTGGTATTTTATTGCATATGTATTGCTGTTCAAACACCAGTTAATAAAAATCGCAATTATTTTCAGAACCATTAATCTTCAAGTGACCCGGAACTGCCAGTGATTCGGAATTATTCCAATAACAGTACCAAATCATTACCCTGGTGTCGCACTTAGCCAAAAACGTGGAGGCACGACATGTTACAAATGAAACAGGATTATCAAAAATTGACATACACAGTTTTTATAATTCCCACCCTTCATTATTATGCTCCCCGAAGGGGCAGCATATAGTCGTCGCTTTGTCCGTCCGTTCAATATCTAAGCTAACTCCCATTAAGTTTGTCCCGGGTATCAAATACATTTTCCAGAAGATTTTATCTATCATACTCCGTGTCCGTTCGCCCGTTATTTCGTTATTTCTTCCGTCCGGTACTTCGTTTCCGCCTCAGATCTCAGGAACTAATGACTCTTGAAACTGTATATGCAGCATCTCTATAGGGCAGACATGCGCATATTGTCAGGTCGTTCCGGTCTAATTATTTTTCACGGATTTATTGCCCTTTGATTATACATGTAAACAGGACATTTAATATGACTTTTTCTTTTCCACGTGAGTTCTCAGAAACGAATTACTCGATGTCAAAAAAACTTTATATGCAGCATAACGACCATAACGACATGCGCATATTGTCAGGTCGTTCCGGTCTGATGAGTTTTCAGGGAGTTATTGCCATTTTTAATTGAAATAGTTATTTTAGTAGAATATTTTCGTTTTCGTGCGAGCTGTCTGGAACTTAGAATTCGAATTTAATAAAACTTTTTATGCAGCCTGCCTACCAAGGGGGCATGCGCAAATTGTCAGGTCGTTCCGGTCTAAAGATTTTTTTCAGGGAGTTATTTCCCTTTGAATTATGAATATAACATTTTAATATGATATTGTCGTTTCCACGCGAGATCTCGTGAACTAATAACTCATATTCAATCAAACTTAATAAGCAGCATCCCTACCAACAGGACATGCGAATATTGTCACGTCGTCCCGTCATTTATTATTTTTCAAGCACTTTTATTATAAATTGACATTTGTGCTTGTCTGGACTACAACATGGATGGAGGAACTGTAATATTACTTGGCACAAATGTTTGCGGCAATGCGGTGGTGTGTAAAACTTAGGTCAAAGGTCAAGGTCACACCTAGAGGTCAAAGGTTGAAATTGACTTTTTGCTTGTCCGGGCTATAATTTGCCCATAGATTGGGGGATTTTCACATTACTTGGCACACAATGTTTGCCTAAATGAGACGGCATGTCACACGCATGAATCAGGATTGTAGGTAAAAGGTCAAGTTCATACTTAAAACTTAAAGATCGAAATTGGATTTTTGCTTGAGCAGACTTATAACCCGGCCATGGATGGATGGATTTAAAATTGCTAAATGCACAACGGTTTGCCTCAACGAGACAGCGAGTCGCGCGTATGAATCAGGTCCATCGGTTAAAGGTCAAGGTTACAATTAGAGGGCTAAGCGGCGTCGGGGTGCATCTTTTGATTCTACCATATACAACCTGTCACACTAGGGCCGCGTTCTCACGGCGATCCCACGGAGTCCAAGAAAAAAGCAGAACGCCGAGGTGCGCGCAGAACGATCGCAAGCATCGCCGCAGAAACGCAGTGGCATGGCCAGTAGACGCGTTGGGATCGCATAGAACGCCGAGCGACGGCGAGCACTTTGAGCATGCACAAATCAAACGCCATCGCTCGGCGTTCTGATACGAGCGCAGTGGGGGCGCCGTAAGGTCGCCATAGAAGCGTAGTAAGGTCTCCTACAACGCCGAAGGAGCTTCGCGGGCGCGCACAGAGGTCGCAGTGGCCAGTAGACGCGTTGGGATCGCATAGAACGCCGAGCGACGGCGAGCACTCTGAGCATGCACAAATCAAACCCCATCGCTCGGCGTTCTGATACGAGCGCAGTGGGGTCGCCGTAAGGTCGCCATAGAAGCGCAGTAAGGTCTCTTACAACGCGAAGGAGCTTCGCGGGCGCGCACAGAGGTCGCAGTGCGAACGCTGTGTTTGCCGTCAGCGCTTGCACTGAGATTGTACGGCGTTCTCTCTGCGTCTCTACCGCGCTTTACGGTGCGTCTACGGCTCTTATACGGATTGTTAGACTGTTGGCTGAAGCCAACGGTCTTTTGAGAGGGTAATTTTCAAAATAGGTATCGCGGAAAACTATTTCTTTTCTTTGCAGGGTAATAGTCAGTAAATCGAAACCAGAAAGGGTCCTTCTTCAAAACAGCAAAATTTCACACCCGTTTTCTTAAATTTTATTTTTTTAATATAATGTATGTAATATGTATTATAATGTGTATATCATGTGATTTATTACAATTACAGTTTGTAAAAAAATGTCAATTTATAAACAAATGTAACTTTAAACTTATGACAACCCTACTTTTTCTATTTACTTATATGTAAACCGAAATATTCACCTGAGTGTCCTAGAATAAGACCACCAAATTAATGCGCTACATTGGTTATTTTTGACTCGCTGCGAAACTGTTTCTTCTTGTTACTAATTCTCATTCTGAATATTTTGACCTCAAATTACTGCAATTTATTTATTTTAAATTGTACTATGGTATATCGGGAGCTTGCATCCAATGATCAATTTTGACTCAGTAGGCTACGAACAAGGCACTTCTACCGCATCCATCGGCATTTGCATGACAAAAACGAACAACGTTTTTATAGGTAGTGCAAACGAACTTCTTCAACACGCCGTCAGCGCAGTGTGACGCCGTGAAAGCGCAGTGCACGCAGTGGAAACGCCGTGAGAGCGCAGACAATCGCCAACAAAAACTCCGTAGGAACGCGATAGAATGCCATGGGAACTCTGTAGCAACGCCTTGGTCGCTGTGAGGACGCCGTGACATCTCCATTTTCACGAAAAATATCAGAGTTTTCTTGCGATCTCACGGCGCTCTGGAAAATTAAACAACGCCGTGCCAACGTAGTGGAAACGCGATATAGTGTGACAGGGTAATTATTAAAGGGACGGATGTCTGGCTGATTTAGTTTTTTTTCTAGTTTGGATCAGAAGCCATTTGGTTGAGTTCCATAGTGAGTAATCCCTACTAATGATCAGCGTACACAAACTTTTGCACTTCACAGTTAAATAAAAATAACGCTGGTCCGGCGCCGCATATCAATTGGTTTACCTTGTTATTGTATCTTTGTGAAGATATTTCTTACCCTATTTGAGTGAAATGTTCTGCATACATAGAAGACATACTATTACACTGGTTAACATTTTTTTCCATCACCCGTTACTTAACACGCGATATTGTGTTTCTATAATTATTAATTATTATTAATTTGTTTAGATACAACTATAATAGTAATTTTGCTTTCAAACAGGTATAAAACATAAGCCGTTTTCGCTATGATAATCATACCGATGGAATGACACTTGGACACGTGACACTGGCCGTGTAAGTGTACGTTTCGCCTTTCGTAATCGGGCACGTGATACCCGTGCCGCAAGCATTCACGGGATCCACAGGGACGTCTATCCAGCTGCCCGCGATCTCACCTCTGCAATTATTGGTTGCCGTTTGGCTATGCTCGTCTGGAACAAGTTTAAATTATTTAATTTCACTGCACATAGTGTTGCTTTACTTGACATGACAAGTATGGAGTAATAAATGTTTAAATACTAAATAGTTATTAATTTAATTTAAAACTTAACATAACTGTCAGATGTTATGAACTATCAGGCCAAGACTGTAATTCCAAATCAAATTTACGAGGAACTTACTGGCAGTGAAGCTAACCCTAATTGTGTATGTTTGTCCCGCACGGATGTCGCAAGGTTCGTGATGGCACGGCTCAACCTCGATGCTGTGAACTGTTCCATGGCTTCCTGCATATACACACGGTTTTGATACTCAGTATTAATATCGAGGGACACATAACCAACAGAACAGTCGTAGCAAATGCTTCGCACTCCTGATTTAATCTCTACGCATCTAAACTTCCGGCCGTTGGTTATTCGACAATGACCATGGCAGAGGCAGGATTGTCCACAGCCGTCCATCGCCATATATGGAAGTACAGTAACCCCCCGCTAATACGACCACTTGGGGTCTTCATAAAAGCGGTCTTAATAGTTGGGTGGTCGTATTATCGAGGTTCGGCAGATCACCCGGTCGGTACATGCATACTTCTGTGTAATTTAAAATTTTAATGAAAATAATGAATAATGAATAGATAACGAAAATTCCAATTTCTTTTCAATATGGCAAAATGTTTTAGGCAAAATGTTAACTATGTAACTCATAGTTATGGATATAAACTTTACAATAAGTCGGAAAATAATCAAAACTTGATTAACTAAGCATACTTAAGGTACAGCATTCATCAGTGTTACCCACTAACTGTCAGCTAGTGACAATTAAAGTAATCTGATACACGATGTCGATGTGCTAATCCCTTATCAAAACATTTGTAACATTGTTTCTCTCATGCTCCTTTTATACCGCAAAGCATTATGTTATCTCCACGGCATATGTTGTTAATTGTTGTTAATTGTTAAGTGTCAACCACCAAATGACACTGGTCGCAATAATAGGGTTATTTTGAGCATTATTTGGTACTTTCGGTCTGTGATTAATGGTCGTAATACGGATTAGAGGGGTGCCCGTATAATAGGGGATTTGCGACCATTGAACTAAATAGGAAAACAATCGGGTATTTTAAAAAGTGTCCGCTTTAGCGGGGTGGTCGTAAAATCGAGGTGGTCGTAAAGAGGGGTTTTGGTGTAATCGTACAATGCTTACGGAGGCGGCCGGGCAGTGGCGGAAAATCTCTAAACAGAAAATACAAACATCATCGAATGTATCTCCCTTTCTGATTCTTCCACGAGTTTTAAACTGTTGCGAGTGAGCATTTGAATGAGCTTTTTGGATTTTGTACTATCTTGACAAGTATATCGGGTAGTAAAACTGTAAATATACTTCTTTATACTTTTTGAGTTGTTAGACTTCACGCTGCATTTAATGGAGTAGCCAGGGTTTTAAAATTTATACGCACAAAAAGTTAACTACATAAGGAAGGAAATTGTGCATTCTGGAGCATTTTACATACCTGTGGTACCAGTTGTAGATTGGGGATTTCAATAAGCACTTAAAGCCTTATATTCCCCATCGTCTTCGTATAAACATATTTATTTTAACTCTAGTTCTTCCTGAATACTTCCTGAATACTTTGAGCAAATGTGTACATTAATGTAGATTTCTATATGATTTTATTTTGGATTTTTTTTATATACCCGGTATTCTATAATTATCATATTGGTATTTGCATTGTATTGATCGAATGTCAACTGTTCACATATTTCGGTTTATGATAAGTCCTTAAAAGGCACTTGAAATCTTTGTAACATGTTACTGTACCAAATTATCCGGCGGTAAGCTCTACAAAATTAAACCTATGTTATTACAAATATGCTAAAAATTTTACCAATGTTTGCAGATCTTACCATAGCAGAATTATAATCATGCCGTATCAACGGTCACGCAGTTATGTTGAAAGATTTTTTCAAGTTGGCATTACATCTTTAAAACAGACTAGCCAAATTTCACGCCTCAATAAAACATAATATATAAACTGGATTCATTCCAGTGTCTGTGTTGTAAGTTAAATATTTGACGTTGTTTATAAATTTTTATAATAATCCTACAGCTCATGTTCCTTTAGGGCATCTCAAAAGTCGTCGTCAAACATTACTACGCACCATCAGTTGGTTCAACTATAAATGTCAAGCTACAAACTCGTTTCCTATTTACTTTTTAATCAATATTTTAATTAATAACATAATAGCTCTAGAAAGTAGATGTGTGACAGACACGGATGCCCCCACGACACGTTTGGTCACAGACAAAGGGCATGCCGCCAACACTATTTTTTGCCTCGACAAATTTATTGTCATATATATTCTATAGTGGAAAAAAACGATAAGGGATAAAAATTCGGCCAATATTTGTCTCAGACAAAATTCCAGCCTTTACTTTCATCTACACATAAAAGTTCGCCAGCTGTAAAGTTTGAGCAAGTTCCACACAGCCGTTAAAGACGAGTTGTGTCCACATAATTTTAGGACCTACATACGTACGTACGGACGGACAGACGGATAAGTGCAGTAAATAATGCCTCCCAATTTGTGGGGGCATAACAATAATCATATAATAAAGGACTAATAGCTTAACCGTTCCACCAACACTCAGTCATACTGTGACGGTACGTATATGAAATTGTATATTTATATTAGTATTTATATATATAATAAAACTAGACTATTGTTAAACATATTTTAAAAATAAGCTTCCTTAACACACATATAACTACCAAAGAAATGTATCGATTCATAAGTGCTTGATTGTTTTGGTACAACACGCCGCAAAAACGATGACAAGACGGATCACTGTGTTTTGTTGTTGTTATTCTTTGGGTTAAATAATATGACGTTTTCGATTCGGCAATCCTCAGCGTTTTTCATTGCAAAGGATAACCATTTTCGGGAAAATTTAGACGTGTTTTAAACTTTGACTAATAAAATTATTCTGCAAGCAGACCGTATCAAGTAAGCTGTCCTTATTGACGCAGTAAGCAAAGCTTTATGATATTTTGGTGTCCATTTGCTCCAAAAACATTTTATTTGGATACTATTGCTGGTCAATGTTGCGACCTGGTTTCTAGGTGACGCGTTGGTATGAAAACGCTCCTTAACAATTGCAACTCCCAGCGATCCGGAGGGTCATATAGCTGGGAGCTGTCATGTTGCAACTAACCTATTTTTAGAAAGTCAGTCAGTATTTCATGTAAAAATGAGGCAAAGTAACGTACAACATAGAACTAATAGAATTAAGATCAGAAAGGTTGTTACACACTTTATGATTCATTATTTAAAAATTATAATAATTTATTTCTATAAAATAGTCGACCATTGCTCAGACAAAATTTAGCAAGCTTGTCGCTAAGGCGTAAAAATTATGTTTGTTTCCGGTTACCCGACCTACCCTTAAAAAATGTCTCTACCCGAGAACATTTCCTTGGGTTTGTCAGATTGATTTTTGTTTTATTAAACTGCTTTCAATAATTAAATGTGTTTTTGGATAAATAAGTGTTTTGTTTTCATAGTATCCACTTATAAACAATGTTTAAGGATATTACTGATATGTTTTGAATATTTATTCACTTTTAGAATCTTCAAGTTGACCATTTACCAAAAAAAAATAAAAAATCCCGACCTCCCTACCCTAATATTTTTGGGCTTGTAACCTGAAACAAACTTATTTTTTTTACGCCTAAGTAGGTAAAATCGAAGCAACATTCATTTTTTTTCAATTCAAAATAGTATTGTCGATTTCTTTTTAGTAAATAAAGACCACATAACCCAAATTCCATACCGAACATCTTCTTAGCATTTAAAAATCCGAGATGTTTAGCACATTGCTTCCCCGACAAATATCTAAGATGGCGGTCAATTCATTGCAGTCGGCATACCTCTCGCCCGAGCATTCCGCCACCGCCCCGCCGCCTCCGTAAGCATTTTACGATTACTTCCATATAAGGAGATGGACGACTGCATATATGTGACCATTCCTTCATATGATTGAGTGTGTAAAACTAGGCCGGCCTATATTTAGACGTGTAAAGTTTAAAGATCGCCAGGAAGGTTCTACGGCGCGTTAGTTTCAATCAGTAATAAACGGGCGAAAGTTATCGTGTGACACAAAACGGAATTGATGGAAAGTGTTTAATGGATATTCAGATCACATTACGCGATAAATGTGTGGCATAATTTGTAAGCAAAATTAGCAGTGACGACACACTTTAACGTTATAGTTTGTTGTGGAATATGCTGTGGTTTATTCGACAACAAACTATAACCTAAAAGTATTATTTCTTAATTATTATTATTATTTTATTTTATTTTTCACGTTGGAAACCGGTAAGTCGTCGGTCGTCCCCTGGTGGAAAGTATTCCATTTATTGAATAGTTTCATGGTAATGTCCTGAAAACTATGCATCCGGACATTTTGATGTATTGTGACACCGAATTACTTGCATTGCTAGTCGTCATCAAAGCATTATTTGATAATATGAACGCACTGTTTTCCTCAACGGCCCGATTCGAAAACCTGCCGAGTTAGCAGTGAGCTCTCCTAAGAACTGTTCAATTTGGCATCGTTTTCTCCACGCGTCAGCATTACGCATGCCATGACTATAGCGGAGGCATGTGCATCCACACAAGATATGACGGTAAATTATTGACTCTGTGCTAAGATATCAAGGTCACACAGTTACTCTTAAGGCGATCTGTTTACCGTGGATAGAGCTCTTTTATCCCACACTGCATATATAGAATGCAGCAGTGTGTCAGCCCCAATAGTTTTCAACATACATCTGCATAAAATCCATCAGAGACTGCCATTATAAAATCGGTTTATGTAGTCACTGGCGCCCAAGAGTGAAAATATTTTTTTCAAGAAACATTAGAGAATTGCGTAACCTATTTGTTTAAAGATCTTAATATACTAGTAGGTTATATTGGGGCGATTATCGCTGTAAGCGGATGTATGTTGAGGATTTTCTTTTTGCAGCAGTGTGTCAGCCCCAATAGTTTTCAACATACATCTGCATAAAATGCATCAGAGACTGCCATTATAAAGTCAGTTTATGTAGTCATTGGCGCCCAAGAGTGAAAATATTTTTTTCAAGAAACATTAGAGAATTGCGTAACCTGTTTGTTTAAAGATCTTAATATACTAGTAGCTTGTATTGGGACGATTATCACTGTAAGCAGATGTATGTTGAGGATTTTCTTTTTCGCTTACATATAGATGTTCACCTTGGCGCAAAAAGTTATGTTCCTGATAATTTTTACGAAATTCATTGTTTTTGCAAATTTGGATCAAGTAAACCACTTTTCATATTCATAACCTATTTAGATGTTAGGATTGTGTTCAGCCTGGAAATCTGGACTTTTTAAATCAAAGTTCTTCGTCAAGCGAATGTGACCGGGAGCAAAATGTATTTGCTACACAATTCGCCGAATGATAAGTTAACATACATATTGTGCTGTTTTGTCTTATACACGGAATTTTCATTATCAAACATGAACTTTAAAAAAAAACAATAATTAAATGTGTCTATTAAAATGCAACAAATGCCATGCTTACCACAATCCGTATGCCTTGTGATTAGAATGGCATAACTCGAAGCGAAACAAACATAACACTGTAGTACCTTGAAGCAACGACATATTGAGGAGTAGCTTATCTTGAAAGTGATGTAGCAGGCTTTTATACCACACCACATACAAGTCTGCGACTGGTCCCACGTAGGCCTGCGTGTCTGGTCACATAAACGTATGCATGACTGGGAATCAAAACGTTCTATATATGGGACAATAAACAACGATAACGAGTGAGTAACGGTAAGAACGACGCACTTATTGGTCAGAGGTCGGAGGTCAGAGACATTTATGCAATAATTTCAACAGACACTATAAGCTATTTACAATAATATGACCACCTGGTGAACCACGCGTTGTAACAATCATTGCTAGTTGGTGCTCAGAAATAACATGCTAAATTTTGCATATACGATTATTATATACATATACACCGTTGTTAGTTACATGTAGCATTGTAGAAGTTTTTAGTTGTCAAAATATTATGATATTTTGATATTATATTTTATTTAGTTTAGACAAACATTTTGTTGGCAATTGGGCATCATTACTGTAATACATTTTTTTAACGCTATAATGATATTGTACATGTAATATAAAGACTGTTAAGTACTAATTTGTTAAAATATAATTAATAAAACTAATAACTGAGTCGAGTTCAGTAGTGCACTAAGAGAATATATTTCTATTAATATTTTATATAATATATCTAATGATAATACCTTGTGTTCAAAGAATTTAAGAACAATAGAAACTCAAGCGGTTTAACTAAAAGATTATATATAACTGACCAAACACAGACAATATCGTACTAAGATGTGACTATTATAATTGATCTTGATGTTGTAAATCAATTGATTTTAGTTCTGAATCATTCTCATTGATCTATGCATGCCTGTCTAGCTAAACTTTTTTTTTTTTTTTTTTTTTTTTTTTTTTTTTTTTTTTCGTGCAAAATTTTATTTGTCTAGCTAAAAGTTAACTATAAGGTACTACAAGTATTTTACATTACGAATATATTCAATTAATTCAAGATATAAAATGGGTTACACCTAACACCGCATTTACCGGTTACAAATCACCCGAGAATTTCATTTGAATACAACTTAAGTTAAGACTTTCCTAATGAGCTTGATGGTTACGGACCACGGAGGCTGCTGAGCTCGACAATCAACCTTAAGCCTGAGCTTGTTGATCATTGCGTCGTCGGTCAGCTCTGTCCACTTACATTAAGTAGGCAGCATGTATAAACGCGTCTGATCCAAGAAAACAATTGTTTACAATAGGCATAAATATTTAGCATTTGTAACTCACCATTCTCGTTACTTTGTATACATGTAGAACTTTTAACTGTATAAGGTGCATCTTCCATCAACAAAGTCAAGCAATAAATTGTTCAATTTATCAAGTATATCTTAGATACCATTATTTCACAAGATATGCTCTAAAATAATATCATGTTCGGTAACCTGACAATCCAAAAATATAAGCTTTTTATGCAGACATCGTCAGACGTCTTTAAGTAAATAAAGCCACCAAATAAATCACGTTAACCGGCAAACATCACTGTTTGAATGTTCTACTTTCATGGAAAATATATGTTGATCTTGTGTTTAACAGCAGTGCTTGTACCCCTTTTTTTTCCTTGATATTCACTCGATTTTCCAATCTGAGAAGTATTTCACTAAAATTGAGATTAAAATAGATTGCTCTATAAGTTTGTAAAGAACAATAGCGCATGCACCATCCTTAGATGACGTTACAATCGAATGAAGACAAAAATCGGCATCGAAAGACGCATGTTTGTTTTTTTATATAGGAGTTCGTTATGGTTGACCTGTTCTGAGTTACTCGTATTTAATATATTTTGAAAACAAGTACTATCAAAAAGTATGAGTTCATAGTGTCATTAAGGGGAACTGTATCTAAAGACCTCTCTTCGGTGCGATTATAACAAAAAATATGAGTAAACAAATTGAGTATTTATAATAAATTTAAAACATTTATTCCACCAATGGGTGTTATTTGTTCCCCAATCACCAATTATATTAATTGTTTTTAATAAATTTATCAGACAAATTCTATCCGTCATAAGGTTAAGGTTAACATCAAACATAATTTCTAACATTGTATTAGTGATTCGCCATATAAGTTTATATTTTGTTTAGATGGCTTGGTCAATGCTTAACGTGCATTCTCGATTTTCTTTGTAAATAAACCATTTTTGATAGATACACAATCTGGCGAAATTCAATTTACCTTAATATAAACACTCATATGTATTTTGCTAAAAACGGGATTTTCGGTATCACAAAAAGTATTATATTAATTAAGCGTTGAGTTGAGAATTGACAATAATTATATGCGTAGTTTAGACCATGGTTCAAAATAATTATAAAAGTTGTAGTGACTTTTAACACAAATATGTCCATTAATGTGCCCTATTGTGGAACTTTCAGAACTGTACTTCTCTTTGATTGTGTAGTGTCCAATGTCAATATAGAAAAAGGTACTTTCTTTTGAATCATGCATCTTGCAATGCTATGAGGTTAAATATTTGATATTTTATTACACGTAATTGTAATTTTATTTACAATTATGTGTATTGTTATTATTCTGGGCAAAATGTGAGGTTCGACATGACTGAAAACCGGCTTAGACCCTCAATGCTTTGCATTGAACGTTCCAATGCGGTGACCCCAGTTTTAATTATTTTGTGTTTTCTGTTGTGTGTATTGTCCTGTATTGTACAGACAATTGGTCACCTACCTCAAATAAAGAACCTGAGGGTAAGCGTTTCTCTCCTGCTGATGTTTCTGGGGTTTTATTTACCTTATATTCTTATTTTTAAGTAAATATAAATGAACAAGAAATGATCTGTGAAAACGATCCTCTGTAACAGAATATAGATTTTCTGTAAGACAAATTTTTCTTTTTCAGTGAAAAAATTAATGTTGCAACATTACCACTATCCCAAATTAACTTATATATAATAAAATTATGTTGACCTGCCTGTACAAAATTGATTATATACATGTAACGCAATTTCTACAGGATTTTATTTTATTTGTGTTGAATCTAATATTCAGATTTACTTCTAAGCATAAGAGTACTATAATAATACCGTCTATAATTAACGTACGATTTCGCCACAACATTGGGACACTTTAACGACTTCATTGTCTTACATTGCATGGACGCATATTAGTAGCATAGTTAGTGAAACCAAAATAATAAATTATCTTGGTGCACACTTCATGTCAGTAGATAGTGAAATCTTCTAAATTACGAATGCCTGATTAATATTCACAAGCGTTCAAACAAGTCATGGCCATTTGGTGCTGAAAAAGTCGAAAGTCCTTGTATGTCCTTTCTAACAATGCAATTTTGTCTAGAACAAACGTGTTTTTACCAAAATATGATGATAAGATCAACACAGGTACGTGTCTATCATTATACCCCCACAAACGAAGTTTAAGGGGGGGGGGTATATATGAGTGAGCTTGTCGGTCCGTCGGTCTGTCGGTCTGTTGGGTTTTGGTTTTCGGATCATAATTCAAGAAAGGCTTGACATATTCAAACAATTTTTGGTACACATATGTAACATCATAGAATACAGGTCACTTTCGATGTTGGTTAAAAACCATTAAATTTTGACAGAGTTATGGCCACTTTTCGACTTAAAATTCCCTAAAAACATGATTTCCGGACGATAACTTAAGAATGGCTTCACGTATTCAAATAATTATTGGTATACATGTGTAGCATCATAAAATACGGGTCAAATTCGACTTTGGTTACAAACCACTAAATTTTGACAGAGTTATGGCCCTTTATTTGACTTAAATTCCCTAAAATTTGATGTGTAGCAACATAAAATACAGGTCAAATTTTGACACAGTTATGGTCCCTTTCTTTACTTAAATTCCCGACAAACATGGACAATAACTAAAGACAGGCTTCACATATTTAAATTATTTTTGTACATAGGTGTAACATCATAAAATACAGATCAAGTTCAACTTTGGTTACAAACCACTAAATGTTGACAGAGTTATAGCTCCTATTAAAATTAATTTTTTCCAAATACACTGTTGACCATTCACACATTAAAACATTCGCTCTCTGTCCATTTCTGTCGAATGGATGCCATAGTTTTGTGACAAAGCCATATTGTGGGGGTATATCCGTCACTCATGTGACAATTCTAGTTTTGAAATGCGTAACTTATAGCTGATGTAAATGAACTCTTTATCCATACTTCCCGTTTGTGGTACTGCGACAATTTATCCACTGAGTGATGTATCGCGTTAACATAATGATACATTAGTAATGTTGATCAGACCCTATATATATATATATGCCTTTATAGAAAACGCAACAGCACGACACAATGCTACTTAATGTTTATTAGCTCGACATATTATAACTTGTCTTAATAGTCAACGTTTTGAGCGGAATAACTTGTGAAAGCTTTGTTTTGTTCATTGAAATTGCTTGCCATGAAAGCGAACAGCAACTTCTGATTTGTTAAAAGAATTTCTGTTTAATGCAACAATAAATGCATCTTACTTTTATGCATGTCAGCTAAACGTAGCGTAAACTTGGTGAAAATCCATCATTTCAGCATAATAAAGTTCATAAACCACACAAATCATGCATATCATGACTATTTACCTGACCAACAACAAACCCTTTAATTAAAATACTCGAATCGAGCCTACATCCAAATGATTTGTATCTAAGCTCTTTGACCATAAGCATACTGAACAATCTCGCCTTTCTTCTTAAGCCAGATAGTCAAGCTGAAAAAATAAATAGTACTACCTGAGAGTCAGTCAGCTGTTCGGTACTAATCGGAAATCTTCTGAAGATTTTCGGCTGCTATCGATTTATCTGATGATCGATAGTACCTTATCTAAGATTCAATCGATAATAAAATTTACGCTTTCATACCCTCAACAATTTAATCTGGCTGTCCTGTTAGCGCAGTGTTTTTTGAGTATATCAATATGCAAGAGTATATCAGTATGCAAGAGATAAAGCGGCATGATTCTAGCTGTTTTTATACACTTCTATTCACTCTTATAATAATTATTAATCCACAATCTTTAATAGTAACAACACACTAGAACAACAACATCAACTGCTGCTGCTGCTGCTGCTACTACTACTACTACTTCTACTACTACTACTACTGCTACTACTACTACTACTACTACTACTACTACTACTACTACTACTACTACTACTACTACTACTAATAATAATAATAATAATAATAATAATAATAATAATAATAATAATAATGTAACACGAATAATTATACGTTCGCTACCTAGATTTTATATTACTGTTGTTGTAAACTACAGTTTGTGATACCAATTAATGAGAATCGACCACGGAAAATTACGACAATTTTGCATTATGAAAATGGCATCTATGCCATATTGGGGGTTACACAAGCAAATTATTTAGTGGCCCCATTTGTCACATTCGCCTATCCATGGAGACCAGGTATAGAGCCTGTTTTCAGACAAGTTGGTGCACCCTTGTCAAGACAGCCACACTTTAGCTCTTAGGACCCAACAATATAATTTAAAAAACAATTAGGACAGCACCCATGTTTAATGATCGTTATCATCTGATTATACCACCGACCCATATAGTGCCTGCATAATCCCATTTTCAATTGATATATTAAGCTTTAATTAATATAGAAACTTAAAAAAAGTTAAATCATTTCAAGTTATACATTTTAATAGTTACATTATCAGAACTTTGTAATTTCAGATATTCTAGCTTGTTTTGTCTTAATTTAAGTGTGGAATTTTTCTGTTACGCGTATTAAAAAAAACAACTGGTTATTTTCCCTTTCGGTTTCTTTCATTAATTTCGGGCATTATGCTGACGTTTTGCATTTAAAGAACTTGTTTTTGGATCAAAATATTTAGACATAATTTCTTATCTTTAATAAAACAATAATTGAAAATATGTCTTCTGCTATAAATTAACACGTGCTATTAGGTCTTCATGTCAGTTATGTTTCCGTGAATAATGCGTGAAATAAAAAAATATGTTTAGTTTTATTGATATTGACGATCTAAATTTAGACTCTTTACGTAATTTAACGAAATATTCATGAGGTGCCAGGTCAAACCTATAACGCATAATACACATACATACTCGCGGTAAAGTTTGTTTTCAGCGTGTATGTATGTCACACGCATAGTTTGCGAGACCATAGCTCCGACTGTACCGTGGCTGCCTTCATTACATTTTGCTACAACTGTAGCAAAAACTAAGACTATTGTTAAAGTAATATACATGCACATCTCTTAGTTGTAATTACTGATAAATGGACAATCCATATGCTATTGTGGACTTTACACAAGTGAACTTCTGATGGGGCACGATTATGATAGTGTGGTTGTGAACTGCAAAGATAGTGACGATGTGATAATACGTTAACACATGTGAGTTGTTTGAGGTGAACGTTTGACAGTATGAATACGAATATTAAACAGGTTGTACTTTTGAATGATAGCATCATTTAAACTGATAACGTATTCAATTTAAATGTAGTGCTCTTAAATGTACAGTGTAATATGAATATAGCTTTTTAACGGAACAATTTTAAATTTTAAGTTTATAAATAAAATCATTGAAACACAATACAACTACTTAACTCTGATATAGTAATACGTTCATTGTAAAAAAGACTAAACAGAGATTCTTGCATAAAAAAGAAAATTGCTGTTGTGTTACACACACTGTTTGCTTCCATAGTGCCAATCTGATTGGCATTTCAAGATAATATTTGGAAAAAAATTACTTCCACCAAATAGGTTATGTTTTTGTTACCGTTGGTGTCCTTCCTTTTTTTTTGTCTCTTAATCTCTTTGTCTGTTAGCAACTTTACACAAACATTTATGACCTTCCGGTGCATGATTTGTTTGGGAAGGTTGGGAACGGCCAATTGATTGCATGATTAAAAAATCTTTATTATCGAATTATATGACAAGTTAGGTAACCTACACGAACAATCAGTAATTCAGTAGCATTATTTTGTATTTATCTTGACGGAGGTCAGCGATCTCCTAGTGCCAGCCTGGCAGGATCTTGTGATTAACATGCACCGCTTTTTAGACTGATGGCGGAAGCCAACGGTCTTTTGAGAGAGTAATTTCTAAAACAGGTATCGCGGAAAACTACTTCTTTTCTTTGCAGGTTACGAGTCAGTAAATCGAAACCTGAAAGGTTCTTCTTCAAAACAGCAATATTTTCTTACCTTTTAATTATGACATGTGTACTATAATGTGTATATCATGTAATTTTTTTACAATTACAGTTTCTAAAAATGTCAATTAATATAAACATTACGTCTAATTAATGGCAACCCTATTTTCTCTATTTACTTAAATGTAACCGAAATATTCACCTGGGTGTCCTGGAAGGTCTAATTACACCAAAACGGAAGTCACATCCTCAGGGTTACATGCTGTCAGTTAGATAATAAACACATAGGGTTCAGTGTATAATGCATATGATTTTTAAAATACAGTTTAAATGATATATTTTGGCATCAATTTAAAGGTATATATGTTAGAAATAAGAAAAAAGTCTTTTTTGCACTACTTTGTCTTAGTGGTTCCCATCTTCATAACTTTTTGCCCATGTATTCTTGTACAAAATGCCTGTCAAAATCGGTGTGTTCATTCTAAGGTAAATATTTTAAGTTACAACGTATAGAATTTGTTGACATGCTATTTTTTTCAAAATGTTATGGCTTTATCTTTCCAACAATGTATGGTGAGATTATTTGCGCATGCGTAACATGGAATAAGACCACTCAATTAATGCGCTACATCGGTGATTTTTGACTCGTTGTGAAAGTGTTATTTCTTGTTTACCGATTCTTATTCTAAATATTTTAACAACAAATTTCTGAAATGTATTAATTTTAAACTGTAATATGGAAATTCGAGAGCACGCATCATATGACCTACTTTTGACTCAATAGGCTACGAATCACTAACAATCGATGCTCCTTACTACCACGCTTTATTCTGCATGGCTCTTTGAAGATTGACTTGTTAACGGGCATGTATATAATTCCGTTTGCATTTGATAATTAGCTTGAAAAATATGTATTCGTTACTTACGAATGAATTGTATTATGATATCGTATACTATTGAATAAGAAGCCATATTATCAAGTTTAAAGGTGGGAAATTGAACTTCATTCAAACAAATGTTTCCTTTTTAGCAAAAAAAAAAAACAACAACTCATAATTCATACGCTTTTAGTTTCTATTGTCGCCAACAGTCTTTTTACGCTGTCAGCGTTTTGATTGTAATAATTAACCGTGTCGACATACATGTTTTCGATATAATGGTGGTACGCGTACTATAACAACTAACGAGACGTGACAAAGTTTATGTCATACATAGTATACATCAAAACGCTGATAGCGTACAAAGACTGTTGGCGAGGAAAGAAACTTGAAAAAAGGAAATGTTAAGTGCATTTTACTTTAAAGGAAACATTTGTTTATGAAAAATTAAATAAATCATGGCACTTGTCCCGAAACATTCCGAACACCCCTCGTATATGCATATCAGTAAACAATCCAATCTGCAAAGGGCAAAATTGCCGATGTAGCGTAACAGTTCGTAGTATCGATTTTTAGTGGCATGTCGCCTGCAGAGTCAATCAGTAGGTCATACCATGCGTGCTCTTGATTTTCCGTAATACTCTTTAAAATTAAGCACTCAAACATTGTAATAAGTCGTTGTCAAAATGTTCAAAAGAAATATGAACATTCGAAAAAACCACAGTTTACCCAGCCAGCCAAAATGGTCGTTATAGCGCATAAATTTAGTGTTTTTATTCCAGGACAAACCTGGGAATATTTCGGGTACTTACAAGTAAATATCGAAAGTAGAGTGTGATCAACGTTTGAAGTAACAGTTTTAATAAATTGCCTTTTTTCGAAACTGTAATTTCGTTTAATAAACTTTAGAATCCACATGATAGGCAACATCTTAAATACTTAAAAGGTAAGAATACATGCATGATCTTTGCTGTTGAGAAGGACAATTTGTTGTTTCAATTTACTGACTATTTGCCTGCAAAGAAAAGAAGTAGTTCCATCCTTACAGATTTGCGAATTAAGCTTCTAAATCCAGTTTGCTAATTACGCCTACAATCTAAAGCATACATTTGTACTGCTATTGATGGTGTTTTCATTTCTTACTTAAAAATCGGAAGCGAGTTTAAGGTTGCGCGTTTCTTCCTTTAAATTTCTTTTTTTGGTCATGATTATCAACTATATTTAATCTATAATTCATTTGATGTCTTCTGTTCTAAACAAAAGCAACTTTTTAATGCAACATACGCTCTGCATTGTTTGTGATTTGTGAATTTCGAATGAAAATACATTAACAGGTTTGACAATAAGTTAAGAAATAATTTTCGATTTATCGTTGTTTATCGGCCAATAAACAACGATTTAGAGTTCGTATGCGTAGGAATTAAATACTAGTAGTCACGCAACAGAACGACAAATAGTTGCTTGTTGGCCGATAAATAACGATAAATCCAAATTTATTTCGATTCTAACTTTTCTGACAAATATTTTTGCAATTGTAATGTGATCTACATTTTACTATGCTGACCTAAGAATCTGGACGACTTTTTGCGTTGTTAATTGTGTAGTTTGACAACGATAATTGTGTTCTTTGTCTGTAGAAAATCAGCGAGTATCGTGTTATAATTAAGGGACTTACATAAACTTTTTTTTCATTTAATCCGAACATAAACAAATTGGCAATTATCACTTTTTATACCAGATTTTTTTATTTAGCTGCGCATGCGTTCTTGCATATGTTACGGTTCTTATACAATTACGCCACATCTTTCATAAAGTTATTCAAAGAGATTTGTAGAAATGTTGTCGAGATTTGTGAGCAACACGACACACTGATAATTGTTTCATGCGCTACTTTGATGTGATAAAAGAGCGTTGACAATTTGAGCAGGACGATTTAAATAAAAAAGCCAATGTTTTCCTCAAATCGTTTGTTTATAATACGTTTTGGTTTAAGTGACATTTAATGTTTGAACATTATTGCGGGTTTAATGGTGTCTGACAATTTTTAGTGGAAGATTAAAACAGATTATATTCTGTCCTCGATCATCTAACACACTCCATCGCCCGACCATTTCGACCTATAAAATAAATATAATAAGATAAATAGCAAGTAAAACTGGCTAAATACAGTATTATGCAAGTTATTTGTAACTAATAATGATACAATGCTGGGACTAGCCTGTTTACATGGAAATAATACTATTCATGCAAGCCCTGTTGAGTAAAGAACCTTTATGTTCTCTTAAAAATAAGCATGAAAATTATTTATTGGTATGCATTCCAGCGTTTGTTTTAAATTCTAACAAATAGCATAGTTTGCTTTGAAAAAAAAACCGGAACAATAACACATATGTTCGTAATGGTAAGTCAAGTCTGAATTTATACTTTTTTTCTGTTGATTGAAATATAACTTTTATTTTGTGTAACACTAAATGTTATACCGATGGAGCATCTGTAGGGCACGTGACTGAGGCGGAGTATGAATATGTTTCTCCCTTCTGTATTGGGCACGTGATCCCCGTGCCGCAGGCGTCGCTGGGGTTTATTTGGAAATCAGTCCATACACCGGCTATCTCGCCCTTGCATTTGTTGGTTGCTATGTTCATCTTAAGCAAACATAGTTTCTCAATTATGCGGAGAATGTCAGGCATATATAAATGAATTCAAATGTGTTTAACACACATTACAACAAATAGTAACAGTAAGGAATACTTATTTACCAAATATTAAGCTGCAACCGGTATTGTGCTTTGTGATGTTATATTTATCAAGTTAATTGTTTTCGATTGAACAAATGACCTGAATTACAAGAAATGTAAACTTTTACTTGTTCATTACATATTCCATGTGCATTTAAGGTAAATTTGTTTACCAATCTTATGTAATTCAAAAAATTAAGACCACTACAGAAAATCAACAGCCATGTATATGTACAAGTAGTTTATATATGGTCTCCTGTATGTCCTTGGTGCATGCGTGTGTGACCTATTTCTTGAATTGTGTTTGTGTTATTCTGCGTTGTATTAATAGAAAAGGCAAAATGCATGTAGGTTTAAACCCCAAATGTTTTGCATTGACCGTTCCAAAGCGGTGACACCAGTTTTAATCATTTTGTGGTATGCTATGCGTATTGTACTGTGTTGTATAAGCAATTGGTTTCTAAAAGAACGAGAGGATGTTAATAAGTGGACTTCTCCTGCTGATGTTTATGGGTGGTCCTTTCTTTTATATTGTATTAGTTTCCTTTTCTGTAACATTTCGATACGTATGCAATACTATTATTTTATCGTCGAAAAATATATGTAATATATAGTATGTATCTGCGCAAATCTGAAACCGAACATAATAGGTTATTTCTTTTCGAAGTTGCCGACAAGACACTGATGTCTTACTAGCAGTGAAGTTAATGCGTCCAGTGTACGTCTGCCCCAAGTGGATATCACAAGGTTCGGATGAGCAAGGTTCAAGAAGGATGGAGTGAACGGTCCCATGGCTACCTGAAAAGTGTGTCTTCGCATGTGAAATAAATATGATTATCGAAGAAAAATAATAAAACATGTTAACATAAGAAGTGACTATAAAATGTTATGTTTTCGAGAGAATTGTTTTATTTGTTTTTGTTTCTACACTTACGTTGCATATTTAAAGCCAAGATATATACATGTACGTATCTGTGTTTCTTGTTTTTTGCGGATAACATTTAATAACGTACAGAAAGATTATTTGCTCAGTATACGTGTCAAGAGGTCACGCGCTGCATGAGGTGGAATCACTATTTAGAATATGTAATCCTAACAAATTATTGCTGTTGTTTATTTTATCTATGCCCAAATAGCACATTTTAGTTACATGGTTGTGAATTACCGCTGCTAATTTTCAACAATGGATAGACTGCAACAAAACGAAGTTATTACGATCGAGAAAGAGACTATAAACAGATCGACAAAACAGCGTTCTAGTAAAATAAGAAATACAATAGGTTTTAGGAAATATTTAGATCGACGTTATTTGGTCCTTGTTTGTGAACAATTTAACATGGGCTTAAGTGTGCTACTTTTTGTGAAAAACTATTTTTCAACTTTTATTAGCATTACACATAAAGCATAGTTGTCAGGAAAGCTGTCAAATGTTCGTTGGTGGGGCAATGACACCGAGTTGTTTCTTGTTCATTTTTTCCTCAAACATATATACGGATATCTTGAAATGTTAAGCAGTATTCAACGAAAAACTAGTTTTATTTTTTTAATAAATTGTCCCAACTCTGTTGGCCCAATTGTCATTTCGTCAAACCGCAGTCTAATTGAAGCGTTTTCAACGTTTTGATTTTTTGCATCCACATGACATAGAAACGAATACAATATTAAGGAAACCCTAAACTCGAATGGCTATTTAGAACAAAGAAAGTATAAATAAAGAAATTGAAAATTAGATTGCTAAAACATATTTATGCATTTAAAATGTACATCTTGAAAATTCATATATCTAAATCATATCCTTACCGCAGTCGGTGTGTCTGCTCAGGTAAATGCCATTACAAACGGCGAGGAGGCAGAGCGCGCTCAAGATGCGAAGTAAGGACATGGTGAGGCGGAAAAATGAATGACAGCCCTTTTGACGTGTCACTCTTATATACGCCGCCGTACAAAAACTTTGTTATCTAACAACCCTACACAGGACATGCGTGATCGTCAACACGGATTTAAAGGCTGAATTGTTTGATTTATTTGTGTGTTTTTTTCACAAAATCTCATATTTCTGATTTTACATGAACAATTTTGAAAGTAACTTATTAACTGCAGATACTATTAATGATTTCTGAGTGCAATAAAAAAAACTTTATATTTAGCTTGAATTATCATTCGGGAGATGGCTGCATCCGTTGTAGAAATTGTTTTGAAATCTATCTAATATAAGCATGTACACCTAAATTGTAAACAACTTACTTTCAGTTGTACATTTTTCTCAGTATCCACAATTTAGGTTGAATTGCTTCAAAAGCTGATTAACAAGCAGAACTTGTCCCACATGTGGGATATTTCCATTATAATATAACCTTCAGTTCCTGGTTGTTTAGAGCTTTGTTTCTAATTAATAATTGTTACGGACTATTCTACGTCTCCACATTCTGGTAATTTAGAACGTGAATACAATTAAAAATCACCGTTTTATTTTGTGTTTCGTGATAATAATTTATTGTTGTCCGAAAATAAGAACTTCAAGGGTTTTTTGTTTGTTTCATATTTAACATTTCTGCACATTTTCTTTCATAATTGTTGATGTTGGCAACATTTCAATGATTATACAACATCGCTTTAAAAGTGTTCATATTGTGCCCAGTTCTATGTCAGTACAATCTACTAGAATTTGTCTTTTCACGTGTTGTGGAAAGTTTTTAAAAAGACGTCAATTATTGCATAGAGCAAAGAAACAATGCGGCGTATCTCTTGCAACGTTAGCACGATGTACACCAGCTAGGCATGTATAGTTATACAATATTATAAAAATGTCTGCATGACGCAAATGCGTTTATGATGAGAATGAAGCCAAACTAATTGCTAAATCGATGCAAAAATCTCTTCAACGTCAGACCCTTTAATATGTAGACACCTGATGATCACGTGATAACGACCGAAGACAGACAAAAATACCTATTATCTCGTATCATAACTGTACTCAATTAGCGTTTGCCATGTTGAATTTATTTTAACCATACGTCATTAATAAGTATTAAACCAACAAAACTAATAACAATCTATACAACATCATTAACAACAGTTTAACGGCCTCCAACGATCTGTAGCGGGAAGTTAAAGCAGATCATGTTCTGTCCATGATCATCCAGCACACTCCATTGGCCGACCATTCTAACCTAGAGAACAAATTGCAACCTCAATATCAAGGTGCATTACAGTACATATGCATGAGACAGGAGACGGTGCATGTGCATGTTACACACCGCATTACGGTAGACATGCATGTGGCATGTAACATTACAGGACTCGTGCAAATAACATGACACAGTACGGTACACGTGCACATTACACAACACATTTACTATACACATACACGACACAGTCCATTACGGTACACGTGCTTATTAAGGTTACGATGCGCTGTAAGTGTCGTAAAAAATAATATACCGATGGGGCGTCGGTGGGGCAGGTGACTGAGGTGGTGTAAGTGTAAGTCTGTCCCTTCTGGATTGGACACGTGATTCCCGTGCCGCATGCGTTACTAGGGTTGATTAGGAAATCTGTCCAGGCGCCGGCAATCTCTCCTTTGCATTTGTTTGTGGCTGTGTTACTATGTTCATCTGCAGGATATTACATCGAACTTACATTAAAAAAACGTCTAAAGCAATTCTCACAGCAACTGTTGTAATTAATATTAATACAAACTCAATCGAAATCGTGATCAACACGTCGTCTATGCTCTTCCAAATTCCAAATTTGGTCATGAACTTACGTAGACATGATGGCGATATTCCTCATTTAGGAATTGACATAATAAAGTATGATATGATAAGGAACTGTTAACTAACCAGTATATTGAGGCTCATGCGAAATTTGATCGTAATCGCTGATCTATTTCTATTGTTTTTTTATTTTGGTATAATATCATGTTGCAGTGCTGGTTCCGTATTATGCATGCCATAGAAAAAAAATATAAAGATATAAAGTATCGGTCCACTCATCCCTGTTTGATTATGTAAACTGTTTGATGTAATGTCAACGAATGCAATCGATGAAACAAAGTTACACATCGGAATACATGTCTATTGGAAAGGAATAAAGCATATAAATCTAACTGCTAAGAACCCTGTCCAATTATCTTGGCTTTCAATCCACACTAAATTATAATAACGTCAATCGTATAAGCCAATTTAGAGAATTGACATGATGCCTTACTGGCTGTGAAGTTGATGTGAGCGGTGTAGGTCTGTCCCAGGTGTATTTGACAGGGCTCGTGGGAGCAGGGCTCTAGCAGGATGGAGTGGACTGTGCCATGGCCTCCTAAAATAACAAGAGCATGAATGTATTAACATAGAACCCTGCAAATGAAAATAATATTATATATTAGCATTGCATTCAACGTACTGTATCACAGAAACCAGAACGTTGTCAAATCATCAATGCATGGAAAGTAGTTAAAAAATTATTATTGACTGCTCATGGCCACTTGCATTTCTGTCAACTATTTTAAATTAATCGCAAATGGTTCAACTAAATACAAAGTGGCTCGAAACAAAACTTCTAATTATTGATATGTGAACGGTGAGAGATGCAGATCATCTATTTGTTTCATATGACCATGTTAAGTATATAAATAAGTTCATGTATTTGCATAAAACGTGTTGTTGGTTTTAAATGTGATAAATTTATTTTTGAATGCAATTTAAATAATTAATACTAAATTAATGAGAAGGATTAAATATATGTATAAGTAAAAAAAATATATACATGCATTAAAATGATTAAATCAACAATTGTTTCTAGTTATAACATACAAAGTGTAACCATTTTCGAATAAACATTACCACAATCGCATCCATAAGAGAGAGAGGATACATAGCAACTCTTGGACTGAACGCAACCCTGAATCTTTAAATTGTGATATTGTGATGTCAACATAGTGATATTAATTAACAAGTCAATTGACGTTCAGAGTATTTTCATAGCAAAGTAATTATAAAATGTTCTATTGGATGAACTACTATTATATATAGAGGATATTTGTTTGTTTTCGGTGTGATAACGCGTGATATCATCACCGGAAAGGGAGACTATTAATATTTTCACGAGAGCTTGCGCGAGTGAAAATATTAAATTGTCTCCCTTTCCGGTGATGATATCACGCGTTATCACACTGAAAACAAAACAAATTTTCTTGTTATTTTATGCTTTATTAACCTTTGTTTTACCTTTTAATGGAAAGCATCGCGGGAATCATAACGTCATGACATCAAAATAATGACGGCATTTCACAGTTTTGAGCCCGGCATCGATGACGGTCCGTTTCATTTACTGTATTAAATCGGGACCCCAAAAAGTAGTCCTTCACTGTGAGTGATATAGGGATATATCTCACTGATATTTTTCCATATTTCACTACTTAGCATTAAATAAATAGAGGATATTTGTTTGTTTCCGGTGTGATAACGCGTGATATCATCACCGGAAAGGGAGACAATTAATATTTTCACAAGCACCTGCGCGAGTGAAAATATGTAAATTGTCTCCCTTTCCGGTGATGATATCACGCGTTATCACACCGAAAACAAACACATTTTCTTTTTATTTTAATGCTATTGAGTATTCCTTATACTGGAATTATTTTGAAGGGATTTTTAACACGACGTTGTCAGTTTTATGTCAGTACTATTTTCTCTATAATGCGTAGTAATCGGGGTTATTTATAAACATTCCTGCGCCATGTTGGATTACGATAAAATGTGCCGTGGATCAGTTAAGCAATTTAAACCACACAATTTTTGACTCTAGGCATTAACCTGGCAGCGTGTTTACAGTACAACAGTCGACTATATTGTACAGTATATTCATAGGCAACGCAGAATCCGGGTTTCGAAATGTATTTAAGTTTGAATACATGCAATTGGATACACGTAATCGTTGAATAAGGTCCAGCTTTAAAATCAAACAACACTCACTGCTAGGTTTAAATACATTTAAAATAGAAGTACATATTGTAAGTGAAAGTGCGTTCAGTTCTCCGAAATTCACATTTTCTAACAATAGCGTGAGCATACGTGTTATGATGTAAACAGCAGTTAACACAGTCACGACATTCAAACGCACTATGTGTTTTCGAAAGCAATTCAAGATGATTAAACTCGTAGATGCGCGTTAACATGTGAAATAGTGTTCGGACATGGGTTACTTATACGTGTAAAGTGTTTTCTGTATTAGTTATTCGGATTTAACCACACAATTGGGTTTAAAGTCGGTCGAAGATTTGAAGAAAACAAGATGGCGGAGAATAGAACGCTGAACACTTCTTACAACAGCACATTGACTACTTAAATACTTCAGCGTGATTACTGGATATACAGACTTATTACACACAAACTTAGATATAAATATTGGCTTGCTCAATGAGCACAAGTTTTAACTTACGGCTACGTTGGATTCTTATTGGATTTTGGAAAACCGGCAATACAGCAATTATGTAAACAAAGGGAGACTACTGTTCACAGCAACAGTAAACAAAACGTGCAACTGCAAGTGTAGTATGCGGGAATTAATAAAGTGCAAAGGATAAAATAAATACTTTGGATACTAAAATTAAGTTTGGACCAAGCTGACCAGCTCCAATGCCTTGTGGGTAAATCTTGTACCCGCACGACATTGTCTGCACTAGTCTCCTTGGCTCAATACGACTGAGGAAAATCCAAGAGAAAAAAAGAGGAAAGACAGTTCAATAAATCGGCTAGGTATGTTTAACATTTGCTGTTATTAATCTTTACTACTTTTCTTTTTGGTAATTCTGAATGATAAATATTGACAACAATGACAATTCAATATTATCCAAATCAAATTAAATTAAAAAAAAGTTGTCCCTCACTGTGAGTGATATAGGGATATATCTCACTGATACTTTTCTATATTTAACTACTTAGCATTAAATAAATCAATTAATTATATACATGTGTAATGAAATATAAAAAAACCACAACTCGTTTCATATAATGAAAGAATCAAGCCATGTCTGTATCAAATCTAAACTACCCACTCACCACAGTCGGTGTGCCTGGTCAGGTATATGGCTTTACAAGCGGCGATGAGACAGAGGGCGCTGACGATGTGAAGGGCGGTCATGTTGGAACTGAAATGTCTATTGACCCATGCTCATGCCTGTTGGCCTTTATATACTCAGTTGTGTCGCCATGGCGAGATTGAGAGTTCGTTATCTAGCGTTGGTCGAGGTCAAGTTGGACACACAGGCAACGTGTGGTCGTTAAACCCAGTTTTAAAGGAATTTGTTGATGTAAATGTGGCGAATGTAATTTTATAACATTAAAGGGACTTGTTGTATTTGTTAAAAATTATACATAAATAATTTGATATTTTAAGGAAAGAAGTGTCGATGGAATTTTAGAAATCATTTATGTGAACAGATACTCTTCATTTTTTCCCTTGAATGCAGTACGATCTGAGTCAATGTTATGTTCTTGTTTAAAGCATTGTCGTAGTATGTTCTGCAATTGCAAATGGTTTATAATTTATTTTAATGATGTGCAGACTATTGCCTTTACCGAAGTTCTAGCACAGTTGGCATTGTCGAGTCAGCCAAAACGGAGAGTGAATGATATACGCTATTTTATGGTATCAAACAATGTAGAAATGAACGAAGACAACATTACGTTTGTTGGAGATTTGCTGAATATTCAGCTGTCATAAAATAACAATTTAGAGGATGGTTTGCCGTTAAATATTTCGTAAATCCTAACTTAAATATGCAGAGAAAATTAGAACTGAAGAATTGTAAAAAAAATACTTGTTCATTAATACGAGGCCACAAAAGCGACATTTGCAACATTTGTTTGAGCTAATTCGAATAGCTTTTTTTCATAAGAGAGTTACCTTATATCATATCATCTAAGAATTATACATTTGTGCATTAAGTAGAACTAACCGATGACGATCAAGTGGGTCTCAGTTAGTTCAGTGGAATAGTATCACCCCATATGGTCCGACAAAGTAGTCTGATAACTGGGAGAAATTCAGGACAGAAGGTGTGACAGAGAATGCCAACGACCTGGCAATAATGATAATATTTCTATCGCATCACATTTTAGGTATCTATCTAAACACAATAAAAATAAATATGAATTATATATTTATTTGATAATAATAATAATAATAATTATAATATAATATATAAATTACATTCACTAGTTTGAATTTATTTAATGGCCTTTAACAATCTGCAGCGGGAAGTTGAAGAAGAGCATGTTCCTTCCTCGGTCATCCAATAGGCTCCATTGACCAACCAAACGAACCTATACAATAAAATACAAAGCAAAATAGTATTTTGTAATGTTTATTATAATATACCATTCATTTAAATAATCATCACCCATTATTACTATGAGCCATGTCCGTACGAAATTAGGTAAACACAAAGTAAAGTGCTTTTTTACATTTGTATAAGCCTCACATATAAATAAATCACACGTATTCCAAATGTTACGATTACATGGATACGTTACTCGGCTACGAGTAGAATGCCGTCACATATAAATAAATCACACGTATTCCAAATGTTACGATTACATAGATACGTTACTCGGCTACGAGTAGAATGCCGTTACGATTACATGGACTCGTTACTCGGCTACGAGTAGAATGCCGTCACATATAAATAAATCACACGTATTCAAATTGTTACGATTACATGGACTCGTTACTCGGCTACGAGCAGAATGCCGTCACATTGAATGGTAACGTCTTTGAAAAAAGAATTGGTTATACAAATTAGAATTTCGACATATCAATGTACGTGTCGCATGTATGACGAGTATGTTATGTTCAAACGTTTTTTGACTTGTTAGTAGTGTACATGTATAACTACTGTTTTTGACTGGGCTTTAATTTTGGCTATATTGGCGGTCACAACGATAGCGCAAACTAAAACTCTGCCATTTATACACGCCGTATAAAACTGTATCATGAAATAATAAGACTAATCAAATAAAATGCTTAAATACGTCCACTGAAAATATTAAATCTGATAAAAATCTCAAGATCACAATAAATATAGTTAGTATCTTATTTAAGAGAAAATGAAACGTAGTAAACAAACCTGTGTCGTCGACTATAGAAATATTTACAATATATATGTAATATTTCATAGTAAACAAGTTGAAGCTATATGTTCTACCTCGGGAGCGTCCGTGGGGCACGTGACTAAGGCGGTGTAAGTGTAGGTCTGCCCTCTTGTGGATTGGGCACGTGATCCCCGTGCCGCAGACGTTACTGGGGTTTATTGGGAAATCAGTCCAGACACCGGCGATCTCTCCCTTGCATTTGTTGGTGGCTGTGCCACTGTTTTCATCTGAAAACAATATATATTAATTTATCTATTAATTTATCCTAACATTTGTGTTATCAGAATGAACGTATAATTTAAACAGATGTATATAAATTGATGCCTCATTCCGGGTGTTAATTAGTAGTCAATGCAAACATTCCAATAAATTAATTGTTCCTATGCGGCTAGTCCTCGATCTATACGAGCATCTTACTGGCTGTAAAGTTGATGTGGGCGGTGTAAGTCTCCCCCAGGCGGATTTGACAGGGCTCGTGGGTACAGGGCTCTAGCAGGATGGAGTGGACTGTGCCATGGCCTCCTTCAAGGTCAAGGTCATGTTAAAGGTAATGCAACATTTCAAGTACATTTTCCATGACCTTCAGCAATTACACATAGTGTGAAACTGATACTACTAGGTACAGTATTGAATAAGTAACACTATTTTTAACATCATTACATTATGCCAACATTCACGCAATTACACGTATACCATAGTGAACGTCAAGACTATGATTGTTAACTACATCTTTTGTTTAGTTTTTAATCTTTCTAATCTTTTTATATTAGTAAAAATGGCATGTAGTTTGCAATTTATTTACTATAATCTAGTCAATAATATTTGCTTGTATAAGAAAGTTGTGACTTTGCTGGGCATCGTTTAAAAATACCCAATAATTTTAACAAAGTGCGCGCTACATTAAGTTTGAATGGAACCGCCTATACATTGCACAATGATAACCGTGCTAATTTTAAAAGTTAAGATCAACAATGCAGCTATCATTTTTTCAGTAAATTTATTAAATGTCAGTGATTACATATACATGCATACATATGTATGTACATTAAGAAACTGTATGATCACATTACTAAACGTTGATTTGACTACATATACTAAAATATGAAAAAAAAAGTAAAACAAATAAAATTTTCGTTAATATGAATCTAAATCATATTCCGACCGCAGTCAGTGTCTCTGGTCAGATAAATGGCATTGCAAGCTGCAAGAAGGCAGAGTGCGCTCGAGATGCGAAGGAAGGCCATGGTTTTCGGACTGAAATTGTCGAGTAACTAAAGGTCCACCAATGGCGCCCTTTTATAGTTCGCCGAGAACGTACGCCTGTAGTTGGAGCTTTTGCCAGGTTGTTTGCCTGGAGAAGGAAAGGTTCAAATGTAGACCCAGGGAACTCGTTTCCTTGACGTTGACACACAACTTACGATCTTACGACAGTAACGATATAATTGTTGCTGCTAGTCTTATGTAGCAACATGCTAATGTCATAGGGTGTAAGCTAAGATGTCCTTTTACTATATAGATATATATATAGTAAAACACCTTTTCCATTAGTAAAATTAGCACTCCAATGTAGTAGTTGAAATATTAGTTAACTAATAGTGGTTGTTAACCCATTGTTGTGCACGAGTACTAATATTTATTCACCGCACTACTTTCGCTACTTTCCCGCACTACGTCAGACACACACAGACAACGGACACAAACAGATCGCCACATTGATCGGCACATTTGAAACCATTTTTGTAGGGTTTAATAATAAACCTACAGGTAAATATTATTAATAAAAGTTTATATAATTGTTTATATATATCTCGGATCTATTGCTTTATTTTATAATGTGTATTTGTATTTTGTATTTTATCATTGTATGATGTTAGAATTTCCCGCTCATCATACCGCCATTTTGATTATGCATTGTAATTGTCATTTGTATACTTGTTTGCAGGCTAATTATTATTATTATTATTATTATAAGCATCGTTATTCATTCACAGGATCTGACCAATACATATTAAAGACTAGATCCACGACTTTGTTTGTTCATTCGAACCCGAGCCGCCTCGAAGGGCGTAGCTAGACCGGAGACAATGGCGCCCAACGTTGCAGTCTTCTGATGTTTGGTCGAATGGGATAGCGTGCACGTTTGGTATACCAGATCTTCAGGACGGTACCAATCATCGATCTTCAGGAACCCGCGGGTACAAAACGTTTTAAGGGCCCTATCTTCTAGAACGTTACAACCACACTGGACCAGGGATTCGTCGCTGGAGTTGTGACATTAAATATAGTGACAGTGTGTGAACATTGTGTTGATTCGTGATCATCGATTCATTTTTTTGTTGTATTTTATAGTCAATCAGGTTATTTTTATGTCTGATATTTAAAGTGTTTTTTTTTCAAAACTTTTTTTTTCCAAAACTATAAATAGGGAAACCCACTGCACTAACATTTAGGTTGCATGAAACCTGACCTACGTCGCTGCATTTGAGTAAAATCACGGGCATTCATCGACCACTAATCCGTTGAACAATAAAACGTTACGCAGTATTGCTATGTAGTTGTGTGTAGTTAGGTAAACACGTTACTATATATAGTTAGGTAAAACCCAAGTACAGAGTGATTTGCATTCCCAGTAGTAAGTGATACCCTGTGTAATCCCTCCAAACCCGCAATTATCCATTTATTGCCTATTGGTAACCCCGAAAAGCTATACACGTGCATTTGATAAATTCACGGGTATTTAGTGAATGAGACCGTTGATGGGAGCGTTATTTTTCAATGAAATTCGTTATAAACCAATTTCATTGTGAAATAAAGAAATGGTTACAGAAAATCCTTACAGGTTGTGCGATTCGATTAGTTAGCGGTCGTACCTTGATTTAATTCGGAATATTGTAAAAGTTTACAGGTTTAATCTGTAAAATTTACATATATTGCGATTGGATAGTTATCGAGTTACCGATCTGGGTTAAAAGGCGTTTATCGGAAGCGGAGAACGTGAGCGTTGACTAGTAGTAATTGATTGACGGGTTATTGATAAATACTTTTAGCAAATTTTAATTTGAACTTAATTACTAAATTATTTGAATAATTATTGGATTAGACATACTCTTAGAGATTGGTGAATTAATGTGACTGATGTTCATATATTTAGTGTTTATTGAATATATACTTAGTTTAGCATTTTAGGTTGTTTATATTTCAATTCAATATAGTGATTTATTGAATATATCTGCATGCTATGTTGATAACATGAACAGTTGTATATGCTGATACGCGAATTTGTGAATGAAAAGTTACCATAAACGTATATTGTGGAATAGACGCTTCTGAGGAAAATAGCGTTTTATGAACAATGTATTTTGAAATGACAATGGACATTACAAAGTGTTTATAATAACGTGAATTCGTATAAGCATATACGTTGAATAAACATTATATTAGTCTGATTGTTTGAAACATTTTGCAACATGGAAGGTGCAGGTGATATGACAGAAATGGAAAAGAGACTTCGCAGACGAGAAATGATACGAAATGATTGTGAATTAACAAGTGAAATAGAAAGGGTTGAACGAATCAAGCAGAGGGATAGAGATATCGAAATGACCCAGTTGAATGAATCACAAAGACAACGAGCGGAACTTATAGAAGCTCGAAGGAAGACAAAACAGAAAAAGGATGAATTAAAGAGAAATAAGGAAGAACAGATCACCAGACGGCAACGTGAAGATAATGAATTAAGACAGTTAGAGGAGAGACGGAAGGAATTGGAATTAGAAGTTGAGAGAATGAGAGAAACAGTCATCGACATAGAATTCGATGATGATGATGATGCATTACAAGGAGCATGTGGATATGATTATCACATGGATTGCTTAAAAACAGCCGAATGCCGATCAGATGACGTCAGATACAAGATGAACACAGATAGAAGACAGTCTCTTCTTACAGTGGATGAATATGGCCAAGTGGACCAAATAAGAACAAGTTTTGATATTTTGAGTGATGGCTCATCTGCATCCAAAGACACTGTAGATAAAGAACTACACTGGTTGGAAGATGAGGCGATGCAACAAGATGTAACACAATACGTTTATTCTGAGGACAGAATTAAAAGAGAGAGGGGGACAGACAACAAATATGATCATCAGTTAATCAAAAGAGATATACAGGATGATATTGAGCACGACGAGATAGAGCACCTCCAGAAACAGATAGAGTTGATGAAGCTGAGGGAAATGGAAATTTCCAAAACAATTGAAATGAAAGAACAGTTGAAAGAGATAAAAGAAAGAGACAGGCTGAGAGAAGAAAGAGATAGGCAACATACAGAAAGGTTACGAGCTCTGAAACAACAGAAACACGACTTAGAACAGAGTCTATTGGAAAAACAGAGCATCTTATGGTCATTGGACGACGAGCTGATAGAACCTAGTACTCGTAAACAGACGTCAAATACACACAGAAAGAAAGGTACCGACACGAAAGAACACATGCCGTTCATGATCAAGCCAAATGTCCCAAAATTTTCAGACCCTGCACAATTTCAAGAATGGAAAATTGAAGTAGAAAGTATGCTTATTTCCAACATTTATCACAAAGAGATTTTGAGACAGGCCATACGGAATGCCATCGGTGGAAAACTCAGGAAAGTACTAACCACACTTAAACCCACAGCAACAACTGAAGAGATATTGAAAACTCTGGAAAGTAACTTTGGAGACATTAAGAGTGGTGAAAGTTTAATGGAAGATTATTATAACGCGAAGCAAGAGAAAGATGAGGATATATCGGCTTGGGGCATACGGCTGGAAGAGTTAATACAAAAGGCCATAGACAGAGGAGAGATACAAGAATACAGAAAAGAAAAGGTGTTGAAGACGAGATTTTGGAAACATCTGAAAAACACAGAATTGAAAAACGCAACTCGAATGTTCTATGAATCCGGTTGTACGTTTGAAGAACTGAGACGAAAGGTTCGGAAAGAGGAACAAGAACTTAAAGTTGCGAAAGAACCAGAACACCCGAAACAAGTAAATGTTCAACAGATGGACAGCCATTTGAAGATTTTGAATGACCTGAAAGAGCAAATGAAGGAGATGGAAAAGAAAATAAACACCCTTACACAGGAACGACAGAAACCAAATGAATTAGTTAACACAAGTACATGGAATAACAGAGGCCAATCATACAGAGGCTATAGAGGCAACACTAACTTCAGAGGTCGAGGAGGATACCGCACAAGAAATGGTAGATTTTTCCGCGACTATAGAGGTAACCAACAGCACAATGGAGCAGTTGATGACAGAAATACTAATAAGAACCAAGCTCAAAATTTAAACTAGAAAATGCTCTGATCGAGGAGTTGGATGAGAGCAGAACCAGCGAAGATACCATAAACTCCAAAACATTCAATAAAGAAGATATTCTACAGCGAATGATAGGTGATGCGAATTTAGACAAGATAAAAATAGATGGACAAGATACTACTGCACTCATTGATAGCGGGTCACAAGTGAGCACCATCACTGAAATATTTCACAACACCATGTCTCCAAAGCCAAAAATTACACTCCATGGAGGAATTCGGTGTAGAACTGAAATGTGCAAATGGCAGTTCCATTCCATACTGTGGATACATATTTGCAAACATCGAGACTGAGTTTACTCAGAAGCCAATAGAAACTGTATTGCTAGTAGTTCCCGTTAAAGAATATCACGGCACCGCTCATGTTTTACTCGGAAAGAATGTTCTACGAGAAATAAAACCCATGGCTGACAATGCGACCGTAAATGTAAATGAGGTATGGAAAGCTGGTTTCATGTCGGTAAATGCAGAAATTGGACTTGTTACAGCAACTAAACCAATCACCTTACATCCTGGTGAGAGCAGAACTGTAACTGGTTTCTTTAGGAAACAAGGACTCGCAAAAGAAGCTGTTACCGAAGCAGTTGAAGATATACCGTGCCATAGCGCCATCGTTTGTCCTAGAGTTGTCAGTATCGATAACCCTGGGAAGACTGCAAGAATACCTGTAAGAGTTTGCAACGTTACCGCCAGACCCATCAAAATCAAAGCAAAACAGATACTTTGTCAGTTAAATGAAGTTGAAGTTCTGCGTGAGGCACCGATATTTCAACCTGTGAGTTCGACTATCAACCATGTTGGAACTTCTGAAACAGAAAGCAAATGTAAACCTGAAAACCTGAAAGAGAAATTCGGCATAGATCTAGATGAATCAGAATTAACAACAGATCAAAAGACACAAGTATACAATTTGTTTGAAAAGTGGCATTCGATATTTCCAAAGTCTGATTTGGATTTGGGCCATACACAGGCAGTGAAACATAAAATCAATCTCGTTAATGAAGAGCCATTCAAGGAACCGTATAGAAGAATACCACCAGCACTGTTTAACGACGTACGAGAACACCTGAAAGATATGTTAGAAATAGGTGCCATACGTGAATCAACTTCCCCCTGGTCATCCAATTGTGTTATAGTAAGAAAGAAAGACGGCAGCATTCGTTTCTGTATTGACTTTCGGCGTTTAAATGAACGAACAAAGAAAGACAGCTATGCCTTACCAAGGGTCGAGGAAACATTACATCTCTTGTCTGGAGCCAAATACTTCTCAAAGTTAGATTTAAAGTCCGGCTACTGGCAGGTCGAACTAGAAGAATCGGACAAGGAGAAAACAGCATTTCAGTGTGGTGGATTGGGCTTCTACGAGTGTAACAGACTTCCTTTTGGTCTTTGCAATGCACCCGCAACCTTTCAACGACTAATGGAGCGATGTATGGGTGATCTGAACCTTCGAGACTGCTTAATATATCTCGATGACATCATTATTTTTTCGTCTGACATAAGTTCCCATATAAGTCGACTAGACCAGTGTTTCTCACTATTGGCCTCCTATAATTTGAAAATAAAACCTTCGAAATGCCAATTTTTCAAAACCCAGACAACCTTCCTTGGTCACGTGGTCTCTGCAAATGGTATCCAAGCTGACCCAAAGAAGATCGAAGCAATCGCCAACTGGCCAGTTCCTTCTAGTGTCAAAGAAGTAAGGAAGTTTTTGGGCTTCGCTGGGTACTACCGACGATTTATTAAAGGGTTTGCGAAGATTGGTCGAACTTTGAACAATTTACTTATTGGCCAGCCCACTAAAAATAAACGAAATGACAAGGGTCTAAAGAAATTGCCATTTAAATGGGAAGCTGAACACCAGGAAGCATATGAAGCCTTGGGAAAACAGTTGGTCAACCCACCGATATTGGCCTACGCCAACTACGACCTACCATTTACCTTGCACACGGACGCGTCAGGTTCTGGTTTGGGTGCCGTGCTTTACCAGCACCAAGATGGCAAAGCCAGAGTCATCGCATACGCCAGTAGATCTCTCAAACCGGCCGAAAAACACTACCCAGCGCACAAACTCGAATTTCTGGCGTTAAAGTGGGCCATAACCGAGAAGTTCCACGATTACTTATACGGTGCAACTTTCGAGGTGATCACAGACAACAACCCACTTACATATGTTACCACCACTGCGAAATTAGACGCCACAGGTCAACGATGGATGGCAGCGTTAGCGAATTATAACTTCACAGCGCGCTATCGCCCAGGAAAGAATAATGCGGATGCTGACGGGTTAAGTCGCATGACCATCGACCCACCAACCGTCCAAGCTTTGTCAACATCAGTGGCAGCGACAGTGGAAAAGTTGCCAGTCATTGTTAGCACCGTTATTCCTGACAGTATATCAGAAGTTGAAGCTCAGGCAAGTACGCACGTACCAGATGAAGTTTTGCTGTCCTACGCCTTGAGTTCTAAGGACTGGAGACAGGCACAGTCGAAAGATCCCGTCCTTTCCGTTCTTGCTGATCATGTACACAAACGCACAAGGCCGTCAGCTACGCGGGCTTTGGGCACCAATGCAGTAGATAAGTATCGACGAGACTGGGATAAGCTAGAACTTAGAAATGGCGTGTTATACCGTAATGGCACTCTTTTCGGTGAGCAGTATCATCAACTGGTTTTGCCGTCTGCACTAAGAGATGAGGTATTTCAGGCATTACACGATGACCTTGGACACCAGGGCAGAGACAGAACCACGTCACTATTCAAGCAGAGGTTTTACTGGCCAGGAATAGATACATTTGTTCGCGACAAGGTGGCTAGTTGCCCTAGGTGTATAAGAAGAAAGGCAACACCTGATTCAGCCTCTCTGGTCCCCATACCCACGTCTGCGCCAATGGAAATGATCTGCATTGACTATTTAAGTCTTGAACGATCAAAAGGTGGGTTCGAACATATTCTTGTGGTCACAGATCATTTCACAAGATACGCCCAGGCATACCCAACAACAAACCAAACAGCCAAAACCACTGCTCGAGTTCTGTTCGAGAAATTCATTGTGAACTACGGTTTTCCGGAAAGAATCCACAGCGATAAGGGGGCAAATTTTATGTCGAGTCTTATGACAGAACTATGTCGCTTAGGAAATGTGAAACAGTCCCGTACTACGCCGTACCACGCTATGGGCAATGGTATGGTCGAACGTTTTAATCAGACCCTACTTAAAATGTTGGGAACGCTTGATGAAGACAAGAAGAGCAACTGGAAGGATCACGTTGGGCCAATGGTACATGCATATAACGCTACCATTCATAATAGTACTGGCTATTCACCGTACTATTTAATGTTTGGCCGTCACCCAAGACTAGCAATAGATGCTCTTCTCGGACTCAACACCGACGACACCAATGCCAGATGTTCGAACGAATATGCACGCAAACTCCGCGAGCGTCTTGCGAATGCATACCAAAAGGCTAAGGAACTAGCAACGAAAACGGCAGAAGTCAATAAACGACAATACGATCGGAAGGCGCATGCCGCAAAGATTGAGCCCGGCGATCTTGTCTTAGTACGCAATGTTACCATGCGAGGCAAACAGAAAATAGCGGACAAATGGGAGAATGACCCTTACCTTGTCTTGGACCAACCAAATCCGGAGGTTCCCGTCTATGACGTTAAAAGGAATGATCCAAAAGCAAGACGGGTTCGAAGACTACACCGCAATCTTATTTTGCCCCTAAGACAAACTGATGTTAAAACATCAGAGAATGTTTTAGAAGATGTCGCTCCAGCCGGTACTAAATACGTCATCCCACAGAGGCGAGGAGAACATACGCCACCCGATGATGACGTATATCCGGAATTACGTAGGTCGACCAGGAACCGCCGCGCTCCGAAGTGGCAAACTAGTGGCCATTTCCAAATGTAAGCAAAGTGTTAGCATATTCAGCATAGTGTTGGAATTATTGTTTTACTACCTAATCGATGTACAAATGTCATTAGTTTTGTTATGCATTGAATTTAAGTATTTTAAAAGTTTGAAACATAATATAGTTATTACCGACTTCCGTCTACTAAGTGTACGCGGTATATTATATGCGTTTGCAAAATGTCATTAAAATATGACATTATTGACTATTATATTGTGAGAGAGATTTAAAACACTAGTCGTGTTTAATCTGTGCTTAAATATTCACCGCATATCGCGATTGCTGTAATCCTGCGACGTCATGTTGTTTTTTTGTCGTAAAATGTCGGGACGTCATTTTTTTAACAGGGGGGAATATGTCATAGGGTGTAAGCTAAGATGTCCTTTTACTATATAGATATATATATAGTAAAACACCTTTTCCATTAGTCAAATTAGCACTCCAATGTAGTAGTTGAAATATTAGTTAACTAATAGTGGTTGTTAACCCATTGTTGTGCACGAGTACTAATATTTATTCACCGCACTACTTTCGCTACTTTCCCGCACTACGTCAGACACACACAGACAACGGACACAAACAGATCGCCACATTAATCGGCACATTTGAAACCATTTTTGTAGGGTTTAATAATAAACCTACAGGTAAATATTATTAATAAAAGTTTATATAATTGTTTATATATATCTCGGATCTATTGCTTTATTTTATAATGTGTATTTGTATTTTGTATTTTATCATTGTATGATGTTAGAATTTCCCGCTCATCATACCGCCATTTTGATTATGCATTGTAATTGTCATTTGTATACTTGTTTGCAGGCTAATTATTATTATTATTATTATTATAAGCATCGTTATTCATTCACAGGATCTGACCAATACATATTAAAGACTAGATCCACGACTTTGTTTGTTCATTCGAACCCGAGCCGCCTCGAAGGGCGTAGCTAGACCGGAGACACTAAAAACGACACATATAATCTTATAACATATATAATTAGTTAGTGATAATGGCGAAGTTGCACGCTATATATATATATATATATATATACAATGGAATTCATTTGCGTGCTAGAAATTCCATATGATTGAAATATATGCATATGCATATCTAAGTAAAAATCTTATGAATACGCGTAAATATAAATTTCTGCATCATTCCATGTAAATAATAAAAAGATAACGGGCGTGTTAGGAAATGTGTGGTTAAACAACCCCTTATGCGAAAACATGTATTCGTACAGGAAGCCGCATTTCTGATCAGATTGACTCTTCAGAGGCTGTTAGCAGTAGAGTTAATTCTTGTTATGTACGTGAAACCTGTTTGTACTTAGATTCCTGTTTACATAAAACTTTTAATCGGAAGCCGGGAGAACAATACTACAACAGTCTGGCTTGTGCTGTTTGGATGCAGTAGAACGTATCCCCGTACATATCTTCAATGTTGTCATATTTCAGTCTTCAGAGGCTGTTAGCAGTAGAGTTAATTCTTGTTGTGTACGTTAAACCTGTTTGTACTTAGATTCCTATTTGCAGTAAATCTTTCATCGAAAGCCAAGAGAACAATACTACAACAGTTTGACTCCTTATTGAATTATCTCAATCTACATCATATACTGAATTTAAGAAAGATTCTGATGAAATTATTTCTGATCACATTTTGGAATGTAACAAATTAAATGTTAAAATTGAAAGTAACAATTGGAAGATACCATCTCTGTATTGGATTCCTAATCTTCATAAAACTCCATATAAATGTCGCTTCATTGCAAATTCTGTTTCTTGTACTACAAAACAAATATCAATTTATCTCACTGCTGGATTAAGGGCAATACGACAGAGACACTATCAGGAGAGAAACCTGCAGGTCCTTTACATGAGGCAAGTAACCAATTGTCTTTACAACACAATACAATACATACAACACAACACTTTACAGACTGGAGTTTCATTATTCCTATATTCGAAGTTAACTTGGTTTTATTTGGTTGCCTCAATGAAATCTAAGTCAGCTTTACTTAAGGTAATTTCCACTTTCATTAGGTCAAAATCTGGTTTTAAATGGGAAATCTATAGTCTTGTTTGCATTGTAGATATTTATATTAAGCTGTCAGATTGGATCAGAACATAATACGTATTGCTCCTGTTTGGTGAAACAACTCGTATCATGTTATGTACTACGTGCATATTGACTGTGAATTATGATAACAAAGAATCTATCTATATAAAGTTTCAAATTTGAAATAAGATTAAACATTCAACCTAATAATGTGCCAAGAAGAACCTTACCCTAAATCATTCCGTTGAAACGTATCTCTCTATAACAAATATATTGTTTTCATTCTAAGGTAACCAATATTCTCCCTAAACAAGAACGTGTATATTGTTTTCATTTTAAGGTAACCATTATTCTCCCTAAACAAGTACATCTACATTGTTTTCATTCTAAGGTAACCAATATTCTCCCTAAACAAGAACATGTACAAGTACATGTACATTGTTTTCATTTTAAGCTAACCAATATTCTCCCTAAACAAGTACATGTATATTTTTTTCATTTTAAGGTAACCAATATTCACCCTAAACAAATACATGCATATTGTTTTAATTCTAGAGTAACCAATATTCTCCCTTAACAAGTACGTGTATATTGTTTTCATGCTAAGGTAACCAATATTCACCTTAAACAAGTACATGTACATTGTTTTCATTCTAAGATAACCAATATTCACCTTAAATAAGTACGTGTACATTGTTTTCATTTTAAGGTAACCAATATTCTCCCTAAACAAGATCGTGTACATTGTTTTCATTATAAGGTAACCAATATTTTCCTAAACAAGTACTTGTTTATTGTTTTCATTCTAAAGTAACCAATATTCACCCTAAACAAGTACGTGTATATTGTTTTCATTCTAAGGTAACCAATATTCACCCTAAGCAAGTACATGGACATTGTTTTCATTCAGAGGTAACCAATATTCTCCCTAAACAAGTACGTGCATATTGTTTTAATTCTAAGGTGACCAATATTTACCCTAAACAATACGTGTATATTGTTTTTATACTAAGGTAACCAATATTCTCCCTAAACAAGTACATGTATATTGTTTTCATTTTAAGGTAACCAATAATCTCCCTAAACAAGTACATGTATATAGTTTCCATTCTAAGGTAACCAATATTCTCCCTAAACAAGTACGTGTTTTTTGTTTTTATTCTAAGGTAACCAATATTCACCCTAAACAAGTATGTGTATATTGTTTTCATTCTAAGATGACCAATATTCACCCTAAACAAGTACGTGTACATTGTTTTCATTCTAAGGTAACCAATGTTCATCCTAAACAAGTACGTGTATATTGTGTTCATTCTAAGGTAACCAATATCATCCCTAAACAAGTACGTGTACATTGTTTTCATTCTAAGGTAACCAATCTTCACCATAAAAAGTACGTGTATATTGTTTTCATTCTAAGGTAACAAATATTCACCCTAAACAAGTACGTGTACATTGTTTTCATTTTAGGGTAACCAATATTCTCCCTAAACAATTACATGCATATTGTTTTAATTCTAGGGTAACCAATATTCTCCCTAAACAAGTACGTGTTTATTGTTTTCATTCTAAGGTAACCAATATTCACCCTAAACAAGTACATGTACATTGTTTTCATTTTAAGGTAACCAAAATTCTCCCTTTCAACATTTACATTGAACATCAATAAACATATTATCCGACTACGTCCCTGTTTTGCAGCTCGCACTCTACACTCTACACACATTGTCCTATATGGTGGAATAGGATGTATCGCAGCTCCTTTCCATTTCCATCTGGACAACGCAAGCCAAGGAAACGTTACATGTCCCATCGTTGCACGACTGTTGTAAGAATAAAAGAATGTATGTGCATATCATAACTCGCTCGATCTTCGTACCAAGCTAAGTCTGATAATTCATTTGCATTTATAATGTTTCCTTCGCCAAAGGGGTTATGCTGTAGTAACCGTCGGTTTGTTTGTTTATCTGTTCCGTCTGTTTGTCTTTCTGCTAATTAGCATCTTGCCGAAAACAAGTTATAAACAGATTAGCATAATATAAAGTTGGGCATATGTACAAATGTTTAGATTTTGGTGGTGCTGTGGTTCGCCCTCTAGATCCAGGAGTCTTTTTATTATAGGGAGATAGGGCAACGGAGGTTCAATGTCATTTGTTAAATATGCTTAAGTGTGCTTTCTATATATAGTTGCTTTTTTAGAAATCCTGTTATTATGTTTTACTGAAATGTTTGTTTTTTGTGTCTGCCCTAGTTTCCGTGTAGTACACAGATGTGGACTAAGAAGTGACTGGACGGAAATCAGGACACCTGAGACATTCTTCACCCTCGTGTTTGAAGAATTTGTCAGCCGATTGAAACCTTTGATTACAGATAACGTGTGGCAGAAAAAGATAAATAAGACCACTGGTTTTAGCCAATAGAAAACGACGTTCTGATTTAATACCGACTACAGAAGACACGCCACTGTAATAAATCCTTTAGGGTTACATTCTATCATGTCATTTTTTTTTTAGCAATGTAGCCTAACTGGACCTTTGCACACTTTCTTTGGGCGTAAATTTACAATTCACAACGTAGACATACTGTGGCAGAGTATCGTGATGGGTGACATTTAATTACTCGGGCACCCGGTGTTGAATTACTCGCCGGTAATCAAATTCCCGTAAATAAAGTTTTTCATGAACAGTGTTACAGACCGTTACCGTCTATTGCATCAAAACGGTCATTAAACGGTCATTAAAATAACTTTCATGCCACTGTCAACATTTTATGTTTATATGATGATCAAAATAAAGTGCTTTAAGCACAGGCTAATCCAGGACGTGCGGACTGCTCTTAAAGCACATGTACTAACCCGGGTTTCCCACGACACGCCTCATTATTAATACAAGGTCAGTGCATTGATATAATCAATAACTGTAATTACTATTTAAAACGGAAACAAACGGGAGCTTCAATTTATGCAAGCATCGAACAAATGGTAACCAGGGTAACGATTTGCCACCCCGGTAGTAGCATTACCAGATCCGATGCTCCTACCCGGGTAACCGATTGCTCGTTGCAGCCCTAACTGTTACAAGGTTTACCTAATGTTTCTAAAATAATTACATAATAATAATAATAATAATAATAATACTCGTAAATACGCGTATTAAATATTCAGCAACATTCAGGCTTTTATGCACATAGACCAGTGCTCCCTAAAATGTATGCATCGAAAAATAGTAAGATGGTTTTTGAAATTAAAAAGCGTCTTTACATTGAAAACGCTTGAACATTGTATACGCTTTTGATGTAGGACATACAGGAACACATTCTTTTGTCGGACAAATAATACAGTTCAAAAGTGACCGCTTTTAGATAACTGTGACTTGTCTGTATTCATGTACACATGCTCGATGGTGAGGTGGTACGATTTGAAAATCACCTCATGATGTTTAGCTACAAGCAGACTGTCATATATCGAGCGGAAGTCATCACTAGATGCCACACTTTCGAAGGAACTGTTTTGAGCCATGACCTTCATGTCTCGGTAAATGTCCAAAACCTATGAGTTGAACAAAGCCTATAAAAGGGCGTCTCATTCTAGTAATCCTTGCAATACATTTAATTCGCTGTCAGACTACTAAAGAAAGGATGATGCGTTTTGCTGTTCTTGCTGCTGTGGTTGCATTGGCAACGGCTGAGGTGATTCTGACTATTCACGACTGTGGTAAGAAACATTTTTGAAACGTATATTAGTTAGTATAAGTAACATTTTAATACGCGGATTGACTTTATACCATGGAATGCACAAGTCATGTATTGTTCTATTGCACCGTTTCCAAATATATTTCCTTATTTTAAAATAACACAACAATTCCGTTAGCATTGTTTGTATGTTGTTAACCTTATAGTAGTTATTGCATTAATTAAGCATAATGCAGGGCGTTGAGAGTATAACATTAACCCTACAATTTTAATCAATTCAGTATTGATAACTTGATAAAAATATTGCCTTTTCCCCTTGCGCTTAGTACTAAAATTAAAAGAAAGCTGCTGTACGGATAATTGCAGTCCACAAAGTTGTAGCTGAAACAATTTGTTTACTGCTATATATAAAGAATATAATGTGTGTGCTGGATAAAGATCAAGTTTTTCATGCAAGGCTGAGAAACATGCTAGCGCGAGCGCTATCAAGCCTGTTTCGAGCCGAGCTTAATAAACTTGATCTTTATCCAACACTCACATAATATTCTATTTAGCCTATTTTTCTGTCAGGTTTTGCAAGAATGCGTGCACAAGACTGCCTAAAAAATTGATTGTTGACGATTTGGACTTTCTATTGTTTACATCGTTGCTATCGAAAGAGAGTAGATATTTTGGGGAAAAAAAACGATGGTACCATTCTGCGTGCACTTCTACGAGAAGAAAATAGTGCATGATGTTATCGAAATTTTATTGATCAAACAACCTTTTAGCAAGGGATTTATTTCTTTTAAAGTTTCAAATAAGCCAACAATCAATTGTTTTCCAATAATTGTTGATCTTAACAAATATGTGGCATTTGAGTTACTGTCGCTCGTGATCATCTTCCGATCTATAACTAGCGATCTATAAATAGCGATCGGATAAACATGCTCTAAAATTATCGATAGTTTATAGCTCAAGTTTATACGATGGTTTGTTATTCTATCGATTGTATATAGCTCAAGTTTATACGATGGGTTGTTATTCTATCGATTGTATATAGCTCAAGTTTATACGATGGGTTGTTATATCGATTGTATATAGCTCAAGTTTATACGATGGGTTGTTATTCTATCGATTGTATAATGCTCAAGTTTATACGATGGGTTGTTATTCTGTCGATTGTATAATGCTCAAGTTTATACGATGGGTTGTTATTCTATCGATTGTATATAGCTCAAGTTTATACGATGGGTTGTTATTCTATCGATTGTATATAGCTCAAGTTTATACGATGGGTTGTTATTCTATCGATTTACTTGTAATAATAGAATAACATTTGGTACTGGCTGCATTGTTGTCATGCAAATTCATCAAATGATTGTAGCATTTTACAGAGGTCCTAGGATATGATTGCGAATAAATTGTAAATGTAACATTCATGTGAGCTAATAGGAATTCATCTTGTATTTTTGTCTGCTATGGACTTATACCAAGGGCTATTCGATTGTGGTTTATATTACGAGAACACAATATCATCTTTGTGTGTTCATTTATATACCGAGCTATGGAAAGCCAAGGGATATTCCATTGTGATTGATGTAAAGGGAAAATAATTATCCAATCAATTTCTTTGTGTGTTCGTTGATGTACCGATTTATGCGGCGGGAGTTTTTTTCTTTATTCTGATGTTACAACAGTTTTATTCTGTTTGGTCAAATGTTGTTATTTCTTATTTCCAGTCAACATGTCTTCGGCAATATCCACACCATTTTGTAAAATGTATTACCTGTATATCATCTTTACCTATTTCCAGGGTCCCAGGACGCCAAAACTCCATCAAGGTTGACCAGTGCAACTCAGAGCCGTGCATCGTCCACAAGGGACAGGGCTACACAGTGCACGTGAACTTCACTGCAAGTAAGAATAACACATATATCTGCGCAGTTGTCATTTTAAATTTCAGAAATTTGTTTTTGCTTTGACATTTTTTGCTTTAAACACCTTTAAACACCTAACAACTTGTTTAAGGAGAGAATTTTTTTTGTAATTTTTTTTTTAAGCTGTGAGATAATGGGATAGTGGCAGTTCCAGAAATACAGCAATGAGATAATGGTTCTTGTATGAACTGAAGCTGTAAGATTATGGGTCATGCCGGAACTATCTCTATGAGATAATGCGTCTTTCTGGAACTGAACCTGCGTAATGTATAGCCATGCCCTTGTTTTGCAGCTCGCACAGTACAGGAAGCACACAACGTCCTCCATGGCGGTCTGGGCTTCATCTCCGCTCCTTTCCCTCTCCAGCCAGAAAACGCTTGCAAAGGTAGCGTTACGTGTCCAATCATTGCCGGACAGACGTACGAATATGTGCAGACAATGACTTGCCCCACCTTCGCTCCAAGCGTAAGTCTGATATAGCTTGTTTGTATTATTGTTTCCTTTTATTGAAAATTAAAATCTGTCGTATGATGTTGTCATGCACGAAACATATTATTGTTTCCAACTCCTCGACGTTTTATTTTCAAGAAAAACGTAATTATATGGTTAATGATAAGTAATTATGAGAACATTGCATTGATGTATAAGTCGCACAATGACCTACGTGTACAGCTATATGATCTCGTGACAATACTGCATTAGGAATTTCCTGTTTGTAGATTGCCGTGGAAGCTCGATGGGAAGTGAAGGATGAACACCGTCAGGACATTTTCTGCTTCACAACGAGACTCCAGATTAGATCATAAATGCTCAGTTACGATTTCTTTAATAAGTTCGAAAAAAAACAACAGTATTTCAATATATTATGTATTTATTTTATTTTACGAAATATAAATATATTTTACTGAAAAAAAACGACTGAGTTGCATTCGTGTGATCGAATACATATTAGATTGTTTGGCAGATTTTTGGCTGTCTACCAAGTTACTTTCTTAAGATGATAAACAATTTTGAAAAACCCATTTTGGAACAGACATGTATAGCAGGCAAGAAACTCATATAATTATAAGGTTGTACTCATTTAACATATTCTTGTCAACATAACATAAATCAGTGTTAAACGATATTAATACACAAAGACCCCTCTAAATTGCAATTTTGGAAATTTGCATCTATTTTTAATATTGGAAAAAGCAAACCCAGTGAAACAACAATTATTGAAACACTCACTTATGCAAGGTTGATGAACTGAGCTAAATTCTTAATTAAGTCAATTAATAAGCAGTAAATGTTTCTTAGATTAAACATCCAACTCAAGAGTTAGTAACATGTCTATTTACAACACCAATAAGATCAACAACAACGAAAACATCAACAAGATTGTAATTGTTATAAAGACAATTGTTAAAATGCTAAAATACCAATTTTCATTTGTTGACACTAAATCATACACTAATTAAAAAGTAATTAATTTCCTTTTTATAGCATGCATTATTAATGAATATTGCGTCATATAAAACAAATTATGAACCAGATTCTTTGTAGGACACAAAACAGAGGCCAGATATATAAACCAAATTAAAGACATCAGGGACATCCTTTCCACTCGTGTATGAAGAATTAAACAGCCGATCGTGATCTTTGGCCACAGATAACATATGGCAGAAAATTCACAATAAGACCACTGGTTTTAACCAATGAAGAACGACGTTCTGACTTATTTCTTTAGGGTTATATTCTATATTGTCGAGTTGTCGTGTACCAAGAGTGTAGCCTTTATGCAAATGAACTTAATATATTAAGGTGTCATGTTTGTAAATAGCAATGACATGTTCATTGTTTATCACATAATAGAGAAAGAGTATGATAATTCTTTTTTTTTTCATTGCATTATTCGATTTATCAGTCCCCTGTTGAGTTTCTGTTTTGAACAGACGCAGTATGAATGTATAAATCACCATGCAATATTGCTTTTCAAGTAGCAGAATTCCATGTCGGAAACGTATTTTTTATGATAAAAGAAGCAAAGGCTAAAATATTCATAATAGTATGGTATGGCAGCAAGAGAACTTGTCTGCTTTAAATTTTGTAACTTGTGGGATATATACTATCGTATACTATAACGTTATCCATTTCATCTAGCAGTAAAATTCAATTTTGGTTTATAATGTATTCGAAAGATAAAATACAAACGTGTACTGTATACGAATTTAGTACTTAAAGGAATCAGTGCATAAATTGCATATTTAAGTATAAGTATATTCTATAATGGGTGAACGCATTAGACAAGGAAAATAATCAATAAATGCTACGCACCTGTTAACGTCTTTGTACATGAGGGAGTCTTTTTCCAACATACACTCATGAAGCAACATACTTTTGTCTTAAATGTGTATGGTCACGAATTAAACGACTGAGGAAATTTTTTTTAAATATAAAATTAGCTTGTCAAAATCTATTTGTATTCTCGGGAGTTCACCTGGCGCAAGTTTCGGAAAATAATTCGTAGGGTGTAACCTATTACTTAAAGGCATGCCTTTTTTAAAACAGTGTTCGCAAAACAATATGCCCAGAATCACATTCTAAACATGTGTTCGCCGTCAAACTTCACTAATGTGACTGTATTAAACGAATAAAATATAAATTTGTTAATTAGGGGGCCTCTGTGGTCTAGTGGTAAAACACTGGACTTGAGAGCGGAAGGTCCGGTGTTCAATTCCCGGTCCGGAACCTGGTCCCCCTTTCATCCTTCACTTTCTTCACCAATCATTACACACATTTATCATCAATAATAAAACACCCTGGACTGTCAGAAATGCCTTGCACTAAATTCCTGAGTAACACGTTGCTGACCTGTGACAAGGTTTGTCAAGCAGACTGCATAAGATCAAAGTGGTTACAAAGCCTATGCAAAAAAACGCTAGTGAACTTGAAAGTAACACCAGACTCTGCATCCGATTGTTGTGAGGTATAAACTGGTAGTACCTGGAAGCATCCTGGCCGCTGCAGGAATATTAAAAATGACAAACATGTGCCCAAGTGACATACCACAATAAATCATACTGACCACAAGGAAAAGTGTTACAAGTGTCAAAGTTCCCATGTCCAGTTATGTGACTTACAGTTATCAGTGTGCATGTAAAGTGGATGTAAAATGGACAAAACAGAAGTAGTCTAAGTGGAGCTGTGGCTAGGGACTGCTAGCGAAAACACCAGAAACAACTAGGATGCTGAATCATGGCCCGAAATCATAAGTATCTACGGATGAAGATATGCAAGTACTACAGATAAATACAGCTGCAGTGCCATACCAGCGGAGGCCAGAATAAGTCAAAGGACATGAAAGATAGGCAAGGAAGGCGATCGGGGCCAAAAAAAAAATTAAAAAAATTATAATGAAATTTGTTAACGTTCTTGTATATTTTACATGATGTTCTGGTTATTGATACGCTACTTTAAGAACATGAAACGCATTCTCGTGTTGTGAACATAATGTCGGGCAAAAGTGACCTCTGTTAGATAATAGAGATATGTCTCTATTCATGTACAGATGCTCGAACTAAAGGTGGTGCGATCTGAAAAGACATCACCTGATGTCTAGATACGAGGTAGAGTGTCCTATCTATGAAACAAATCCTGAAAGTTTAAACGGTCTTGTTGCAATCATCCTACACGGTGGCCCTTGTGTCGCTGTAAAGGTCCAAGATCGTGATGTATTACAAAGCCTATAAAAGCGAGTTTTCATCTTATTTGAAATACTCTGCCAGGCCTGTAAGGAGAGCATGTTTCGATTTGTCGTTCTTGCAGCGGTGGTTACATTGGCAACTGCTGAGGTGATTCTGACACTTCATGACTGTGGTAAGGGACTTTTAACATTAAGTTTTGATGTTATTATGTGCTAAGAATTATCAGCTACATCTACTCGTATATTTTGACATCTCCACATGTTCCCAAAAATTACACGTATTGGTGTCATTAGTTTCGTCAAACGAAATAAAATAAATTCAAATACAAATACAATTCCTATCAGTTAAAAATAAAACAAAATCAGGTTTGGTTATTTAACGATACTTGCTAAAACACTGGTAAAAAATAACACGTAAGCTATTAGACAAAAAGCTGCGGTCCACTTAGCGTAGCAACACTTTATGATAGGAAGATGGTATTTGATATCTGAATGTTCGTTTTTCAGATAAAGTTCATTTGCTGAGAGGCAAATAAGGGAAATGGTTTTCACTGCAAATTGTATTTACTAAGACAGGCAAATAATGCAAATTGTCTTTTCTGTCAAAAACAAATATGCCAAATAGTATTTACGATTTAAAGAAGTGTTATCAACATTTTTCCAATGGGGTCATTATCTATGTATTCTTTTTAATATATACATTGTGATATTATTAATTGGATTTTCTACTGAATACCAATTAAAATGGGCACTTGCCAGTGTGATGAAACAGAAATAAATATTATGTGTTTTTATTTATATTTAAAATTGTGATATTATAACATTGATTTTAAACACCAGTTTAAATAGTCATTTTCAATGACATTTTTTTTCAGGAAAATAAACCTTTTTCCTATAAGTTACCAAAAGACAGGCGAAATAAAAATTCAGAGTTTTTCTTTAAGAATTTGTAATGAACAAAACACACACTATGTTTAGAACTTTTGAATTACAAAAACTCAAATTAAATGTTGCTCAAGCAGAACATAAATATTTGTTATTCCCTTATTAAAAGAAACCGAAATGTTCTGCTTAATATAAGTTGTTCCATTGTCAGAACAATTTTCTTTATATGTGAAATGACCAGACTTCAATCAAAACGTACCGAAAAAATACAGAAATATTCCGCTGCGCAATACAAGCATGTTTGTATGTATAAAACGTGGAACTCTTGCTCTTTCCAGGCTCCCATGACTCCATTATCAACTCAGTCAAGGTTGACCAGTGCGACTCAGAGCCGTGCATCGTGCACAAAGGGCAGGACTACACCGTGCACGTGAACTTCACTGCAAGTGAGAACTACGCTGACACCATTTGGAATCGTTAATTTAAACAATATATTTTAATTTAATATCAATACACATATTTAAGTTATAACATTTGAGTATTTTCTGATAGTTACAAATGAATTTGTTAACATTTTGATAATTCATTTAATTCAATGTACGGTGTGCTCGACGTGGGACTCCAATGAAGGTATCGCATTTGATACAGTGATATGTGCCAACACAACCACATACTGGTTTAAGGAAATACCATTTAATGATTAAATGATGCGTGTCGTGGGAAACCTGGGCTTAATGCATTTGCGTAAAGTGTCGTCCCGGATTAGCCTGTGCGGACTGCACAGGCTAATCCGGGACGACACTTTACGCCTACAGTGGATTTATGTTTAGGAGAAACTTCCTTGAAACAAAAAAAAACATAAAAGCGGAAAGTGTCGTCCTGGACTGCACAGGCTAATCCGGGACGACACTGCTCACGATACGCTCCAAATGTATTCCTTGAAAAAAAACAATTAATACCGTGTACACCCATGCCCCTGGTTTGCAGCTCGCACAGTACAGGAAGCTCACAACGTCCTCCATGGCGGTCTGGGATTCATCTCTGCACCATTCCCTCTCCAACCAGAAAACGCTTGTCAAGGTAGCGTTACGTGTCCCATCATTGCCGGACAGACGTACGAATATGTGCAGACCATGACCTGTCCAACATTCGCTCCAAGCGTAAGTCTGATTTTGTTTGCTCTTACTATCAAATTAGGCGTGTCGTGGGAAACCGGGATTAATGCATGTGCGTAAAGTATCGTCCCGGATTAACCTGTGCAGTCCGCACAGACTAATCCGGGACGGCTCTTTCTGCTTACAGTGGATTTATGTTTAGAAGAGACTTCCTTTAAAACGAAAAAACCATAAAAGCGGAAATTGCCGTCCCAGATTAGCCTGTGCGGAATGCAAATGCATTAAGCCCAGTTTTCCCACAACACGCCTCAAATGTGTTTTTTTAATGTACAAAGATAACGTAAGGCCCGTCTTAAAATATTCCCTTGCAACATTTCAGCATACATCAATATTTTTTTTCACACTCCCCAAATCATCCGTTGTTTTTGAAGTTTTTTAAGGAGACTTATATGTGATGAGTTATTATCTGGTAATGATACTATCAGTTAATAAAATATTCCAATTATTAAAGGGGCAGTTTCACAGTTTTGGGTTTTGAGAACACAAATTCTAACACTGATTGTTTCCTGTTCTATAATACATTTATTGTTAATATTCAAGGTTTGTGAAGCACATCGCTTGTGCAAATTTAAACGTTTGATGAATATCTTTTGTTGTTTTTTTTTTCACAACAATTTGCTAGCTGGTAGACACACTCTAGTAATTTTTTTACACAAAAAGGCATACTTAATATCAGAATATTTATGTTTGGCAACCAAAAAAGCATAACAGACAAAAAGTTTTGATAGATTCTACAAAATTTCTGTTTAAAATTCCATTTTAGAGAAATATGTTTCCAACCCCAAACTGTCCCTTAAACAGAAATGTATATTGTAAAATAGCAACAGTACTGATTGAGGACTTTTTTTGTTTGTAGATTACCGTAACAGCAAAATGGGAAGTGAAGGATGAACACAAGCAGGACATTTTCTGCTTCAATACAAGACTCCAAATTAGATCATAACTGTTCCTTAATTGTTGTGTTTTGTAAAATAGTTATTAAGTTTTCGTTTCATTACTTGAAATGTACAAATAAATAAATATGTTTAAGAAATTCAAATCGTAATCTTGTTATCAATAACACTTTTGATTTGTTTGTAACTGCAAATAAAAGTTTTATATTCTTATACTTCGATATTTATCGTTGATCTTAATTATGCAGATCTATTCGAACAGTATGAACTGATAAAACTTTATTTATGTATGTAATACATATGTGTTATTCTTCAGTCAAACAATTTGCCCCAATGACGCAAGACCATTATAAATGATATTCGTCATAACAAATATGGGCGCACTTGTTTGTCAAATACCGTTTCACTTCTTATAGTCTTATGTAATTTATAACAGATGGTTTAGCATCCAATACTTCTCAGTACAGGAAGGGTTCAGTTTTAGTTGTGTTAGCAAACAAGACATGTTGCATGCGTTGTCTTCTAGTTGTCGCAATAGCGGTACTGAAATCGTTCCGTGGTTGCCACTATAAAACACACGCAATTAAAAATCTCAAAGTAAAATAATCCAGAAGGCACTACATCGGTGTTCCAACAGGGTTCATTCCCCTATCAGGTGTGCAATTAATGAGTTATTTAGCATAATGTGGCAATTTGCCCTGTATCTTTATAATAAAGAATTCAAAGAAAAAATCGTGGATGCATACAGAGATCCGTATCACCACCAAATCTAACCAGTTGTTCATTGGCCTACTTTTCCAGATAATTTCATACAAATTCGTTCATTTTTTTTGCGTAAAGATTTTAACAATCAAACAGACAAACCAACGCCGGAAATCAATGGGCCTCCTTGGCGGTGGTAATCTATAGATATGAGGCATGTCGTGGGAATACCAGGCTTAATGCAAGTGCGTAAAGTGTTGTCCCGGATCAGCCTGTGAAGTCCGCACAGACTAATCCAGGACGGCACTTTCCACTTTTATGGTATTTTCTGTTTCGATGAAGTTTCTTCAAAATATAAATTCACTGTAGGCGGAAATGGCCGTCCCGAATTAACCTGTGCGGACTGCATTTGCATACAACTTGGTTTTCCCACGACATGACTCATACGTTAAATGCCTTTGAAACCATTCTATAACATAGGGTCAGGGGTTTCTACGACCCATTTGTCTGTCTCAAAGTCAAAGCCATGTAAAATTGAACCTGGTGTTACCTTTAGCGTATCAGTCAGTATTTGCTTTTTCGTCCAAAGTTGTCAACATAGTTGAAATCGTGGTACTTACACGATATTTGTACATTTGTAATTAAAACAAAACATACATATTTCTTATGGATTAATTGCCCAAATGGACACAGCGATTTTTTGCTGTTTGTTCATCATGCCTTGTAGTGTTTTGTCCTTTTACATTGTACAGTTATTTACTAAACACTGAAATTGACTTTTTCCCTTTTATTGTTCAATATATCAATAGCTACATAGCATCATATAAATTGATTCGCTGTTGCACATAACAATAAAAGAATATATCGACATGTAACCGGTGTGCATCTATAAAATGGTAAAGTTATGAGCACCCACACTTACAACTTCCTGAGTGCATAACTAAGTACGAATGTGGTAAGCCGTTCAAGTAAGGTGCAGATATACAGCATCTGGCACGAGTTGTCATTTAATACAATATTTTATTAACCGAATTCAGGACATTTGTTAGTAAGTGAACGTTAATTACTTGGTCAGGAATGTCATCGTTGAGCTTAAAATAGTTCCGAATAAAATCGACATAAATGTGAACAGTTCCTCATATTTCATGTCGTCATTGATTCGACTTGAATTTCGACTTTAAATCATAATTATTCGAAACGCATTAATGTATTTTTTGTGGAATCCTGTGCCAGCGGTCACGGATGAATTGCATCTGACATGTTTATATAATATAGGAATTTAGATAAGGAAACAATATCATTCACAAATAAAGGTATATATACCCATTGTCGATAGTTTATCGTTTTCGATGAACTTTGGCGCCGGTACTACGGTGTACGTAAGAAATGGTAGGGGCGGGCTAGGTCGGGTCTGTTTTACTGTGTCTGTGCCCATATTTATCCAGTTTTTACCGTTTTATATACGCCCTTATATGTAAGGTCCGGATGTTTTATGGGGGTGGGTGAGCGCGCCGGGTGCGCCCCCTGGATCCGCTAGTGGCTATTAAACATCTCAGGCGAATGCCCTCGTGGTTTATAAATTCCTACGCATCAGAACTCCAAATCGTTGTTTATTGGTTGGCTGATAAAAAAGATAAATCGAACATTATTTCTTAATTAAACAACACGAACAAATAACAAGTTCAACCAAAATGCCAACTGCAAAAATGTTGATGACGTCGTACGGAAGAGTACTTGCATGAGTACTTAAACACGTGTAAGATAAAACTGTTCGTAGATCTAATAGGTGTATTACACGGAAAACAAATTATACATAACAGCAAAAGCATAATCATATCTTCATCAAACGGTATGTTCAGATACTCGGTTGTGAACGGAGATGAAACAGACTTTACCTTGACGTCGAATATGTACACGACCATGACATTAATGTCAGTGCTGTTGAATATACTATTTTCTTTCAGAGTTGTCAGCTCTCTGATAACTTAAAACTCGATTAGAGCGCGTTGTCACCAACAATGAGAATGTAAATTTAATCCTTCTTGGAGGATGATTTGATTGAATATACACTGATATTATAATGCAACACAATACAGTAGATCAAAGTATGGAAGCGTCCTGGTGCCAGGTGTAAAGATAAAATTAAATAAAAATTAATCAATATTAACAAATTTATCTCGTAAAGACGACTTAGTATGTCGTAATTACGACTTATTATCTCGTAATTACGACTTAGCATCTCGTAATTACGACTTAGCATCTCGTAATTACGACTTTACTACTTTTTATCTCGTAAGTACGACTTAGTTTATCGTAATTACGACTTTTTATCTCGTTATTACGCCTTTTTTTTTTAATCTCGTAATTACGATTTTATGTTAGTATTAGCACTTTGAGTATTACCTCCACTTATTCTCATTCACCTGTGCTAGCGCGTTTTCCTTAATATGCCGAAAAAAGGACAAGGTTTTATTTTTTACATCAAAGGACATCCCAGTAACAGTAGCAACAGCAGCATCAGTAGCAGAATCAGCAAAAGCACCAGTAGTAGTTCTTCTTCTTCTCCTCCTCCAAATATTACTACTACTACTATAACTACTACTACTATTACTACTCTAGTACTACTACTACTACTACAACTACTACTACTACTACTACTACTACTACTACTACTACTACTACTACTACTACTACTACTACTACTACTATTACCAATACTACTACTACATCTACTACTACTTCGACTACTACTACTACTAATACTATTACTACTACTACTACTACTACTACTTCTACTCCTACTACTACTATTCTTACTGACACTGTTTCTGCTGCTCTGCGGCTGCTACTACTACTACTACCACTACTACTACTACTACTACTACTACTACTACTACTACTACTACTCATAATAATAATAATAATACAACTACTTCTGCTACTGCTACTACTGCCACTGCCACTGATACTGCTGCTTCTGCTACTGCTGCTGCTGCTACTACTACTACTACTACTACTACTACTACTACTACTACTACTACTACTACTACTACTACTACTACTACTACTACTACTACTACTACTACTACTACTACTTCTAACAATAATAATAATGATAATAACAACATGAGAAAATCTATATTAAATGAAAGTATCCACATTAGAGTTATATCTTATGTATTTTTTTCATACAGACAGACAGACATACGGACAAACAGTGTACTTTTGGTACTATTTCAATCTACAATAGCCCGCTTATATCACACTTGGCTTACGCGTCATCACGAGATAAGTTTTTTTAATATTGAGTATTTTTATTTTATTTATATTTTTACACTTGCCACCACGACGCTTCCATACTTCGATCTACTGTATTGTGTTGCATTATAATATTAGTGTATATCCAACCAAATCATCCTCCAAGAAGGATTAAATTTACATTCTCATTGTTGGTGACAACGCGCTCTAATCGAGTTTTAGTTACAGGTTACAGTATACTAAATATTTCAGGTGTGCAATGCTATACTCTCTAAATAAATCAACACCATTTATTTGAAGACACAATTTTCTGTATAGTCACTTGCCATGACTTTATTTTTGAATATTTCTTTGTACGTGTGGTAGGAAAAACATTGTTGTGTACTAAAAATTCACTGTTTCGCTTGAAGGTTGGAGACTACATGACGAGACTTTGACAGTTGGCAGTATACCTTCAACTGGAGAGTAGCCGGTAAAAAGATGGCCGTAAAACAGTGAACTTTGATTCGCGTCGAGTTCTTTCTTACATATCACATGACCTATCTTTTTTATTGTCTAAATCAATTCGGCTCGGAATGCTCTTTAAGAAAAGGTATGGTTATGAGGGTCTCTACGCGCAAAATGTTGAGTTTATTTTTTGTTGAATTTATTGCTTTTACATTGAATTTGTTAAGGAAATCTTTTAGTATATTGTGACCTAAACTGACTTTGGGTTAAAATAAAATATCGTCTGCAAGTGCAAAATATGGATGAGAAAGCAGATTTTTGGTCATTTCTGAGCAAAAGAGTAGAAAATAAGTGCATTAAATGCATCAATTCAGATTGTTTGATCTGGAATGGTTGTATTTCAAATAGTTCCTTACTCTATTATGGCCGAATGAGGGCTAAATTGCCTTCGGACATAAAATCAGAGACATACTTGGTTCACCGTGTAGCGTTAATGTGCTACATGAAGTCAGAATTGAACGCCAGGGACTCTGTGAGCCACTTATGCAACAATAGCTTGTGTGTTAAGCCTGAACATTTAAACATAGAGCCCCATTCCACCAACATGGAACGGCGGACATGCTTACAGTTCGGACAGTGCAGCGGGCATGGAACTGAGCCAGCCTGCATATTTGGTAAAAACATGAATACAACAAGCTTTATCACTTCCTTTTATTCATAGAAATACACTTAAAATACATAAATGCATGTTTTTTTTTCATTTTATATCTATTTCTATTGGGTATTTTTGCCTTTTTCAGGTAGAGGAACGCCTGATGCTGACGCGAGGGCCACTTGTTAGAGGTCTCTTATGCCAAAACAGGTAATAATAACAATTTATTATCAGGTACACAATCAACTAAGCATATTTATGATGCTTAAGGTGTGGAAGACTGTCATAATCAGGTTTGGGGTCACTCATGCCCTTGCCGTAGTGTAATTCCTCATGCAGTTTGTATCGATAATTCCGCGTCCTGGCACGTAAAGCTCGTGCTTTGTTGGTAGCGGATGTTTGCTTTCGGTTAAGGTCGTTGCGGTCCTCATATGCTATCTGCTTAATAATCTTTGACCCCTGGGTAAGGTTAGCATATAGTTCAGTGGTTTTTGCAATTACCGAGTCAGCATAGCCATTGTTTAATTTGTGAACCTGCCCGTGAATTCGACCTACACAGTTGCGTGAGAAAGTCACAGTTTTAGGATTGACAGCTTGGTACGACCTGTTTACTGCTTCACTTTTTTGGGTTGTGGTTAAAAGTTTGGTAGCGTCAAGAGCAGCTGGACCTAAAACCATTTCAATGCATTTTTTAAGGACTTGTTGGTCACTGTCAACCATTTTAACCTTGACATTGTCTGGCATGAAATTCTTAGCTTGCCTATTTGTACCAGCACAGACATAACTGTACTTTGCACTATGAGTACCGCAGTAACCACTGAAGCATAGAACAATGGTTGCGATTACATCAACCATGACCTTCTTTAGAACCTTGATGTCACCCTGGTGTTTATTGTGGGCAGCTTTAAGCTCAGCCATACACCTAGCTTTGACCGAGAGAGCGAACCGACTCCTGATATTAGACTTGGAATGACCCTTGAGCATGCCCTTTGAGAAAGGCGCTTTGTTGAGCTCGCGCTTCAGCGAGTTGCCTAGGTGCCTCAGATCCTTAAGATGACCCACATTGTGACCGTGAGAGTTACGAACACCTTGGAATGCCCTACTGTCCCCATCACAAGTGAAATTTGCTATTTTGATGTCCCTAGAGATCTGGTCACCTAACAACCTATTCCATTTGCCTTCATCACCTATTGGTCCCTCTCTGAAACATTTGCAGAACAATGCCCCCTATGATTGGGGCACTGAACAGGTTTACCCTTATTCCTAAGCATTGATGCAGTCCTGCATAGTTTATTTGCTACTTGTACCCCTACAATTTGCTTGTTTCTGGTATTGTTTTCACACATAGTGCTTATGGCAATAGTTCCGGCTTGAAAGGGTGTCGCGTCAGAGTTAAAAATTGGATTGTTGTAGCAAGTGTCCCCTTCAACATTTACCTTAGAGGGATCTTTTTGACCAATTTTGGCATTTTCAGCAACTAAGTTTTCTCTAATCTGGTACATGCTTCTCTCATTTAGGGATTTAAGGGCAGTATTGACCTTATTTGCTTGTTTTTGCATAGCAAGTGGAGAGGGAGCAATGATATTGGTTGTGTTGAGAATTCTGCGGGAACCTGTGTTCTCAATAGAAGTACTTGCAACACCTATTTGGAAGCCTACATTGATCTGAGCTGCCTTTCTGCCCCTGGTACTTGATGGAACCTCATTGTAAAGCTTATAATGCTTGCCTACATATCTGCATCTTGTACATTTTAACCTTTCCTCCCAGCCTAAGCCCCACTTTATGGAAGCACTGCCGTCAATTACCAAGTCGCCCCTACATTTATCACTTCTTAACCTATGCTTTCTATTTTCAGAGGACATCATAGACTGGAGTAGGGCGGGGACATAGACCTTGTTCGTAAGTAAGTCGGGATGGACTTTTGATGGAGCAGGAACCCGTAACAGGTCTACATAGCGAATCTTGTTCGCTCTCGGACGCAAGGGCTTAGCTGGGGTTTGAGAGCCGTCTACATCCCGAAAAGTAAGAACCTTGTCATTGTAAGCTACCCGTGCTTCAAAGGATGACCTTTCTAACCTTACATAGGTTGTGTTGGAATTTGACCTTCTTTCATAATTATGCTTTTTCTCCTTCACCGGACTAGTCCCACCTCGTTTAAAACCAACATTGAGCAACTTTTTCTTTTGCTTGGTTATGAACCCCATTTTGACCAGATTGCCACCTTAAAAAAAGTCAAAGTACTTATTTTGTGCCCAAAATATGCAATTTTGTATTCCCTTAAACCTCTAAATGTGAGCAGGCAATGCAAATTGACCACCTGCTGCAGTTTAAAGGCACTCATGACATTATATACTAGAATATATAATTGGTGGCCTGTAATTAAAGAGGCTGCGACAAACAAGGTGCTTTAAAGATTTTACACTTTATTGGTTTGAAACAAGCAATTACTGGAAGCTGATTGATTTCTACACTTCAAAGTATCTTTGATCTCCCATTTTGACTAATTTGTTAATTGTCTTGGATGAAATTGGAATTTTTTTTCTATTAAATTTACATTTTTGGGGTGATTTTTTTAAAAAAATACACAAAAAATACATTATCAAAATGGCTTAGAGTAAAAATATCTAACAAAGTCATTCTCTCCTCACCCCACATAAGCCCCCCATACATGTTTGTTTGGTTTGTTTGGGTATTTTGTCACAAATATTGCAAATATCAGCTTTAATTGTTAGAGGGACATTTAAGCTTCAAGACGCTTGAAATCACCGGCTTCCGACCAAAATCACCTGTGTTTGAAAATATGAAATAAAATGGCCAAATGGACAGATATACAAGCCAAACTTAATATATTGGTGCAATATGCATGGGAAGATAATTATATGCAAGAAAAACTAATTTTAATGAGAACAAATTTCTCTTATAGGTTACAGTATACTAAATATTTCAGGTCTGCAATGCTATACTCTCTAAATAAATCAACACCATTTATTTGAAGACACAATTTTCTGTATAGTCACTTGCCATGACTTTATTTTTGAATATTTCTTTGTACGTGTGGTAGGAAAAACATTGTTGTGTACTAAAAATTCACTGTTTCGCTTGAAGGTTGGAGACTACATGACGAGACTTTGACAGTTGGCAGTATACCTTCAACTGGAGAGTAGCCGGTAAAAAGATGGCCGTAAAACAGTGAACTTTGATTCGCGTCGAGTTCTTTCTTACATATCACATGACCTATCTTTTTTATTGTCTAAATCAATTCGGCTCGGAATGCTCTTTAAGAAAAGGTATGGTTATGAGGGTCTCTACGCGCAAAATGTTGAGTTTATTTTTTGTTGAATTTATTGCTTTTACATTGAATTTGTTAAGGAAATCTTTTAGTATATTGTGACCTACAGACAGAGCTGCAATAACCTCATTCTACGCTAACTGAATCAGAAATACATTTAAAATATATCATACGGAGATAGTCGATGTATCACGATTGACAAACAGTTTATGAATCTCGCCTAAAGCGGGACCGGCCGAATAGCTATGGTTGATAACGAACTAAACCGTGTGTAAGCGAGTTAACACACAAACACACGAAGCGTGTACTCTGGCACTCTGGGTACACAGGCGATTCTACAAACAAGAAATGTCTTTAAAAAGACAATCGGCGTTGAAATTAATATTGAGATGTCATTTAAAAATTACCTAAACAGACGGCCATCTTGGGATCGGTTACGCGACTTCTCAGACCCCAGATTTTTTGGTCCCCACCAATATTAGGAGACTTATTGGACCCCAGATTTTTCGGACACTATAAGAAAACTTCTTGGACCCAAAAGTTAATTTGAGATAAATTTATTAATTTAAAAATTAAATAAAATTATCATTAATTCTATGCTGTGAATAAACCAATCATATAGCTCCATGTTTCCACCAGTGGTATATGAATAACCAAAATAATTTAGGTTAACATAATTGTTATCTGAATTTGTCAAGTCAATTAAACAAATTAACAATGTAAGAAAATAATTTCGGGAATGAATTAAAATTATTATGTATCAGACGAGTCTATATAGTTATTTATTGTACCGGTAATATACCATTCATGTTAGTTATCTAATATAATAACGATTTGAGGTCAAATAAGCATTTATACTGTGTAAAACAATAAAAAGCAATAGTCAGGGAACATTCAGCGATTTTTGAATTATATCAATAGAAATATGATATATCAGGGGTTCCTGTGTATAATTAGTATTGCAAAGTGTGTATTCATGCTTCGCGAATAACAATTCGACGTATTCCGAATCTTCGTTCATAACATTTTATCTACAGAAAATGTAGCATCTTTTTATAGATAAAATAACATCTACTGGAGAAGTTGATAGAAAGATGCAATTATAAATAATCGTTTATAAATTTGTAACCACAATTTTAATTCAAATTAACAGTAAGTTTATAAATATAAATTCCCCATTTATTAAAATTTTTAGGTTTATGATTCTCTGAATGCTATTATTGATGCATGTACTAGTATATTAACACAGCTATACTACGGTCGCTAGATACGCGCGCTATTTTTAGAATGACACTACTGATCCTAGAATGTGATGAACTCACTAGAATCAATGGGCTACATGGAACGGCAACATTGTGAATGAGATTTAAGAATGGGAACATTGCACAATTGCTATTTATAGAGCGTATACCGCTTATATAAATGTAGGCTAAACAAAATAGTTATTTCGTTACGTGAATGAACATAGCATTCTGTTTATGGCATACAATGAGAAAATACGTTCATAATTAGCCTCAGTTCTAAAGTATATGTTGAAGATATGTTTATAACTTCATTTTAACCGCTTATGTAAACAATTATGTAAATTTTTCATTCCCAAAAGTATGCAACAGTTATTGGTATACGTTAAACCATTGTTTGAAGTTTGCATTCCCTAGAATTAGAAAATTTGCCCAATTCTATTGGCATTCAATTTTCCCGCTGCATAATTATCGCAAGAAAATCTGGGTCAAAAGTGATCTCAGACAGCTACGCCGAATAAATCTATCTTACGGAGCATTCCGGAGATAGTCGATGTATCACGATTGACAAGCAAGTAGCGAATACATTTTCTGAAAAAATATTTCAGTCTTCCATCCGTTTGAGAAATGGCTTCCCGAGAAGAAAGCGCTCAGACACTGAAAGGATCAGATCAAGTCGTCGATTTTAGCTGCACATTCTGCAACGAGAATGAGGGTAGGATTACAGAAGCTCAGTTTTACTGTAAACAATGTGGCAACTTCTTCTGCACCGACTGTGTTGCACTTCACAATCGGTTGTACAAGAAACATGCAGTCAGAGGAAGGGACGACAAAGATGGCTGGCCAGTTAAAGATTCGAATGGAGGTCTCGAGAAGTGCGAAGAACATCCTGACAAAGACATCGAGTTGTTTTGTGAGGACCATAGACGATTATGCTGTCTGCTCTGTCAGTTCACTCATCACAGGTATTGCTTTTTGTCTGTTTGTTATTTTTATTTAAAAAAAGTTACATATGTTATATGGTTTGTTAACTGATGTAATAGATCTAATATGTGTTGTAGATCTACACTACATTAAACACGTAGTGCATTTGGCATATTTATGTATTCGCTACTGCTGACACTGTGAAACTTATTTTTCAACATGAAGATTTACTTTTTATCATATCGTCGTGTACGCTTGTATAGGCATGAGATGGGTTATTAAAACCCAACGTTTTACCTGCATAATACTCAAATTAAATGTTGGGAGAACAATACACCAGTGGTAATGCACCATGATTCTAATTTACCCACGTGATTTAAGTGTTACTGTGCAAATAGATTCATATTTATTCTGTAGAAATCTCGGGATTTAAGTGTTACTGTGCAAATAGATTCATATTTATTCTGTAGAAATATCGCACCATGATTCGTCAAGATAGAGGAAAATTATACTGTTAAGGTTAACTATAAATAACTCAAGTAAATATAGTTATCGGGCGTTTTCTGAAAATGCTCCAACACTGTCGATAGAGTGTGTATTTCCAAGTTTATGAGGTTCTTCCGCGCCTGAGGCTGCATTTTGTGAGGACCCAGAGTGTGTCCCAGCACTCCTACCTAATTAACTTACTAGAGACTCACGACAGTTGGGACGAATTTTGAATCATAGCTGCAAAGTCCAGCTATTAATTTTTTTTATACTGAAAGATACTTTAATTTTGGTGTGGTCTTGTGCTGTGGGGGGGGGGGGGGCGGGGAACCGGAGTACCCGGAGGAAACCCTACCTGTCGGGTATGGTTAACAAGGAAGGTAATCGATGCGCGCGCATTCCAACGTTAGCATACTTACTGCGATGTATCGATTAATTATGGTTTTCAGGGATTTTCTGGAAACAGGTGACATGTATGTAATAGTTAAAAAGCGCAAAGTACGAAGGCCATCCCCCTTTGTGTAATGATCATTGTTTCGACTTCAATATTACCGCTTTGTTTGCTTAAAAATGTGACTAATTATCTTATGTTGTAATACTGCGGTGCATTCAATTTAGGCCTTTGCAACAATTACTATCGCTATGCTATGAACTTGATTAAAATATGAAATGTATTGCAAGATATGCAAATCATTAATAAAAGACGACATAATTAGTGTAAACCATTTATTTGTTGGTGTTTGTAGCCACTATATACGGTTATAATAAATTGGTAATTTTGTGTAAAATCAATTCATAAAGCATATCAAAATAATTTTGATCCTCCTCCTTTAGTCTAGACACTTTCTAACTCGATTAGTCTGTATAGAACCGGTGCACTATTAACTTAAATTTTAACAGTATTTACATGTATTTAAGGAAGTTATGAAACACATAAATATTTATTATTAGAGTAAACGAATACATCATATTGACCATTTACAAATTGAGAAACAACTTAAGATGCTTTGCGAAAACTGCAAGTGTTATGAATAAAGGCAAGTAGTAATAAGTGTAATATTGTAATCGGATCAAGTACATGTATTTCAATCCGTTTAGAGCACCACTTTCCCAACTTCTGAAAGCTAAATAAATGTAAATAAATACCGAGTCGGCATCTAATGGACATTATCTTCTTGTGTAGGTAAATCACGGTTTATATATTTGTTAGCTCTTGACATATTTTCTTACCAACAGGTCGTGCAACCGAGTAGTTTTTGTTTCTGAAAAAGAAAAAGGATTTCGACCAACTGAAGACACACGAACAATAAAATCACACATAGAGAGCCAGCTTCAAAAAGTAAGGAATTGGATAGTATCAAGAGAAAAGAACGCCAAATCGTTACAAGAATCGTACGAGAAAACATCCCGAGACATAAAATCTCTGCAAACAAAATTTGAAGAAATATTCGATAAAATTGAGAAGAACACCGTGAATTTTTTGAATCTGACATTGCCAACCTTAGCAAGTTGGATGCTGATTTATGGCGTCTCAATGCGGCCATTTCTATTCAAGAAAAGAAAGGCGATCCGCTGACTTTTATGATGGAAATGAAATATGCAGACAGAATGTCTTCATCGGAAAGTATATTAGCCGATTTAGAATCACGTAATAAGGCAGTGATCGCCTTTGAATGCAACGCTGAACTCGGGTCTTTTGTTTCCAAGTTGTCGAGCTTTGGAAAGTGTGTCATTTCAGAAAATCCTGTAAGTATGAACACTACAATACGTGGGGTAGACGAGGAGTCTGCACACATCGGGCAGCACAGTATCAGAATGCCGAATGAGCGAGTGTGTGACATACGTGGAATATGCGAGCTGTCAAATGGGACAATAGTTATTGCAGACAGAACTAACAATTCAATAAAAGTGTTGGGAAACAGCTTCCAAGTTGTAAATACAATGAAATTGTCTTTTCCTCCCAACGATATCTGCGCTGTTAGCTCCACCAAGGTTGCGGTGGCTGTAAATTCTAAGAATAGAGGACAAATTATTATCCTGAAAATAACAAAGACAAAGATCACTGAAAAAAACACGTTTGATTTTGATCACAAATGTACTAGCATTGTTACAAGTGCGGATAGTATGTACATTACTACAAACACTGCATTATTACAGTATAGAAATAATGCAGATAGAGAGTTTGTGAAAAAGATACATAAAGACACTTCCTCCTTTCTCACTGGTAAGCGTAACTTGATCGTAATTTTAGTAACTTTTGCAAAAAATATGAATGCAAAAAATATGTGACGTCGTATGAAGTCCATCTTTTTTTTTCAAATACATATATGTAAGAAACTAAAGACGTTATTAGAGTACATGATGCGAAATTCGACACCCAGTATTTGTTGATTTATTGGATATTGTTGTGTTTCCTTCGTCATGTTTGTGTTTATCTGTCTGCTTTCAAGTTATTAATAATTGAATTTTTTTAATTTTGGTTTCGTTCATGCGATTATGAACGCAATGGTCAAACTGGCAAATCCATGATGCGCGCTAGCGCTTCATGGATAATTTGCCAGTTTGACCATTGCGTTCATAATCGCATAGCGCGCATCATGGATTTGCCAGTTTGACCATTGCGTTCATAATCGCATGAACGCAACCAAAATTAAATTCAATCCTTAATTGTCACTTGTCATTGTCATATGCTAATTTTGAAAATAATTGATATAAATGATCGTACGAGTTTACAACCTATTAGTATTATTTTATGTGTTTAATGACTATGTCTGTATAAAAAAAAAAATACTGCTATATTTACAGTAAACAAATGTACCAAACTCCTGTACAGACAAACAGTCTACTTGACAAACTACAATGAACACCAGCTCCTCGCATTTTCAAGAAATGGAAACCAGGAAGTCATAACAGCCGGGGCTCACCTGGTGAACCCAACTGGTGTGCACGTAACAGAATCAGGGAATGTTCTCGTCTGTAGTTACAGCACCAACACTGTGCTGAATATTGACGGGCATGGACGTTGTATCATACTGGCCCAAAGTGGGGACGGAGTAAAGCGCCCCCAGTCCGTCTATTACAGCAAGATGAGTGGCGACATAATTGGTGGGCAAGGGTGTAACAGGTTATTAGTCATTAAGACTAAGGGAGGGATTTAGCATATAATACACACGATGTACGTGTAATACGTTTTGTTTCCGTTTTACTGTTTATACAAGTTTCAACCATAAATCATGTTGTCGAACATGTAGAATGAGCTTATATGTAATTTTAAAGGGAGGTTCTACTATTGAATGGTGGGCACGTACATGCATATTTAATATTCAAATCTTAAGAAATGCATGGCAGACAGTATCAATCAGTTGGTTGCATAAGATCAACTAAGATTGTGTTTCTTAGATGGTTTTCGATGAAGACCGAACTATTTGTCATGCTGATAAGAAGTATCAGTATCACTTTCATTGTTTCATTGTTCTTCATCAAGTATTGGATTTGAAATCCTAAAGGAAAGTAAAACTCTATGCAATGCGATAAATTGAATCGTTTCTACGTAATGGTTTGTTAATAAATAAAACCGACCAAATAGGTTAGTGGTTTGAAATGATGTAATACACACTGAGGAATCAATGTGTCTGTCAATATTGTGTTTGATTATCTGGATTGCATTGATATATATAGGTTAACGGATTGCTACTAAAATAATAAATCTTCCTGTTTGTTGAAGTTATATGAATATATTTTATTTTAGTTTAAACATATTTATTTAAGCTTGATTGTGTCGATAGCCCGAGGCTTATTGCGACACTCTCGAGTCCGATTCCTGTGTAGAACCAGTACTTGTATCATTCGAACACTTCCCGAGTAGGGATCGAACTCCCGACCTCCCGATCGGCCAGTACACCATTGCGGCCCTATATTATTTCACCTTTATAGACACAATAATAATGTTTAAAAATATTTCGCGTTATTAATTGTACATTTAGTTTGTATTTTTATGATGTGTTTAAGGGTTATATGCTTTACGTTGTATGTAATAAGTGTTGTTGAATTGGTTGTTCCAGTAAATGAACTGTAAATAGTGTTCAACTAGAACTCCGCGAGTCGGATGTGTCGCCTGACGCGGCATAACACAAGTGCCATCAGAGCAATTATGCCTACTAACACTTTCCTGAAGTTTCACATTGATTGCACAAAAACTTCTCAAGTTATTGTCTGCACAGGCCTTGTTTGAGCTATTTTTTAAAAAAGGGGCGGGGCATAACTCAAGTACGATAAGAGCAATTATCCCGAAAACCGAACTTTACCTACCTTTTATGCCTGCTAACACTTCTTTAAAGTTTCATAATGATAGTCCAAAAACTTCGTAAGTTATTGTCTGCACAAACAAAAGGGGACGCCGCCACCGTCGCCGGCGTTACAAAAAGCAATATTGCCAAAACGTTGGAAAGAATGGTCAAAAAGCATTATTCCCTAAAATTAAGCGAAACCGTATAATGCAGTCCATAAATGGAAGCTTTTTAAACATTATATTTAATTCTTGTTTTGAAGGAGGTGTAGAAACATAATAATAATAATAATAATCAGCGCCAATCCAGCAACGCGGGCCTGAAAACAGCGCCCCGTCTGTACCACTGAACCCTCCGACGGATCACCAGGGCCGCGCCAACGACACATCCGGTACTGCTGAATAGGAACTCCCGAAGAAGCAACTACGTTTCATGTTATTGAACGTTCAAGGACTTGTATCAAAATTAAATGATAAGTATTTTATTAAATTTATTGATGAATTTGATGTATTATTGTTTTGTCAAAGTTGGCACTCAAGTTGTTCAAATGTAAATTTAAACAATTTTGATAGCTTTTCGTGCCCAAGACCTTTAACTAACAAGAAAGCAAAACGTAATAGTGGTGGATTAATTGTCTATTTTAATAAAAAGTACGCTGGCAAAATTGAATTAGTGGACATCAATCTTAACGGTTATATGTTTGTATGTATTAAGCTAAGTAAGACATTCTTTGCTATATCTAATGACCTTCACTTTATACATTGTTACATTCCGCCAGAAGATTCACAGGTATACAAATGTAGAAGTTCACCTTTGTTTAAATTTGATTTCTTTAAAATATCTCAAATGATTTACTTCGCTATTCTTCACTAGGTGATGTTATTTTGACCGGTGACCTAAATGCACGCATTGGTCAGAGATCAGATTTGGTGGAAATTATTAACCTTAATATATTTGCCTTTAATAACATCTTATGTAGATACACTGCCGTTACGATGTTCTTTTGACGAAATTGCCAATACTTATGGCAATAAATTATTGTCATTGTGTAAAGAGAATAATTCATGTATAGTCAATGGGCGATTAGAGCCGTGTAATTTCACGTGTTATAATTTTAACAGATATGGATTTAATGCTAGTGTAGTCGATTATGTATGTGATTATGAAATATTTGGTCGGTTTAACGGTATGTGTGTACATGACATTACTGAATTCTCGGATCATTGCCCAATTGAGTTCCAATTAAATTGCGTCAATAATGCATCTATTGTTAATACTGCTAGTGTGAAACATTATTGTGGGACGTTAGCTCAATTAAAAATGAAGAATTGCAAAACAAGTTTTTGATGAATTGCTGAAAAGTTTTTCAGATGGTTTAACAGATATTAATACCTACGTGAATAGTTTATCAAGTACTATTTTTGATCTGTCATTTAAGATTTATTGTAAAACACTTCGCACTAAAGTCTATAACAATCGAAATAGTGGTAAGAAATCCCCTTGGTATAATATTGACTGTAGAAATGCTAAGTCGACTTTTAATCAAAGTAAACGCATATTTAAAACTAATTCTAGTGATGTAAATAGATACATTTTTGGAATGCAAGGAGTGCTTTTAAATGTATCAAACTTAAATGTATCAAACGTAAGCCTTAACAATCTTTTTACAGGAGTGAAAAACAGAAAATATCTGTGTTAAGTAAAAGTGGATCACGCAAATTTTGGAAACATGTTAATACATTTAAAAGAAATAAAAATTCTGGAACACCTTACATTTCTTTTGAAGAATTTGCCAATCATTTTCGTCATGTGTCAATTAATCCAAATAATAGCACTTAGAGAGATGATCATGCAAATAATTATGATGTGTATGAGAATATATATATTGAGGAATTACATTAATAAATATAATCAGAACAGAACAGATATTTTATTAAGACTTGCACAAGGTACATCGTCTACAATAAATGAATATAAGTATACATATACACATATACATAAAGTATACGTGACAAAAACATAGTGGAAATAATATGTTATTACCATATATTTAAAGTTGGTATATTTTTAACATACGAGTACAGTGTATGTGCACAATAACGACAGCAAAGTTAAGTATGTACCTATAACGGAGAATGAACGTTTTAATTTACCTACCGTTCTATATTTAAAGGTGAGTTTCTTAGAATAAGTGCTTCCTTAACATACAAAGATATTTTTATTAATCTGGTTTTATCTCTTGTATTAAGTAATTGTAAATACTTATATACTGATGGATGTTTGTAGTAAAAAGTTTGTATATATTTCTTTCTTATGTCAGAGTAACATTTACATACACAAATAAAATGATAATCATCTTCAATGTCTTGAGTATTGCAACATAAACAATGCCTTTCATCACGTACTATTCTGTTTTGGCTATATCTTCCCGTTTGTATTCTGAATGGGGGTCCACTCACTCTAAGCTTACAAAAATAAGGTTTTATGGATCTTGGTAATATATCTAGGTAATTTTCATAATCTAAAGGGTTTTTAACATGTCTATAGATATATAACACAAAGCTATTTTCCAAATTTGCATACCATTCTTGTTTAAAAGAATCGAAAATTCTACTTTTAAATTCATTTATGAACAATTCTGTATTGACACTTTGAATGTTTTCAAAAATATATGAAAAACTATAATTATTTAATAACTGTCTAACATTCGAGACTCAATTTTTACAGCCATTGTAACTATCTCTAGCAGCTTGGATATATACAGATTGTAATATAATATTTTCAGTCTTAACAATTTTAAGCCAAAATTTTTAAAATTTTAACAAAAATGTTGATATACAAAGGATATCTTCCAAGTTCACCATAGACGCATGCATTACAAGTATTAGTCCGAACTTTTAATAATATTTTACAAAACTTAAGATGAATTCTTTCAATACGTTTCGATTTTTTAAAGCCCCAAATTTCACAGGAATAGTTCAATATAGATGTAACAAATGCATCAAATAGTTGACAAAAGGTTTTAGGACTCAGATCGAATTCCTTACATTTACACAATAACAAGTTCATGGCCTTTAAGGCTTTACCAGAAAGGTATTCTTCTTGATGTTAAAAATTACCAGTGCAACTAAAAACAGTACCCAAATATGTGAAATAATTAACAGATTCGATGGATTGGCCATTGTATGTCCAGCGCTCGATGTTTAGTAACACACCTCGTTTTCGAAATACCATGATTTTTGTTTTCGATGTATTTACTTGTAGCCCCCATGCATTACAATATGACAACAATTTATCTAGATGGATTTGTACTTCTTCAGGCGTTTTGCCTACAATGGTCATATCATCAGCAAATAACAACAATACAAAAACTACATCATCTATAGAAATACCAGAATTAATACCATTTTGTAAAAATAACTCAAGATCATCAACAAAAAGTGAAAACAATAGAGGGGACATTACCTCCCCTTGACGCAAACCGACTGCATATTGAAAGTATTCAGAATAACTAGAATATGACTTTACACAAGATTTGATTTTTTGATACATATTGCGTATAAACCTAAGAAGTTTACATTGAATTCCACATTTATAAGTTTTTAACCATAATCCATTTCTATAAATAGTATCAAAGCTTTTAGCCATGTCTACAAAAATAACATAAAGTCTCTTATTTTCATTTAGATAATGCTGTACTAGTGACATCAGAATAAAAATAGCATCAATTGTAGACCTTCCTTTACGAAATCCAAACTGAGCATCCGAAATGGTGTTATTTTCTTCACAAAGAGATTCAGTTCGTTTATTCAAGACTGTCGTAAATAACTTAGACCAACAACTGACCAACGTAATACCCCTATAATTATTTACATCGCCCTGACTTCCCTTGTTATGTAACGGGATTATAACTCCTTCTGACCACTTATCAGGAAAGTAACCCGAATTTAAAATACAATTTAATAAATCACATAAATGAGATGCTAAAATATCGATACTTTCAATAAAGTACTAGTATAAAAGACAATCATTGCCATATGCTTTATTACGTTTCAAAGATTTAGCAGCAGCTATAATTTCAGTATAAGTGATCGGTTGGTCTAACTCAGGAAAAGTATAATTTTTAGTATCAAAATAATTTTCTGTACAAAACTGCTCAGCCTCACCATTGTAGCAAATAAACAAATCATTGCTTATGTTCTCAAAATATTCTTTAAATTGCCCCAGTGGTATATTATTTTCACATTTTGAATTCCTTCTTTTAAAATATTTCCAAAATTCTTTTGGCTTCTTTTTCTTGAAACCTTCTATTTCAGCCATGTTCTTTTTGTAACAGTTATTTTTCTTCTTACAAATTAATTTTTTATAAAATGATTTTTGTTCACACAAGTATATACGATTTGTATCGGTTTTACAACAGTTAAACAACCTCAACGATTCAAGGTAATTATTTCGTGCGTTTACACAGTCTAAGTCAAACCAATCTACGTGTTTTACACAAGAATCTGTTTCAAAACCATGAACATTTTTGAATGTACATTGCTTGGCAAATAATGGATCTGAGACCTTTCGCAGTACGTCAGTAAAGCTGTTGATTGCATTATTAACAGATTGTCTATTATCAAACTCTATATAATCAACAATATTATTAAAAACAGATAAATTAGCAATAATCCCTGATCTAAATGTTTGCTAATAAGTTTCATTCCACTGAAATTTAGTCTGGGCGTAGCTATGACCGTTTTGTTTCAAATTACAACAAAGAAGTGACAAGTGTAACGGTTGGTCACTCCATTTATTAAACTGACCAATGCTAAAATCGTTTATCAATGGAAAATTACGTTCGTTACACAACAAATAATCAATAACAGAGGTACCGTTATGAGAAAGATAGGTATACAGATTTGTGTTTCCTATACGACTATTGACAATGCGAACACATGACGACTTACATAAATCCAACAGTTTTACTCCATGACCATTACAAATTTTGTCAATTGAGGCCCGCACAGGTGTACTGTAATGTAATCCACATTGTCAATAACTGTATTTAAACTATCATTTAAAATATAATAATTTTTATTGCCTACTCTGCTATTTACATCTCCAACAATGTAAATAGCAACAAAATTATCATACACATAAATATCATTTTCTAAAATTTCAAATAAGTCAACATCACATATATTGTACGCAGGTGAGTCTTCACCCCACAAGTATATACCACATAAATATATATCCTCTTCGGTGTGAAAAAAGTTCCTATCAAATTTTAGCCAAAGAATTGTATTGTGGTGGTTTTTTACTATTAATAAATATAATCGCTAAAATATTCTCACTTGTGTTAAGAAATAGGATGAACAAATGGTGCGAAAATGAGCAGAAGTTAAACGATGCTCAATTTTGTTTTCGCGATAATCGTTGATCGTATATTCATCCTGCATACTATAATACAGAAAGTTCTTGCTAATAATTTAAAACTATACTGTGTATTTATTGATTATGAAAAGGCTTTTGACACCGTTATACATGATGCATTGTGGATAAAATTAGCTAATTCCAATGTAAGTTGTAAAATGTTAAAATGCTTAAATCTATATATTAAAATGTTAAAGCTTGTGTTAAAAATTCTGAACACATGCCGTAATCTGAACTGTTTGACATAACACTTGGTGTCAAACAAGGAGAGCCTCTATCTCCTATACTATTTATATTATTTATAAAGGATATCAAGGATTATGGTATTAAATTTGTATTATACCGGAAGTCTTGCTAATGCTGTAAAAGCACTAAATGAACAGACTCTGAAGGCATATAATGGCCTTATATCACTGTTAACTAAAGTATCTTTAGATATTAAAACAAAAGTGTTACTGTTTGATTCGACTGTTTGACCTATTTTTTGTACGGCAGTGAGATTTGGGGCATATAATTATTACTTCAAGGAGGTAGACAAAATCCATGTCAAATTGTGTAAGCATATTCTTGGCGTGCGTACTCAAACATTCACAGTTGCCGTACTTGGCGAATTAGGTAGATTCCCACTTTCGGTTATTTGCATGGAAAGAGCCTTCAAGTATTGGTGTAAAATTATGAAAAGTCCGGAATCAAACCAGGCAAAATATTTCTATAACATATTTTAGATAACGGTTTTAATTCATTGAATTGAAAAATAGCTGGGGGAAAGGCGGTTAATAATGCATAAGATGAGCTTGGATATGGCTACTTATGGTATATGTTTGATATTAACTGTTGCTATATACCAATGTTAAAGCAAAGGTTGCGTGACCAATATGTACAGATATGGTCGGAAACTGTGAATTCTCAAAACAAATTAGAGTATTATACAAATATTAAAACTGTTTTTAGGTATGAAACATATTTAGATGCTATTGGCCATGATAAGTATAGAACTGCATTGACTATATTACGATTATGTTCACATTCTCTTGAGATTGAAACAGGAAGATACAATAATGTGAATTAATAGCATTAATAGACTATGTAAACTATGCAATTATTATGTTGTTGAGTCAGAATTCCACTGTGTACTCTGCTGTCCCCTGTATCATGACTTAAGGCAATCATATAAAATTTCAAATGCTTTTAGTACTATTAATAAATTTGTTAATCTCATGTCATCTGAAAAAATTGGTTTGTTAAGACGCCTTTCAAAATCGGGGTACTTTGCGATGTTACGACGTTCCCAAACCCTAGATAGTGTTGCTTCTTAACCTGTTTATGAAATGAGTTAATCAATCCACTTTATAGATATATATGTTGTTGTACAATAGTTTTATAAAGCCTCATTTGTATAATTGGAATAATGTATTTTGAACTTGTAATGTTGCTAATGGCCATCTTTCATTATGTGTTTTGTAAATAGCCAAAGGCATTGCTCATGCCGATTTGCGAAATAAACCAGTAAACCAATAATAGTAATAGTATAATAATAATAATAATAATAATCATTATCATCATCAGCATCATAATCAAATATAATATTATATCATCATCATCATCATCATCATCATAATCAAATATAATATCATATCACTAGCATATAAAAAACGATGTATCAAAAGACAAACATAAATATTATTGCATTTATAAATATATTTTATTATTTCTATAAATACAAAAGCAAATCATTATATTATACATTATTATAAAAGTATGTCAGTTATACATCAGGTTCGTTCTGTATTAAAGCAACTTCAAACATAATAATCGTTTGTTTGCAAGTACACATCATCTATATTCATGACATACAAAAACACTAACAAATCTTCAGTAATGTTTACAGATATTGTTCATTATGCGTCTATAAGGTTTATATAATTTTGTCAACATTTCATACGGTTCATATAGTTTGAAATGGCTACCAGAAATAACCGCTATTACTTTTCCTATTCATAATTAAAAAAACAACGTAGTATTAATAATTCATTATCCCCCTTCTAAGAATCGGTAGTATACATATTTCATATATTTTATATATTGCTCATGTCGGTCCGTCGGGCCTTGTCCGGGCAATATCTACGGAAACCTAAGCTATAGGTTTTTTCAAGCGTGGTAGGTAGGTTGGTAATGACTAGTGGAGGATCCCAATTGATAATTGGGTCCTTGGATTAGTTAATGTAAAACTGACCAATTGTTGTACAAAAGCGGACCAATAGTTGCAAATCTTGTCCGGACAACAACTACAAAACCCTTAGACCTAGGTTCTTCAAACGTTGTAGGTAGGTTGGTCATGACTTGAAGAGGATCCGTTTTGATTATTGGGTCAAACGGTACAAGGAAGAGGGTCAAGTCAAAATGTCCAATAGTTGTAAGCCATTGTCTGGGTAATAATTATGGAATCCGTAAGCCTAGTTTCGTAAAATGTTGTAGGTAGGGTTGTCATGACTAGTAGAAATTGATTATTGGGTTGTTGCATTAAATATAATAGGCAAACACTGACCAATAGTTGTTAAATGTTGTCTGGGAAATAACTTTGGCACCCGTAGGCCTAGTGTCAAAGCGAGTACATATCGACGGGTCAGCGCAAAACTTTTTTTTTGCACTGAGCCATCGATCTCATTTTCTGTCCTATTTTACCCTATCATTTAGCTTGACATGACACTCGTTTACTCTTTTAGCATAATTATTTCCTATTTGTATATTCGGTTTAGTTCGCGCACGTGTTTTGTGTGTATATTAATATTAGCACTGTAGTTTTAAAGAATTAATGTCAGATCGATTTAACACGAGCTCAATACAGTTTGTGAGTTACTAATACATGTGTCGTGATCGGTTGGTATTCATGCATAAAGGTCAGTGTCAAGTATATATTTCATATTCAACACGTGGGATCCTAAAAATGGTGAATAACGTTCACATTTACTAAATCTGTATTGTGTGGTTCCTAACACATAACACGAGCATTAAACCAGTAGCATCATCTCAAATGTTCTCGTCATAAATAAATCGTTGTTCATATAAATCCGCAGACCTACTTTACTTCAACTGGGGCCACTCTTGTATATTTGCTGTTACAAAAGGCCACATCTGATTGCAGGCGATGCATCAAAGTGACGCACATCTTGTACCGACCTTCCTCGCCATTTTTTTTATATCGGTACTTCATTTTCGCAACAGCACCAGCCACCTCCGTCAAAAAGGTCAACACTGATACTTTTTTGAGCATCTTCCGATGTTGGAACATTGACCGTACGAAGCAAGAACCGTATTTGACCCATCGGAAGGAAATCTTGTCTAAAAATATACGAACACACATGATGAAAGCGTAAACATGCACTAATGCAGTAAACGTCAAGAAGTGTTAAAGTTTACTTCCGCCAGGGAGATTATGTTTTTCGTCGTTTGTAAGTTTGTGTGTTAGCAATTTTTTTCACGATATCACACAAACAATTTCGGATTAACAAGACATATTCAGAGCAGGTTGAGGAATCTTTATTAATAGGTCGCAATGGTGTAGTGGATATGGTGTCCGCCTTGCGACAGGGAGGTCCCGGCTTCGATCCCCACTCAGGGAGCGTTCTCTGGAAAGACACCAAGTACTGGTTCTTCCCAGGAAACGGACTCGAAGAGTGTCTCTATAAGCCTGAGGCTTTCGATGCAATCGAGCTAAACAAAATAGGTTTAAACTAAACTTATCTTTATTATATAGAGTATAGGGTAAATTATCTCAAAAGTTGCAAAGTTGAGAGCCTTGGAGGCACTCTCTGAGTGCTTCAATAGTTACAGAGTGTTAAATGCATCATTAAGTAAAATTCGTCTAGAAATTCCAAACAATACACGAACCAGGCATTAATGAACGGGCATCAATTTTCCTTTAATGTGAGAAATAATTAAATACAGTCGAACCTCGTTATTTCGAAGTCGTCGGAACCGATGAAAATACGTCTAACTGACAAATTTTCGAAATTTACATTTCTAGATTAAGAATTATTGTTTCAAAGATTGTAGTGCTATTATAATTGTGAAAGTGGCCACACTAAACAACTTGACTGGACGTTAACAGTTATTATTACGATGTGTTTGATTCAACGTTATTTTACTGTTATGAAATATTTGATTCAATTACTAGTACTCACATTACATAATTAATTCAAATCTTTTGATATCCGGTTTTGCTGTGCAAGCTAGTTGGTGCAATACCTTGCCACGGTTTAGTGATAGAAACATAACCTTTTGGTGTACTCGAAGTGTGAAAATTGATTTCGATCGTGCAGATTAGAACTTTGAATTAACAATTGATAATTACACGTAAAAACAAGTGTTGGGACCGGATTAATGGGTTCGAAATAGCTATTATTCGAAATAGCGGTGTTCGAATTAAACATCCAATTTCTAACTAAATTAAGAAGGAAAGAATAGGGACGGAAAATAAACTTCGAAATAACAAGGAATTCGGTTAAACGATGTTCGAAATAACGGTGATCAACTGTATAAGATTCATACGTGGCTGAACAGGGTGTACAATCAGGAAGTCTTTGGGGCAATGTATGGGGACACTCTCCAAGGTTTCCGTTCCCTCCACATGCTCTGTAGGTGTTCCCTTAGGCTTTGTATCATGCTCCGGTTTGGGACTTCCCTCATTTTCCGAATCTAAAATATATTTACAAGGTTGCAAAGGCGTTTTATATGTTTGGGACTATACTTGAGATATTCATTCACCTTTAAAATGTGAAAAATTTACATTCAGATGACCACCGTACCGTATTTATACCAATGACTGAGATCAAAGTCTTCGGATTCACTGTCTGTCGATTCTTCGCTGTCACTTTCATAATCCCCAAACGTTTCTAAACCAACACCAGCGTCGAGTTTATCATTCTGAGACTTTGACGCGTGGTCGGTATTTCTACAAGCCTGAAAAGAAAGAGTCAGACTCAACCTCAATCTTCACCAAACAGGGTTCAAACAGCAAACGCTAATTATAAACGCAATATTGGTAGATATACTAGATAATCGTTTGCTCCTCCTAGAATTCCGATCCAATAAGTAAAATCAATGTATGTTGCAAACACACCAAGTTATAGAATGGGCGAGAACATATTAAACTAGAATTGTCACATGAGTGACGGATATACCCCCACAATATGGCCTTGTCACAAAACTATGGCATCCATTCGAAAGAAATGGACAGAAAGAATGCTTTAATTTGCGAATGGTCAACAGTGTATTTGGAAAATTTTAATTTCAATAGGAGCCATAACTCTGTCAACATTTAGTGGTTAGTAACCTAAGTTGAACTTGATCTGTATTGTATGATGTTACACCTATGTACCAAAAACAAGTTAAATATGTGAAGCCTTTCATGAGTTATTGTCCATGTTTTTCGGGAATTTCAGTAAAAAAGGGGGGCCATAACTGTGTCAAAATTTAGTGGTTTGTAACCAAAATCGAACTTGACCTGTATTTAATGATGTGTACTAATGATTATTTAAATATATCAAGCTATTGTTGCGTTATCGTCAGGAAACCATGTTGTTAGGGAATTTAAGTCAAATAAAGGGCCATAAGTCTGTCAAAATTTAGTGGTTTGTAATCAAAGTCAAACTTGACCCGTATTTTATGATGCTACACATGTATACCAAGAATAATTTGAATATGTCAAGCCATTCTTGAGTTATCATACAAAATCATGTTTTTAGGGAATTTCAAGTCGAAAAGGAGCCATAACTCTGTCTAAATTTAGTGGTTTGTAACCAACATCGAACTTGACCTGTATTCTATGATGTTACACATGTGTACCAAAAATTATTTGAATATGTCAGGCCTTTCTTGAGTTATCATCCGAAAACCATGTTTTTAGGGAATTTTAAGTCGAAAAGGGGCCATAACTCTGTCAAAATTTAGTGGTTTGTAACCAACATCGAACCTGACCTGTATTCTATGATGCTACACATGTGGACCAAAAATTATTTAAATATGTCAAGCCTTTCTTGAGTTATCATCCGAAAACCAAAGACCAACAGACCGACGGACCAGCAAGCTAACTCCTATATACCCCCCACCCTAAACTTCGTTTGTGGGAGTATAAAGATACCGAACAGATTACCAAAGTGGCCTCAAATGGCACATGTATCAAGGAGAGACAACGTTCGAACAAAAACGGATAGAAGCAAGCATGTTGTTATGTCATCGTCTGATGACTTTCGCATCGAGGTCACACCTGACCTTAAAGCTATCGACCTTTCGAGACATGATGTAGGAAAGAGAGGGGAAAAATGAAAGCTAATCAACCTCAATACTATATTGAACAGTCTATTTATCTTCCTGAAACAAGTTGTTCAGTCTATTTATCTTCCTGAAACAAGTTGTTCTAGTTCACCTGTTAATATCTTAGTTAGCGACAGTGTTTTTGAGCATGTTAATTATTTACTTAAACGATCAAACATTAACAAAATTTCACGTATTAAAGTTTGTGGTGTATCTTCTTATCTACAAATTGAGTGAAAATATATATATATATAACTCATTACAGAAATTGCACACAAAAGGCTGTATCCGAGTAATCCTTTCTTTAACTAGTCAATGAATTACACACGCGCAATAACCTAATTGTATTTCCTGCTTACAGCAAACAATCTCATATTTCATATCCTTTCTACCGCACCTGTATTATGCAAATTTTCGGTTTGCCTTTCAAGGACGACTCTTTTTCCAGGATTTGTGTCAACTCAAACAGGTAAACGAGCTGATCGTCGGAACCGTACACGGCGTGTTCGTACACGTTAGCACCTAAAGACAAATACAGCCGTTGTTGTGCATTAGGAATAATTGATTAAGTGTTCTTATAGTTTATGCATATTACATTTAATAGTGTTTCCTAACGAATACCCAAATCGCTTTTATATTATTCTGTTTAGTATCGTAAACATGAACTTGCGTGTGAATATTTTGGTATTATACAATTTTGGAAAATTCAATTTGCCCAATTGTCAATAGCTCCCTTTAACCTGTCATAGTGCTTTAAACGTAGAGTGGTAAAATTGTTGTAAGAGAATGGACGATGTGCAGCATGTGACCTACCGGCTGGTCCTGCTCTTGGTCTGCACGTCTCCGTTCCATGTGAACTTATCACGAGAACAAAGCATTCACTATTCTTGTTAACATCATCCCTTGCTGCTGTAAGCAGAAATAACTGTTTTTGAGCTGCCATCAATGTCCATTAAATAGACAGTACAAAATACAAATATTAATCACAAAGAAACATTCAAGTTTATGTTTACACCATTGAGGTAATAATTGACTAGCCATGTATACCACGAATGGCAATACACATAGATATATTTAAAATGCGTTGAAATTATATCCAGAAACATAAAACGTAATGGATAACGTTTAGATTCCATGTCCAATTCATATAGTGTTCTTAAGAATGACGGGTCGTTGAAAATGATATTTTGTAATTAATATATTCCTACTCTAAATAAATTTAGATACTATTGTTTTCCAGAACGGATTCGGTTGCTTAAATAAGTCATATTTCGACGTAAAACACCAAAATTGGCATTCACCATCCTGCACGATTTCTTTCATCCTGTCGGCCGATGCATTCCATGACAACTTCACATGGAACCCGAGCTCGTAAAACAGCGTCATAAGGTTATTGTAGTCTTTGGCGGCCCCCTTTCTCTTCCTTTTGAGTTTAAAGTGCTTGTTTACAATTATGACAGCTTGGCCGCGAAGTGTGTTGGTACCACTCATGCCTGTTTCGAGCCTGAAAGAGAACATTGAATACAGAAGTGTTTTAAACACACGCACTCGTACTAGAACGTGTAATAAAAAATATTACAATGATGTGTCTTTATGTCAGCGTCCATAACATCGCCATTTACAACGAATATTAATATACGTTCTTCATTTTTGAAATAATAATAAATAAATAAATATAAATATTGAAGAACAAGTGCTGTCACGATCAGGTGACATATGCCCCCGAATGCTCTGTCAGTAAATGAGACCTTTGACACCAAAATGAATCTTTGTATATAAAGTGAATGAAAAATGTAAATTACTTCAGTCAAAATCGCTGCTCTGGAAAAGCTTATGAAAAACCACAACCAAAAAGTTAAAAAAGGGGCATCGGTAATGAAGAAGTTTTTCAAACTTCAAGTAAATATCTTTGATAGTATTCAAGATATTTGACATTTAAAAAAATCTTTAACCTTGGCCGGACGGACTAACGAACGGACGCACGGACGGACGAACGGACGAACGGTTTGATTTTAATATGCCCTCCTTTGGGGGGCATAAAAATGCACGTTGTCGTAAAAACACTATAGTGGTTAAGCTTCGAAAGTTAAAGAAGTATTCTGGGTCTTCTGTAATTTAGACGTTATTAAATAATCCCTGGTAGTAATAATTATCACAGAAATCTATTTATTCTTGGTCATATAAATCTGTTAATTCGTGGTCATAGAAGTCTGATATTTCCCGTCGTAGCTTTGGTGCCACTCGTGAACATACAATGTAAATAATATAATTACAAAATAAAAACAATGCTGAGACAAGAAAAATGTAAGTTAAAAAGTAAAATTAACATAACATGGGAATATAATAGGTGCCCGGTAGTACTCAGGTGGCCCAGTAGTAGTAGTACTAGTACTAAGGTGCCCGGTAATACTCAGGTGGCCCAGTAGCACTAGTACTAATACTAAGATGCCCGGTAGTACTCAGGTGGCCCAGTAGTACTAGTACTAAGGTGCCCGGTAGTACTCAGGTGGCCCGGTAGTACTAGTACTAAGGTGCCCGGTAGTACTCAGGTGGCCCGGTAGTACTAGTACTAAGGTAACTTGGTAGTACTAAGATACCCTGTAGTACTCAGGTGGCCCGGTAGTACTAGTAGTAAGGTAACCCGGTAGTACTAAGGTGCCTGGTAGTACTCAGGTTTCTCGGTAGTACTAGTACTAAGGTAACCCGGTAGTACTCAAGTACTAGTACTAAGGTGCCCGGTAGTACTCAGGTGGCCCAGTAGTACTCAGGTGGCCCAGTAGTACAAGTACTAGTACTAATGTGCCCGATAGTACTCAGGTGGCCCGGTAGTACTAGTACTTAGGTGCCCGGTAGTACTCAGGTTGCTCGGTAGTACTAGTACTAAGGTAACCCGGTAGTACACAGGTGGCCCCGTAGTACTAGTACTAAGGTGCCCGGTAGTACTCCGGTGACCCAGTAGTACTAGTACTAAGGTGCCTGGTAGTATTCAGGTGGCCCAATAGTACTAGTACTAAGGTGACTCGGTAATACTCAAATGGCCCTGTAGTACTCAGGTGGCCCAGTAGTACTAGTACTAAGGTGACCCGGTAGCACTCGGGTGGCCCAGTAGTGCTAGTTTTGAGGTAGTAATCAGGTGACCGGTAGTTCTCAGGTGGTCTGGTAGTACTCAGGTGGCCCGGTAGTGCCAGTATTAAGGTGACCCGGTAGTACTCAGGTAGCCCGGTAGTACCAGTACTAAGTTGACCCGGTAGTACTCGGGTGGCCCAGGAGTACTATTACTAAGGTGCCCTGTAGTTCTCAGTACTAGTCATCAGGTGGCTTGGTAGTACTCACACGTTTATTATTACTGTAAACTGAACGGAAATTATCGCTGTTTATAAATAGTTTCAATAATTCACAGCCATTCACAACAAATATTGTAAACCAAATAAATATTACTTAGTACGTATCTTGGTGGTAGCATCAGCTGGACTATGTTAACAATTAAATGAAACATTTTGGTTCGTTATGCTCTGACGATGAAATGTTTTGACACATATAAAAACTTTTCTAACAAATAATATAACAAAATACAATTTATTTTGTTAACAACTTATCAAAATAGCAACAAACATGGCCGTACCCATTTCTGGCCTGAACGGAATTACGACATCAGTTGCGACGGGGTCCAGGATATGTGGAAAAGTGAGTTTATATAAAGTATAGCAAGCTGATAGATCTAATACATTTTCAAACATACAACTTTTTTATTGTTGTTTTATTTTATTGAGCGGACGACGAAAATCAGCCCTGTTTAAAAAGTGTACACCAATCATGCGTCAAATTTCGTTTAACGAGAGGTTAGTACGATGTACGATGTAAACAAAAACCGTCTGAAACTCATGCACGTCCGAAACTGAAGCTGTGACAATACTTTTAAAAAATTTTCCTGATGAGCTATATATATTAACATCTCTATCTGAATATCGATTGCAAATTAATAATACTAAACAATATGTACGGAAGAGCAATGGTGCGCGCAATGTTGTTATTGTTTTTGTTGAAGAGTTTCCATCCCATTTTCAGAAAAGTCCACTTATTTTTCCAAAATAATCCTAAATATTTAAACTGTGCTTACATGATGACGGAGGACACCAATTACTGCTACGATTTAAATATATCAGTTTATGTCAGGAGTATATACTAGGTTAGCTTAAACTCTTTTTTTAATTTTCAGCATACTCACCACGCCGTGACTGTTCTTTAATTTCCCGTATCCGAAATACACTATCCGAAATACCCTGTTTATGTAAACTGTTATATGTACGTACAATTATAACTTTTTATCCGGCGGTTTATTCTGATTTCAGGTTAAACATGTATTTTGCAAACTATTATTGATATAAAATTTTGTTGTAATTATTAAAGTTTAATATTTCACAACGATCCGCTTCACAAGATCCTATATTCACTGTACATTTACTTTACTATAAATACAGATGAAGCCAAGATCGGGAAACCAGCGTTGTATAAACTTTACTGCACATCTATAAATAGCGGTCGCGTCACGGGACACGTACAGCTGTTACTTTCCCCTTAGCGTCTTCAGTAACTACAATGTTTAAAGGTTATGATTGCAAAATTGTATTACTTCTTTCTAAGGCCTACACAGAGGCATTATGAGTTACTAAACACATAACAATTCACGAAAACGTGGATGAAAAAGCATGAGAATGCACACCTATATACCAACATTAAAGACATGAAATTGCATTTTTAACAGTTAGTTAACTATGAATTTGAAGTGTACATGTAAATAGTTGGAACCAGTAAATGGATACAAAAAAAGATCCCTATTTATACTTAAAGATAGCTTTGTCCAATAAAATTTTAACGAAATTTCAACATAATTTGTTTCACAAAAATGGCAAGTTTGGTTAGTAAATTTGTATCCAAGCTAGACAATAACTGCTCAAATTTGAGTCTACTTGGACGGAAACAAAAATAAGTAGGGAGATATTTACGCTTATCAACTGAAAAATGATTACATTCAAACAGACAGTTGATCTAATCACCTAGTATGTTGAAGTTACACAAGGTACATACACACGGATGGCTTATAGTAAAGGCCTTTTTCAGTTGGTAGTTTAGAATTAGAGCATCTACATTTTAAAGGTAAGGCGCTAGGTAATAAGGAATACTGAATAAGTATTTTTCAAATGTGATCTATTTCTTACATATTCTCAAATTTAAATAGGTGCCATATTCAAATACTTTCCTAGACCATTCTTGAAAATACAGATCTCTAAGAAAGCAATTAATTTTATTCTTGAAAGTTAATGGCTGTCACCCTGAGTGACAGCTTCCACAGTCCAGTGGTCAGACAAACCTAACTGATTTAAGTAATTGTGCACTTGTAATACCCAGGGAGAATAAAATATAGCACAACATGCGATGTGTTTTACCTTGCCTTACAGCGAGCAGGCTAACCAATGCATCGGACAGTTCATTACCGACCTTGACACATGATTTAGATTTACGATACATGTTATAAATAACACATAATACATTGCCATCGAAATTAATTTGTTGTAGTTTTCTCCGTAGAGCCACCCTACTAACTGAATTGAAAGCCTTATCAACACAAGAGCAATACGGCCTCTTTTTCTAAGACAGATATAAATCTATCAGCATCTTCGAAGAAAATATGTGATCACCAGTGCTATAATTACTTCGAAAGCCAGCGTATTCTTTAACAAGAATTCCAGCATTTGCCAGGAATGTATTCATTCTGTTGTTAAGAACGCATGTAAACAATTACCGCTGTGCATGATAGGTAAGCACCTTTTTTCATATGGCGCCAACTGATGCATGAGGCGCTTCTATTAAAAATTTGCAAAAAATCATCATAGAGTCTTGTAGGACATAACTTGGTTCAAGTACTCAATCTGTGCATCATTTAATTCAATTTAAAAATATAATCCGCCGTTTTTTCAATAATACAAGAGTTTGTATCTCTTTTTGTTCACTTGTACATAGTGTTCGAAAAAAAAAAGTTGAAACTGCATGCAAACGCAAGTAAAACGCATTTTATTGCACTAAAAACAATACTCAGTGTGTTTTAAGTTAATAATGACGATATATTTATCATGTTGAAACATGGTTTTAATAAGAATATACGGAAATTGTGCTTGTTTTGGACATTCATTTATTTTTCCGCGGACTATATCTTAGTGTATGCACATTTAGCCAAATATGGATAGTTATCAGTTCCTAGTATAGAGGTTAGACGAAAGCAGTGACGTCACACTCTATGTATAGAATGCGTGACCAGGTGTACAGCTATGGTATGTGAATATTAACCTGCACACCAAACATTACACAATGGTTTAATGTACTATTTTACGAATGGACGTTCCTTGATACACTTGACCAGTGGGTGTTTATTCCAAAAAATTCATTTTATAAAGAATTCTTAAACACGTAGCAAAATAGTACTCATTTATATACCATGTGCAAATGTACGCTCAATTTGCAACCAAGCCATTTAAAGTTTGTTCTGTTCGATTGCATTATATTGAGGCTTTCAGATTAATATACATATTCCTTTTGCACTTTTGCAGGGAAAGCAGGGGCATGTGTTCACTGCATCTTGCTTTGCCAACTCCTCGGTAACACTGTTACCTCTAGCGGTAGTAACCGCTGCGAGAGGTTTGCCTTCTATACACGGTGACCTCCCTTTAAGTGTAAGCCACGGTAAAGCAATTAGTTATTTAATTCGTAAAATGCAATTGAAAAATGTCGATTCTACATTTGACCAAGCAATTATCCAATACCGTGTTATACACCAAAACAAGCATTATAATTGATAAGGTAAATCCATGCAAGCATTTTGATTTCAGACAAAATATTTGTTTGTTTGTTTGTTTGGATTTTTCGCCGTATTCAACAGTATTTCAGTCATATAAAGGCGGTCAGTTAACCTACTCACACTTTTCCTAGGTAAGCTGGTTTACCAGTACTAAGTGCACAAACTTATGCCAGTAACTGACAACTGGCCTACTTGAATGACTATATTGGAAACGATAATATTGCAATGTACACATTACTGCCAAAAATACAGAGAGGTAAACAGATTTAGGTAATGCAAGACCCAGCGTCAGGCGCGTGTTGGTATTGGTTAACACTACGACACAGTTTTGGACGGGCAGCCATGCAATATAGCTAAAGCAAACGACGTTTTGGGAAGGCACACATTTCACAGCATACCCACATCTTCGCACATTTCACAGCATACCCACATCTTCGCACATTTCACAGCATACCCACATCTTCGCACATTTCACAGCATACCCACATCTTCGCACATTTCACAACATACCCCCATCTTCGCACATTTCACAGCATACCCCCATCTTCGCACATTTCACAGCATACCCCCATCTTCGCACATTTCACAGCATACCCCCATCTTCGCACATTTCACAGCATACACCAATCTTCATCTTAAAACAAAAATATACACGTTCAGCATTGATGCCAGACGCAGTAGCATATGTCTCAAACACAATTGTATTTCAGAATTAACAGCAATGCGACTTAAAAAATTCAAAGGTTGTTTGGCGTTAGGAGGCAATTTAGAATCCGGGACGGCACTTTCCGCCCGCAGTGGATTTATGTTTAGAGGATACTTTTTTCAAACAGAAAATACCGGTACCTTCAAAGCAGAAAGTGCCGGCAACAGGGATGGCACTTTACGCACATGCAATAAGCCCGGTTTTCCCACGACACGCCTCAATTTATGTTTACAAATAATTTATGATGTCACATACGTATAAAGTGGTTTCCAACAAAACATAATTAAGGTAAGCCAGAATCGCAAAAGAAATTTTCTAACGAACGATTTAGCATACACGATGATACACTGTTAACATAAAAAGGGGATTACATACTTACATTGCATGTCGTAATATGTTAGCCATCATTGGCAGCGATGTTCAGTTGGTAGATTGTTATTAATTTCCGAAAAAGGTAGCTTAGGCGCTGTATGTCTGCAGAATTGATCATATAAACAGAGCAATGCTCGCAGATGCTATTAAGTTGTAGCTTTTAATGGATAAGTTGCGTTTCAAATCTCAGTAAATCGCATCAATATTATATATTTTCCACAAAGCTTCCCCTTGTTGTATATATATTATATATTTTCCACAAAGCTTCCCTTTGTGAATTTGTTTTGTAATTTAAAAAAATATCGTCAACATCACTAAACTCATTAAAAGATATTTGCGCCATTAAAACTTCGCTCTCATTGCGTACCAAGTTCCATACGACTGTACATGTACAAGCTATGAACCAACAATTGCAAGGCCATGCGGCGTGTTTTATCAGTAAGTTTTGTCCAGTTGAACAGCTTCTTTTAGTTAGATCCAGTGTTTGAACCTAATTAGCGCAACTCAATATAACTTCTAAGATGCACAGGGGCGTACCTGACACGATTTTGAGTATACGCACAGTAAAAGTTGTGAATTCAGGTGTGTTTCATTTAGACAAATTTAGTAAGTATTTTAAATATTTCTAGATATTTATTAAGCAAGCAAATAACCAAGTAAATATCAATTCTAATATCGATTATTTGTTCTGATAAAATGATCCATTGTTGTTATTCGAAATGTGCATGTAGCATACCTCAGCAGATGTTTTCCCATTTTATTTGCTCATATTTGTCACTGTCCTGTAGATGTTACTAGTTATAGGTCCGTGCGTATACATGTAGGAATATGCTTAGATACGCCCCAGGCTGATGCATGGTCTTTGTACATACATTAAGGAGGAACATGCCATCCGAAAAACGCCAACCATGTTATGTTGTCATATCTACAGACTTTATCTCCCTTGTGTAAGCATGATCCAACCATAAACCAGACCATAGAGAGTTCTGTCTTGAACTTTTCTGCAGCACGTTACAATCCTTCATGAAGGCAGTGCTCTGGCGTCGCGTGTCAGCTCGAGACATGGTGTGTGAGTTTCCAAGAGACGGAAGTAGTAAAACTAGTAATAATTGGCGGCCTTCGAGAATCAAAGCAATTTTATCTACATGTATTGCAGAACATTATAAGGTTAGTAAGTTAATCAGTCAGTCATTGTGGGTGTACACAATGTATGCAGATGGATTTAAGCATTCTAACTGATGAAATATTGTAATTCTTTGGAAGATGGATTTAAGCATTCTAACTGATGAAATATTGTAATTCTTTGGAAGATGGATTTAAGCATTCTAACTGATGAAATATTGTAATTCTTTGGAAGATGGATTTAAGCATTCTAACTGATGAAATATTGTAATTCTTTGGAAGATGGATTTAAGCATTCTAACTGATGAAATATTGTAATTCTTTGGAATACATGTACAAGTACATTTATTTGCAATTTTATAAGACCATATGTACACACATAATAAGGCCGTGGCAGTGCTATACATGCACATATCTTTGAAACCTTGTGACTCCATCACTGGATCGAAATATTACACATCATCCAAACATTATTCTGCGAAAGACTGGTTGGATACTTAATGTGTTTTATCATATACGAGTACTTTGTTATAAATCCCTTACTTAAATAAATAGAAACGTATACCATAATTAAAGACTAATATACAAGTAAATACATTTAACATGAAGTTATAAACGTTAGAAGCACGAGTCCAACGTCTTCCTTACAGAACGATATCCAGAAATAAATCATAACTTAAAACTATTTATTTTGTTTCATATATAAACGGTGAAACGCAGTCTTAAGTCCTAAATGAACCTTAACCGAATATTTCAAATGAATTTTAAATTAAATAACGACCGACTTTCCTGTTATTTAATCATGATTTTATTGCTGGCGGGTAATTATTATAGAATTGAATCATATTACCGAGGGACATGTGTTAATGAGGCATAAATAATTTATGGCGGGAAATCGGTACGAGGAATTGAAATTAGTGGTGTGCAGCATTAGCTAACGAATTGCAGCCAAACGAGTTCACTGGTACAGTTATCACTAGGTGTGTATAGTATATTTCGGCTCAGTATATCTAGGAAAAATAGGGCCTACTAGCACTTTGCTCTCATTTTGCTATCCATTGTATTGCAATTTATGTTTTATGCACATTACCTCACATTAACAGTAAATGACAGGCACTTCCATTTGTCATTTCAACATGTCTGTGTGTGTCAGATTAGCCGTGTGCCAGTTGCTGATGTAAGATCCAGTGATTAGTTTTACATTACACACACTTTAGTTATTAAAATACACGGGACGGAATCGTGCACGAACGTATCCATTGGTGTTCAAACGATTTAAACAATGACGTTTAATAAACATACACCGTTATTACGTTATCTATAAATAAAGCGTCTATGATTCGTCAGTGAATCTTTTTTGAATCTGTTTTGCTGGTCAATAATATAATGTTATTAATTAGTTGAATTCATATCTGCCTTGTTATTATGCGAAAGACAGCCGTATACCACTGTCTTCAGCCCAGTGACAAGGCCAATATGAATCCAACTAATTAATGACAATTTTATTAATTAACTTTATAATATTATGCAGCATCTTTCAGCTTTAATAGTACAAATAGAGAATACATGGTTGGTGCCGGGATGGAGAAGGTTTATCCGGTGAGGCTTAGAAAATGAAAATAGGGCGAGCTTTAGCGTTTAATTCGTATTATTGTTTCATTTTATACTCTTGTATCCATTTTTTCCATACACTTTCCACTAGATGTCTGACAAACGTCTTGAGCAATATTCAGTGTACGGGTTTACAGTTGTGTTACATTTAGGGACTGCAATGTCCACCTGGTAAACCGTATAACTTTTGCACCGTTTGTTAAATGGACACACGATCCCCTCCCATGATGATGATAACATCCATTGGAGACATATGTTACTAAGAAAATTGTCATCATTACGAGACTGGTAATCGATACAAGCGCATTCCAGAGTTGACATACTGCTACCTGTCGGTTAACTATAGGTTTTCATGGAGTATCTTCAAACTCATGGATGCAGTAATGTAATTTTATTATAGCGCAATGTACGTTCTTTTTTCCCAACTGTTGAAAGATTGTTGTAACAATAACGAAATAAAAGCTGTTGTGTTTTTTCGTTGAAAACATACCAATTGAACGAAAGTTTCGAAGTATGATAACTTAAGATCCATTTGTCACGTTTTAAGCAATGGCATCGATAATAGAGTATTACATATTATTAAGGGCTACACTGTCGTACTTAGCGTTTAAACGTGGTACACACCTCTCCACTATTTCCAGATAATATTAGAGAATCATAATTAATCGTAATCGGCAGTTTACAGACTGTCAACGTTGGAATACGAGCCCTTGTATGTACTTTTGTAGAAAAGTGCAAGTGCGAGATTCAGTTCATTACTTTATTACATCACACGGTTTTATAACTCCGAATGACAAGATTGATGGAATGTGACGAAGCCCGTCTAGCTGCAATCAATGCGGCACAGTAAATTACTAATTGAATTTCGCTTGGCATTTCTTTACCACATTTTCTTTTTTAAGGTTGATTAAGAGCATGGAGATGAAAGGTGTGCTGTAGAGTTATAAACGGATTCAAGATTCAATAATAAAAAATCCTGATTCTTATAAACATCAGGGGCGTAGCTTTGGTCCAAAAAATGTATAGGTACAATAGGCGGATTCCAGAAAATGACGCTGTAAGCGATAATTTGGGCCAGTAGAATTATACTCGTATGTGGCTACATACTGAGTCAGATATGCGCATATACGCATTTACATTTACCGTTATCACAGGCCCATAATGTAATTAGAAGTAATGTCTCGGTAACGCGGTAAAACTTCATAAATATATTATAATTATTTCCTTATGGCATCCATTTGTTTCAGTCGTCAAGATCTTCTGACATTAATCAGCTACAAACATCAACATCAATATTAAAACATCTACGGACATATGATTGAGGCCATTTTCTTAAAAGAAACAACAACATTGTAATGACATAAGGTGCCTTCCAAATACGAACTATATGTACTAGTATCTATAAATTTAAGACCTTTCAGCAAAATAATCGATATATTTAAAATGTATTCTCATAAGTTCCATTTTGAAACAAACATACTTTGTTTTTTTTCCCACTTTTATCTGTTCCCAATGTATACATATTTTAAAACATACTTATCAATCCGTTCTTAAACTCTCAAACAACGAAAAATATTGTTAGAAGTACCTCTGCCAATGAGGATTTTTTTTGTCTGTTTGTCTGTTACTTTACGCAAACAGTTATTAACAGATTTGCATAAAAAAGCTTCTTGGGAGGCTGGTAATGGGCCAACGAACAAACGATTCTTGGGAGGCTGGTAATGGGCCAACGAACAAATGATTCTTGGGAGGCTGGTAATGGGCCAACGAACAAATGATTCTTGGGAGGCTGGTAATGGGCCACCGAACAAATGATTCTTGGGAGGCTGGTAATGGGCCAACGAACAAACGATTATTGGTAATCCTGATCATCTTTTGTATGATCCAAGATTTGTTTAAAGGATTCTTTACTACTGGAACATAGGGCTAAGAAACTGCCGTGGTGGATGTCTGCGATCTCCGAGTGCTTGAAATAATGTTCGTTGTTTATCGGCTATTAAACAATGGTTCGGAGTTATGATGCGTATTAAACCACGAGGGCGTAAATACCCGCGCATCAGAACGACAAATGGTTGTTTATGTACAGATAAACAACGATAATGCGAAAATTCTTTCGATTCTAACATGATTTTGCAGTAAATGCGGCAGTTACAATGCGAACTATATTTTACAGTTTTAGAACTTTTTTTAATGTTAATTGGAGATATATAAACGGCAAATTGTGTTCTTTCTCTATAGAAAACTTTGCTCGTTGGTTTATATATTTTCTACATAACCGAAATTGAGTTACTATGGTTATTTTCTTAACAAACAAACAAACATGATTAGAAAACGATAACAACTCTTATTATATGATGTGTTGGTTAATTATAACTTCTGTTGCAATATTATCAAAGCAGATCGTTTAGAAATGTCCTGAGCGAATGTTATATATTGTGAAAAATGTTCACCAAACAATACCTGATTAATTTTAGAACATCATCACAATAATTATTTGCATTTCACCGAGTACATTTCAATAATTATCTATACTAAATGTATTACTTTGGAACTTATCTTGTATTATAATTGCATCGCCTAAGACGCAAAAGACGTCCATTTTAGTACAGATGTTTCCAACCCTGTTCTAACATAATTTGAACTCGAATTGGAACTCACTTGCTAATTAATATAGTTTTCAAAACACCAGGAATTGCTGTCAATTGTGAAATATTCATTAAATCATCGCCGCAGTGGCTTCCACACAAAACAATTACAGTCGCACTACGTTTCCATGGTCACCGGAGACTATGACCAGAGACGTACTAATGGATTGCTGGTCGATTGTTGTTAAGCTCGCTGTACACGCGCCGGTGTTCCATGCGCTATGGCGGAGTCTTTGCCTTTGTTTTGTAGAAATGCATGCAATTTATAGTTCTGTTTTCATAGTTTAGCTGCGGGAACAAATGAATCAATTTGCCTGCAGTTTCACTGTGTGTAAATCAAAGCGTCCTCTTGTGAAATTGCTGGGACTGGTGTCTCTAAAAGAAAACCAGGCTGCATTTCAATATGACAGTAATAACAATACACATTTTAACTTTTAATATTTTTATTATGCAAATTAACGCACGATATTTACGAACGGATAATTTGTAATAAAAACGGCTCCAAATGTAGCTAGTGAAAACGGCTCTCGAAATGCCTACAGTTAATATCCTGATAAAGCATGCTCAGAAGATAATGCATGATCAGAAAATAATCCAGTCTTCAGCGGAGGAGCAGAGAGTGAGGTACGTCAGTTTATGTATATTTGTCGTTTTACCCTTACCCCATGCATTATTTTTGCGATATATATGAATTAAGAGATCAATTATCATACAGGTACCCTAATTTTCGAAAATGTTCGTCAAATAAACGTATAAATCGAGAAATTATTGCAAAACTGACGAACCCCACTCTCTGCTCCTCCGCTGAAGCCTGCATTATTTTCTGATCCAGCGTTATCTTCTGAGCCAGCATTATCAGGATACAGACCGTGATATCCAATTTCAAGGTATATGTACATGTAAGTAAGATAAACATGTATATATCGTATAAATAAATACGTCATTTATAAAGGTACCAATAATGTGTTACTTTTTGCAATATGTGTGAAAATATGTGGGGCAAATTACATTAAAAATGAAGTCGAAAAATTGTGTCAAATGTGGTTAAAAATATTCGCAGTATTCTCCTGTTGTCGGCATGTGAAAATTACGAAAAGGCTGAGTTAGGTGTAAACAAATTATGTTTGTTTCAGGTTACATGCCCCAAAAAATTACGGTAGGTAGGTCGGGATTTGTTTTATTTTTTATTTTATTTTTGGGGGCGGGGAGTAAAAGGTCAACTTGAAGATTCTAATACTGAATATATGATCAAAATATATCAGTAATAGCATAAAACACTGTTTATAAGTGGATGCTAAAAAAAACAACAAGAGGGCCCTGAGGGCCCATAGGACGCTCACCTGAGACCTTGTAACCCAATTGGAATTTGCATCCCAGAGGCGTGGCTTATTTTTATCCCAGGGGCATAAGTTGAACAACCTTGAACAAACCTCTGGCCCTTGCGGTTTCAGGTAAAGATTGTTTAAGTCATTTTGCTATTTAAGTCTATATATACCATGTAACCCCTCGGGGGTGGCCAGATTTGACCCAGGGACATAATTTGAACAATCTTTAGAGAGGACCACAATGCAATGTTACGTACCAAATATAGGAAAGCTGTGGGCCTTGCGGTTTCAGGTAAATATTTTTTAAGTTATTTTGCTATATAAGTCTATAAGCCATGTGACCCCTCGGGGGGTGGCCAGATTTGACCCCAGGGGCATAATTTGAACTATCTTTGGAGAGGACCACTATACAATGTTACGTAACAAATATAGGAAAGCTGTGGGCCTTACAGTTTCAGAGGAGAAGATTTTAAAGTCATTTTCCTATTTAAGTCTATATAAACCATTTGACCCCCCCCCCCTGGCGTGACCAGTTTTGACCCCAGGGGCATAATTTGAACAGTCTTTGTAGAGGACCACTATACAATATTACATACTAAATATGACACCTCTAGGCCTTGCGGTTTCAGAGGAGAAGAATTTTAAAGTCATTTTGATATTTAAGTCTATATTAACCATGTGACCAATCGGGTGTGGTCTGTTTTGACCCAATCTTTGTAGAGGACCACTATAGGATGTTACATACCAAATATGAAACCTCTGGGCCTTGTGGTTTCAGAGGAGAAGATTTTTAAAAGTCATTTTGCTATATATTCTATATAAACCATGTGACCCCCGGGGCGTGGCCCGTTTTGACCCCAGGGGCATAATTTCAACAATCTTTGTAGAGGACATTTAGAGGATGTCACATATCAAATATGAAAGGTCTGAGCCTTGCGGTTTCATAGAAGAAGATTTTTTTAAGTTTTCACTTTTTAAATATATTGTTAGCTCTGGTGACGTATATATTCAGCGGACCGGACAGATTTGAACAACTTTGAAAGAGGTCCACCCAAGGATCATTCCTGTGAAGTTTGGTGAAAATCTGCCAAGCGGTTTAGGAGGAGATGTTGTTTGAATTAAAAGTTGACGACGCACGCACACACGCACGCACACACGCACACGCGCACGACGGACAACGGGCGATCACAAAAGCTCACCATGAGCACTTTGTGCTCAGGTGAGCTAAAAACATTTAGTTATCCAAAAAACATTAAATTATTGAAAAAAAGGTAAATAAAACAAACAAAAATCGACATACTCAATAAAATGTTCTAGGGTCGGGGCATTTTGGTAGGGTAGGTCGGGTGACCTGAAACAAGCATATATTTTTACGCCTTAGTTTGGCATTGGTAAACTTAGGTTGATTCAATATGCTTTTCAAATCTTGCTAAAATGTTTATCGTTTAAAGAACCATTTTAATACGTGCGTCAGAACTATTTTGGACCAGTTTCTATCAGTGAATTAGTCTAATAATAATACAAGCAATAAGGTGCATTAGTAGATAGGAAATATCGTTCAGCAAAATACATTAGTTTTATTGTATTTGGCCAAAACTGTAAAGGCAAAGTCATATTCTTGTTGAAAGATTTATCGTATACAGAACCATTTTAATACACAGACTATATATAAACGCGTCTGAACTATTTTGAACCATTGTCTATCAGTGTACTATTCTAATACTAATAAATAATACCATCATACAATTAATGAATGCATTAGTAGATATAGCATTTCTTTCAGCAATATGTATTAATTTAATTGTCTTCGGTCAAAAGTGTAAAAGTGAAATCATATTCTATTACACAACATCTTTAGTGATTCACAAATGCGTGACTTAAGCAATGCATAACAATATCCAATTGACATCTACCACCGGTTTGGCATCAATGGCTGCTTTTGGACCTATTTGGGTCAGAATAATATTTCCATATGGAGTATCGATCTCGCAAAGTATTTGCCAAATGCAGATACAGTTCCACTGTCACGTATCTGAATGTTTTCTGTAACTATTGCTTCGTTGCTTTCGGTTTTGTGGAATGAACAACTAATGTATGAACAATGTAACCGGGATTGTGTATTAATTGTGTATTAATGCTATAAGGGACCTGTTCACAGATTGACAATATTTTCCAATTTTTTGTCATAGTTCCCAAAAAGAAAAAATACATTATATTTAAACAAGCAAACTAACTCTTCTAAAAAAGAAATATATAGGAAATATAGTGCCGTTTATAGATAATTACCAATTGAAGTACGGTAAATAAAACAATAAATCGTTTGTAACGCGTTTCATCGGTATTTTGGAAAACACATGTATTACTTAGCGTTAAAAATACACGACTTGTTAGTAAGTCAGAATGGTTTTAGTGGTTAAAGCATAAGATTTTTTATCCGGAAGATCGTAGGTTCGAGCCCTGGCGAAGACATTTTTAATTTACTTTCTTGCTTTATTTAAGATGTGTTATTGGTTATTTCAGGTGATTGAATTTTTGCATTTAAGACATTTGATGTCAGTTTTCAAAAATACTTAAAATCTGTGAACAGGTCCCTTTAAAACAAAGTATACGATTTACTGACAACGGTAATGGCAGTGTGTCAATATTATATTCAACATCGGCAAAATATTTCTGGGTGTTGGCTAAAAAACAATGGCATAATATTTCTTGCTGTAAGCTAAAACAGATTGCAAATAAACTTAATACACATTCATGAATTCAATAGTTGTGGCCTTTAATTCAACTGGTAGTTTCTTTAAAGGGGTGAATATATATTATTTATAGTTGTAGTAAAATCAGTATTAGGTAATAAATAAAATTTAAACGGAAAAAACTAAACATAAACGCATAATTTGTTATGCTAATTTTACAAAAAGGCAAGCGTAATTAACACCAAAAGTATTTTATTGCAAACAAAATTTTATTTTAAAACGTTGTTTTGTGGCACGTTAATAAAACTAAAGTGACAATAGGCATCGCGATGAGCAATAGACATATCCGGGATTTACCTAAAATCTGTTAAACTCCTCCTCAGCTATCGTTAAAGGATTAATTTCCATTCATAGAAAATCACAAACATTACCACGTGCAGCACGTGCTCTTTGGAATATCACAAACAAATTTTGTCTAAAATCGTTTAACCGCTAAACACGTGATATCCAAGTGCGATGATTGGTTAATATTGCAGATTAATTTGAATATGATTGGCATTTGTGAAAGCGTCTATAGCTGTCAGAGGACAGCTCGACTATTCGAAGTATCTCAGTTGGTGCAATTTTTAAAAAGTGGACGGGGCATAAATCTGTCAAACTACCAAGCTAAGTTATGGCAATTATTTCACCTCATTATAAAGTTGATAACAATGTTATATTCCAAGTTTCAAGTGAAAACCTTTCGTAGTTTTTAAGTTAAAGGACTTTTGAACCAACATTTATTTTTAAAATTTGATTGAAAATGGGGCATGGCTGTGTCAAAATGCAGAACAGAGTTATGGGCATTGTTGCACCTGATGCTAGAGTGAATGGCAAACGTATATTCCAAGTTTTCAAGTTTTAACCTGAAAATCTATGTGAAAAATGGGGTATAACTCTGTCAAAATACAAAGCAGAGTAATGGCGAATGTTGCACATGATGCTGTAGTTGATGGCAAAGGTATATTCCAAGTTCAGTAAATAACTTCTGAAGTTTTGAAGTGATAAGACTTTTGAATAAAAACTTAAACCTGAAAATCTCTTGGAAAGGGGCATTACTCGGTCAAAGTAAAAAAACGGAGTTATATGCTTATAAAGCTGTAGTTGATGACAAAGGTATATTCCAAGTGTCAAATGAATAAACGGTATGTAGTTTTGAAGTTACAAGACTTTTAAATAAAGAAAACTTTAACCAAGTTCAGACGCATGGCGAGTAGGAAAGTTCACCTATTTTTCGAGTATTCGAGCTTAAAATCTGCGGCCTGTTAAAAAGCATATATCACACTGAATGAAATCTGCCAACCACTCCCTATCTTTTGTGAACGACATCGAAAATCAACAACACATGTACACCAGAGTCTATGACAGATTTGAACCGCACCCGCACTGCATGCAACATATCTCGTCTGTGTGTGACTTGTTGACGTTTCTATGGCAACTGATTGTATTATGTCATTTGAAACGTGCAGAGCGCTTCGCAATAATATGTAGCTTGTCGTTTGAAACCCGGGCTTAATGCATGTGCGTAAAGTGTCGTCCAGGATTAGCCTGTGCAGTCCGCACAGGTTAAGACACGACGGCACTTTACGCTTTTACGATATTTTGTGTTTCAAGGAAGTCTCTTCTAAATATAAATCCACTGTAGGCGGAAAGGTCGTCCTGGACTAGCCTGTGCGGACTACACTTTACGCACATGCATTAAGCCCGATTTTCCCACGACACACCTCATACTGTTTTTTTTATAAATATTGTTATTATGTTCTCGTATTAATTAGAGATTTATTATTCGTAGATCAACTTTCACTCACAACGCATCTGTCGTTTCAGTTATAAATGAAGCTGTACGAGATACCGTCTTTAAAAGAAATTTCTTTAGGCAAAAAAAATAGTTGGTTTCCGCTTACATCTCCAAAAAAATCTAGGAGGGGAGGTAAAATATAACTTTTTTTTCTTTAACTTTTTTTCTTCGACGCACATTTACCACACAGTTTAAGTATATTGGACTGCATGTAAAATGTTTAATCGCCTCCCAACCAAGAAACTGTATCTTAACTATAAATAAGGTCATAGAAAAAGAGATTCCTGGCAAGAAACTTATAATATAAGCTAAAATGCTATTTTTTCCCGAAAATCAAAAAAAGTTTTTTACACCTTATGAAATACTACAACAATTCATTAAGCGAGCTACTATTGCGACTTACTAAAATACTTGTCAGATATTAAATTTCAAATAATCAATAATTTCATTGACAAATCATTTTGGCCTTCCATTTGGTCAAGAAAGAAAGTATAATTTGTTGATGGTGAGAAATATGAACTGCGATGCTAATTAACGTCTATTCGCTCAAAAAGAAACTGTTATTCAACGCAAAAACTGGTTTTTATTATAAATCTCCAGTAAGAAGCCTTACCCCCCTTTTTCTGCAATACCATTGCGGCACCTATTCTATTCTACCCGCTAGTATTTAAACTAATCTAACGGTCAGAATCGTTCTTTTTTTTCTGTACCAGGCTGCGATTCCAAGTAAGTCGGGTGCTACGCTTTTCTAAAACTTCCCGCCGGCCTCGGGGGAATCGTTGTCGAAGACCTTTGCTGTTATACTTTAATTTTGTTCCAGCCTTGACATAATGCTAAACGTACACTAGTAATTAAATAAATTTCATAATTAATCGTTCTTGGTTTTTGTCGTTGAATAAGTGCAAGTATCTCTATTGAAAACCCATTAATAGCCATCTGACAGTTTTCTTCAATACAGTCACGCGATTTAAATGTTGTTTTATGTTCATACGAAAGAAGTTCAACAAATAATACATGACAGGTTCATACGGATATATGAGCTTTATTTTCGGTCGTGCTTTCTTACGTCTATTATTGTACATTACATTTTAACACAAATATTTTCAATTTGATTTGTATATAAGGCACTTTTTATTTATATGCCAAGAAGTAAATATTTTCGCCTTTTTATGTATGTAGGTCTTGTACTTTCCATTAGCACTTAACCTTTCGGTCACCAGGCCCCGTGTTAACAAGGGATCAGTTACAGGATCATGATCAGTCTTAGCTGGCCCCGTGTTAACAAGGGATCAGTTACAGGATCAGGATCAGTCTTAGCTGGCCCCGTGTTAACAAGGGATCAGTTACAGGATCAGGATCAGTCTTAGCTGGCCCCGTGTTAACAAGGGATCAGTTACAGGATCAGGATCAGTTTTAGCTGATCTTGATCTTGTAGCTCAACTGAACGGAATATCAAACATATTTTATATTCAGAATAACTTTGATTCTTGATAAAATCACATACTTTGTGTTAATTTTTTAAATTAAAATCTTCATATCACATAGCAAATGTATCTTGCTATAAGAGTTTAAATCGGTTTTATAATATATATTTCACCAAAAATTAAAACTGATCCTTATTTTATTGAACATTATTTTTAGCCTGATCCTGAAATATCGGGCTCAAGTTCATCTTGAACCTGAAAATTAGGCTCAACTTGTTTTGTGAACACTGGGCAAGAGGACTATGTTTATATACGTTGCACTATAGTCATTGTATTTCTCTTTCTTTAGTATGATTTGTAATAACGTGTAATTATCAACGAATAATCAAATAGTACCGGTAATACGATTTCGTCTTGATGCTTTGTTCTCTATGACAATTATGAAAAATATATAGAGACTTATACATTTATATATTAAAATATGCAAGAATACATTTCTTGCTGAAAGGTACATATTCTTTTACAGAATGGATGTATTTCGTGTCATTATTGTAATGACAACGGTTTATAACGCGCTCTAATTAGATTAATTAACCGGCCTGCTACGTCAGGAACATTAGTTTATGGTATAGAGTTAATGTAGTTACAAAAGATTAGCGGGGTTACTATGGCAATATGTATAGGCAATGACGTCTTCATTCGACGGTATCTTTTATTTAAGCTTTTTAATGAGCTTATAAACTTATGACTAACGACTTAGGCATTGTCCAACTTTTTGCTGTAACACTAACTGTCTATCCTTAAATCATATTTTAATTATATGTACGTACGTGTGTGCGTGCGTTTAATGTCTGGTTTTTGTTATGCGTGGTGTTTTTTTTTGTTTTTTTTACAGAGCATTAATATAATTACTTACTAATGGAATACATAGTTGTCCACTCTTATGATGTGTACATCTAATTAGAAACCAATATTGTCCACGTGTCGCTTCGCAAAACGACGGTCGTGGAAATTAACGAGATCAGAGACATGCAAGGTCAGCCGTCATTTACTGTTATAAAATATTTTATACATGACTTATTATCAATAAGTTATTACATCGATTAAAAAAGGTTCACCGGATGTCCTTAAAGGACCTTTTCACAGATTTCATTCAGAATATGCCAAAGAATAAATTAAAAAAAACAACAAACATCTTAAGTAACTAAAGAACTCAAATAGTATGCCAAGAAAAGCATTAAAATAAAAAAATGTCGCCACCGGGGATCCAACCTTCGACCTCCGGATCAAAGGTCTGATGCGCAAACTGCTCGGACAATCTGATTTATATACATGTCCGTGTAATGTTAACTCTGTGTGTAAATGATTCACGTATTTTTTTTTGCAAAACAAAATCTACGAAAACAACTGAATTCGAAGTACTTTTAAAATATTCAGTCGTTTCGCGTTAGAAACGCTTCATAATTTGATCAATTGCATCTGATTTACTTATCAACGAAACGTTATTTTCAATATATTTCTATGTCAGTAGTGCTATTCCGCTCCGTAAATTACAGTTTTCTTTAACTTTTTGAATCTGTAATAAACAACATGAAAATTGTCAATTCGTCAATCTGTGAACAGGTTCTTTTAAGGAGGAAATGTGGATCTTTACCTTTCTAGATTGCGGGCAGCAGCTTCCATCGTTTAAACAGCGGCCGTGTCTATTCTTAGACAGACATATCGCTGGTAAGTTTTGGCTTTTCTCTGTATACACGGCGTTATAGCTGCAAAATATAGTTCCGCAAATAGTAAATATACATCTGAAAAATCACTGGTCTATTAAGCTAGTGTGACCTGGTTTAAAGGTATAAATGTAATGCAGTACATGTATTTTTTCTATATACAGAGGTATACGTTTTTAATGAATTGTTACACAGAGCCCATTGAAAGCGCCGAACCTACTTTTTATCGCCAGGTCGTAATGAAGTTGATGTCTTACTGCCATGAAGTTGATGTTTTACTGCCATGAAGTTGATGTCTTACTGCCATGAAGGTGATGTCTTACTGCCATGAAGTTGATGTCTTACTGCCATGAAGGTGATGTCTTACTGCCATGAAGGTGATGTCTTACTGCCATGAAGGTGATGTCTTACTGCCATGAAGTTGATGTCTTACTGCCATTAAAATGCTCCAAATGATGACAGAACAAAACTCACCAAGAAACACGTGCTTTGGAGCTTTAGCTAAATTTCGATACTATCTTTTTTTTTATTTCCCATCAGTGAGAAATTAATATTTCTCTTATTGTTTTATGGATAATTTCACCGTCTTTAATATTAATTCCAGAGAAGTCCTAATGAATGGACGACGTTTTTCTGATTGGCTGCAATAAAGCCTCATAAAGGAGGCCGAAACAGAAACGTGCAAGATCGCCTGACAGGAATTTCCTGTTATATACATAGTTCTCACATGACACGTGTTGATGTTTTCATCTATAGAAAAAGAACCACATTTACCGAGGTTTATTTTGCAATTAGCAACATAAATAATATACTATAGTCCTTCAATGGCGTCCTCTTGGTTTTATTCGTGTTCACAGGAACACCAATTTTGGTTCATTAGCTGATTAACTGTTTATTAAATACAAGAAATTTGCGATATATTGTTGTTAACTTTCCTTTCTGCACACTCATTGATCGAACGAAATAATTTATTAACTATTTTCTTGAACCTCTAACTCGTGTGTTAATGCATCTAACCTGGCTAAAACTGAGTTCTTTGAAAGGAACGCTGTCTCTCTTTGTATGAAAATCCAATTTTGCATAATAAACATGGTACACGTTTTTCAGAGGTTATTTACTGATATACACACACGTTCAGCAAACAAATTTTTGATTTTACAATGAAATAACTTCGTTGATTCTTTAACAATCACATAGATCATTCACACTATCTTATATCTCCCTTTCTTTTGCTATAAAGGGTAATTTTAATACCCGTTTGTATTGTCCTAATTTTGTTTCCTTATTTAGTGACCCATTTGGTATTTAATTAAGAAGCAATCGCATATAAAACAAACGAATGCCAATGAAAAAAAAGTTTCATCTGTTCGAATAGTGATGTCAGTTTGAGTTAATTTGTCTTTCCATTAATATGTTATGAGCAAACTTATTTTAATCAAAATGCATCTGTCATCTGCATCTGTCATCGATACACCAATTAATCAGTTGTCACATGTTCTGTTACACGTGACAAGTAACGAAATTACGAAATGTGCACACTGTACATGTTAGTTGACAATATTGTTTGGTTTATTTTCATTGAGGTCAAACTCGTGGTAACGACATATTAAGTCGTGGGAACGAGATCTTTTCTCGTGGGAACGACATAAATAACTCGTGGGAACGACATATTAAGTCGTGGGAACGAGATAATTAACTCGTGGTAACGACATAATTAACCAATTAGAATACACGTTGTTTAAAAGCATGTTTCAAAATGGCTGATACAAGAGACGCTTACATAAATATCGTATTTCAATGCTGGATTCATATATAAAGAAATTGTTTTTCTTCTGCGAGAACAAGATGGAATTTGATTGGTTCATTAAGTCGTTCCCTCGACAAAAATATCTCGTTCCCACGACATAATTATGTCGTTCCCACGAGATAAGATCTCGTTCCCACGACTTAATATGTCGTTCCCACGACATAATTATGTCGTTCCCACGAGATAAGATCTCGTTCCCACGACTTAATATATCGTTCCCACGACATAATTATGTCGTTCCCACGACATAATTATGTCGTTCCCACGAGATACGATCTCGTTCCAACAAGATTAGATCTCGTTCCCACGAGATAAGATCTCGTTCCCACGAGATAAGATCTCGTTCCCACGACTTAATATGTCGTGGGAACGATATAAATAAAACCATGCAAATGTCACATCTATGCCACCGTAGTTTCGTTTAATCAAGCGGCACGCTCTAAAATAACATTTGATTCTAGCGATTTCATACGGTGGCATAGATGTGGCATGTGCGTGTTGTTATTTATGTCGTTCCCACGACATATTAAGTCGTGAGAACAAGATCTTATCTCGTGGGAACGAGATCTTATCTCGTGGGAACGACATAATTAACTCGTGGTAACTACATATTAAATCGTGGGAACGAGATCTTTTCTCGTGGGAACGACATAAATAACTCGTGGGAACGACATATTAAGTCGTGGGAACGAGATCTTTTCTAGTGGGAACGACATAAATAACTCGTGGGAACGACATATTAAGTCGTGGGAACGAGATAATTAACTCGTGGTAACGACATAATTAAACAATCAGAATTACCGTTGTTTGAAAGCATGTTTCAAAATGGCTGCTACAAGAGACGCTTACATAGATATAGTATTCCAATGCTGGATTAAGATATAAAGAAATAGTTTTTCTTCTGCGAGAGCAAGATGGAATTTGACTGGTTCATTAAGTCGTTCCTTCGACAAAAATATCTCGTTCCCACGACATAATTATGTCGTTCCCACGAGATAAGATGTCGTTCCCACGAGATAAGATCTCGTTCCCACGACTTAATATGTCGTTCCCACGACATAATTATGTCGTTCCCACGAGATAAGATCTCGTTCCCACGAGATAAGATCTCGTTCCCAATAGATAAGATCTCGTTCTCACGACTTAATATGTCGTACCCACGACATAATTATGTCGTTCCCACGAGATACGATCTCGTTCCCACGAGATAAGATCTCGTTCCCACGACTTAATATGTCGTGGGAACGACATAAATAAAAACATGCACATATCACATCTATGCCTACATAAGTTCAACACACTCACGATCATTCTAAAATTAGCGCGCGTTTAGCTGCCGGTGCATAGCTGTTAAAATATGCATGGATCAGTTAGCGTCCAGAGAATCATAAGAGCGAATATTTCAATAAATGGGGAATTTATGTTTATAAACTTACTGTGCATGTTAATTTAAAATTAATGGCCGTTGCGTTTTATTAAAAATTAAATAGAATTGCACTTCTCCATAAACATATAAAAGATATCTTTCAAAATATAAAATGTGGTGAAATAAGTAACGGAATACGTCGAAATGTTATTCCTGTTACTTCTACTTCATTTTCGTAGCATTAATACATTATTTGCAATACCACTTATACACAGAAACCCTTGATACATCATATTCCTACCGAATATAATTTTAAATCGCCATAGTCTAATTAAATGTTATGTTTGTGTTATCAAAAATGGAAGTCATAATTATTTCAAATGCGCTTTATGTTCCCTGAAGATTGCTGATCATAAGAATACACAGTATAAATGAGTAACTTATTTCAAAATGTGTATGTATTATGCATAGATAACTTCCAAGATGAAGGTATGGTATAATACTTAAGAATAACTAAACGTGTCTGATACATAATAATTTTAATTCATTCCCGCAATTATTTTCGTACATTGTTAATTTGTTAAATTTGGCTGACAAATTTATACAAAAATGATGTTCATGTAAATTATTTAGGTTACTCATGTATCACTGGTGAAAACATGAGGCGGTATGATCGGTTTATTCACGGTACAAATATTAATAATTATTGAATTAATCACACATTAATTTTGGGATATGAGAAGTTTTCTTATGGTGCAGAACAAATCTGGGGTCCGAGAAGTCGCCTTGTCTAGGTGGGGACCGAAAAATCTGGTGTCTGAGAAGCCACGTAACCGATCATCTTGGATCTCTTGTATTAAGATTAAGGGTAAAATGATATCTCATTATTAATGCCAACGCTGATTGTATTTTTTTAAAAGACCTTTCTTGTTTTTGTTTTATTTGCTTTCTTCAATAATTAAATGTTGTTGTTTTTTTAATAAATAAGTGTTTTTTATTGATAGCATTCATTTTATAAGCAATGTTTCAGGATACTACTGATATGTTTTGAGTATTTATTCAGTTTTATCATCTTCAAGATGACCATTTACTAAATAAAAAAATTAAGCCTGACCTACCTACCCTAATGTTTTGGAGCATGTAACCTGAAACAAACATATTTTTACGCCTAATGGGTATGTCAGCTGCGTGCAAAGGATGGCTAAATGGTCTATTCCATAATTTCCTGTTTTCAAGTTTTGAACTTGTAATCATGATTAACAGAAACGATCAGAAAATAAGTATAATAAAGAACCTTGTCAGTTCGACTCAATGTCTACAATATGTCAACACCACCTCTCCACGAACAGGTTTATTTGAATGCAGTGTAATGCAGCGAATACTTACCACATTATTGCATTACTTTAATCCAATCATTGTGAAGAGGCTACCATTATCCGTGGGTCACATTCTCATCCACATGGCTTACAGGCTTACAGCTACGAATGCAGTGTCCTGATAATCGCGTTACGTTAATTATATTAGTTTTCGGAAAATATAATAAGTACACGTCGAGACATATTAACTTATTTATTAGCAAGTACCATTATCGTTCTGTCTTGTTCATAATGCGCAGCACTACCGCACTCTGTGCGCATAATGTCGCACAAAAACTGCTTCTTTTGTCTTGGACAAATATTTGAGGCGTGTCGTGGGAAAAAACCCGGACTTAATGCATGTGCGTAAAGTGTAGTCCCGGATTAGCCTGTGCAGTCCGCACAGGCTAATCCAGGACGACACTTTCCGCTTTTATGGTATTTTCTGTTTTAATGAAGTCTCTTCTAAACATAAATCCAATGTAGGCCTTTACACAATTATTTCAAAACAAAGTCTATTCGCTTATATAGAAATTTTCCTTATTACAAACGCAACAGAAAACACAAATGCGTCGTGTCAGTCACATTAGAATATTAATATAACATATCGATATACTATGGTGGCAACTTCTGTTTGCTTCTTGTGCACGTTAAACGAATGAAATCTTTGAGTAAACGGTTACAAATACTGTTTCACAACAGTCAGACAACGATAAAATAGCGACACTAATGGTTTGGATGTAAATGTCAAAACCAAGGTACATTAATATATGAACCTGGACTACAAAGTACACAAGAGGCGTTTCGTGGGAAAGCCGGGCTTAATGCAAGTGCATAGAGTGTCGTCCCGGATCAGCCTGTGCAGTCCGCACAGGCTGATCCGGGACGACACTTTCCGCTGTTACGGTATTTTCTGTTTCAAGGAAGTCTCTTCTAAACAGAAATCCATTGTATACGGAAAGTGGCATCACTTTACGCACATGCATTAAGCCCTGTTTTCCCTCGACACACCTCACAATTATTGTATACATACTGGAGAAAGATATGAGAGACATGCTGTCGGCTCACATATAGTTGTCCTACTCTACATTTAATTGACTAAACTGGAGGTATTTTCCCGTAATACACATACATTTCAGAAACAGCCATAAACAATTCATTAAATAAATTGATATTTTACAACTGCGCAAACCATCAACAGAAAGTGTTCTTGTTTTGTGTAACATGATTGTGATGTCATGAGTTCACCATTAGATGTGATTCCATGTGCGTTCATTGTATCATGTGCTGCCACGCGTTCACTGTAACATGTGATGTCATGCGTTCACTGTAACATGTGATGTCATGCGTTCACTGTAACACGTGATGTCATTCGTTCACTGTATCATGAGCTGCCATGCGTTCACTGTATCATGAGCTGCCACGTGTTCACTGTAACATGTGATGTCATGCGTTCACTGTAACATGTGATGTCATGCGTTCACTGTATCATGAGCTGACATGCGTTCACTGTATCATGAGCTGTCATGCGTTCACTGTAGCATGTGATGTCATGCGTTCACTGTAACATGTGATGTCATGCGTTCACTGTAACATGAGCTGTCATGCGTTCACTATATCATGAGCTGCCATGCGTTCAGTGTATCATGTGCTGCCATGCGTTCACTGTAACCTGTGATGTCATGCGTTCACTGTAACATGTGATGTCATGCGTTCACTGTAACATGTGATGTCATGCGTTCACTGTATCATGAGCTGTCGTGCGTTCACTGTAACATGTTATGTCATGCGTTCACTGTATCATGAGCTGCCATGCGTTCACTGTAACATGTGATGCCATGCGTTCACTGTAACATGTGATGTCATGCGTTCACTGTAACATGTGATGTCATGCGTTCACTGTAGCATGTGATGTCATGCGTTCACTGTATCAAGAGCTGCCATGCGTTCACTGTAACTTGTGGTGCCATGCGTTCGCTGTAACATGTTACCTGATGCGTTCACTGTAACATGTTATGTCATGCGTTCACTGTAACATGTGATGTAATGCGTTCACTGTAACATGTTATGTCATGCGTTCACTGTACCATGTGATGCCATGCGTTCACTGTACCATGTGATGCATGCGTTCACTGTAACATGTGATGCCATGCGTTCACTGTAACATGTGATGTCATGCGTTCACTGTAACATGTGATGTAATGCGTTCACTGTATCATGAGCTGCCATGCGTTCACTGTAACATGAGATGTAATGCGTTCACTGTATCGTGAGCTGCCATGCGTCCACTGTATCATGAGCTGCCATGCGTTCACTGTAACATGTGATGCCATGCGTTCACTGTAACATGTGATGTAATGCGTTCACTGTAACGTGATGTCATGGGTTCACTTTAACATGTGATGTGATGCGTTCACTGTAACATGTGATGCCATGCGTTCACTGTAACATGTGATGACATACATTCGCTAAACGAATTGTTGTAATGAAATCTGCCTTAGGATATATTCCAATCTCTTGCACAGCGGTAACATTCCATTCACCTCTGTAGTTGGCTCGGAAAGTAGTCCCAACTCATGCTCGTGGCTTTAGTCACATGGTCATCACATTCAAACGCACCGCACTATCCACTCTGTCCATTTTGTTAATATCTGCAAACTGAATCCATTTGCGTAAACGGGCAAGAAAATAGTTCTTATAATAGACGATTCCAGAAAATAGTATTTACGCGCTTACCGCCCTTGAGTACTCTCTAAATCCGCCATTACGGTACTGAAGAAAATCAATACTGTACAGCTGAGCGATAAAAACAATCGTTTCTTTCTTGCAATATTTACGCTAGTTTTTTGTATTTCTTTGTGGTAATGCCTTATCAAAGGAGTGGTGGAAAGCAATGTGTTGTAGTGGGATGTACGAATAGTCAGAAAAAGCTTCACGATTGGAACATTTCATTGTGTAAAGAACATAACAGTAAACATAAAGACTGTCCGTGTTTACCGCCCTACAAACTCCACTGTATTCCAGCTGACGAAGAAAAAAGACGGCTATGGATTAAATCTTTTAACAGAAAGGACTTCAACCCAGCATCTAAGTCTTTGGTAATTATTTAAACCTATTGTAGTATCTAGTGTACATGTGTATAAACACTATTCTTGTGTATAAAAAACTCTGCCTCAGAGGCTCAGTGAAATATGTTTGAACGACATTATACGTATAGTACTGACGATGTTTATTCTAAGGAAAGTAGAAATAAAAGCAATATGGACATGTTATAGATTCTGTTTGAAAATGGTACCTTGCATGCACTGATAGCAAACGAATAAGGGGTTTAAAAATCTGTTAAAAGCCACTCGCCCTGCAGGGCTACCAGCTGACAAAATCAAGACGCCCTTAGTTTGTACTTTGTTACTTCGTAGTCGCCCTAAGTTTCACAGTCACCCATACCAAGACATGATTTTTCTCCAAATATATTTTGAATATCAACGTTTATTGATATGTTTAGGGAAAATAAAAGCTGTCAATGAAAATATTACCCCCACGAGCGCACAAATCGACACAGCCTAATCACCTCTCTCCCAGACAAGAACCTGATTCAAAATAAGGGTGCTGATCTTAAAAGGGGTCACCTATTAGCCCGGAGCATTTGAGTCACCAATTCGAGTGGGCGAGTAAAATTTTACACCCCCCCCCCCCCCCCGGTTAAATTTTTCGATCTTTTGTAGTTTCACTATTACCATTGTTTATTGTAGTCATTCAGTAGATAATAATATTTTTCTTTGTCTTTCAGGTTTGCTCGGTTCACTTTGTTGATGGACGTCCAACCAAGGAAAATCCCATACCAATATTAAACGTGGGTTATACAGTCCAAGACATGACTACACCTGCAAGAAGGCCACCATTGGTGAGGAAGTCATTGAACATGAATACTCATAGATCAGCTTCAGAGAGCAAACAGTTGTCAACTCTTGAAACATCCTGTACTTCAGACATTCTAACAGCAACCCCATTACCAGCATCTGTATTTAATTCAAATGTCAGCCAGGAATGTTCTTCTGTGTGTTGTACCCTTAATCCTGGTCAGTGTTACAACAAGCCAAAGATGGTAGATTCAAGCACCCAGACAATTGACATCGTTGCTTTAGACCACAAGTATGGATATACTAAAAAGACAAGGAATGCTTCATGCCAACAAACTTCAGCTGAATTTTCTATTGACAATGTCACTAATGACTCAGATGCAAGGTTTTACACTGGTCTCAGTTTGACAGTACTATTAACATTAATTTAAATGTAACACTGATCTACATTATTCATTAAAATGTGTACATTAATATTAATAAACATATTTCCCTGTCAGTGTTACTTTACTTTTAGACCCTACGATATACTGTAATACTGTAAAATATTTGTATCATGTGAGGATTTATTCTGTAAATTTTATGAGTTTGACACTATAATACTACAAGTAATTGGGTAATGGGCTACTATATGTATTTTATAAATGCATGTATATATTAGTGCTAGTAAGAATGAACAAAAACAACAATTTTAAAATCTCACAAAGTACAAGACTTTTACAGCAAATATATACAGTCTTAGTTTCAAGATTAACATCATTTGCAACATATTTTATTCAAATAATGTCAGCAACACAATAATTTTCTTAATTTTAATTTTTTATCAAATCATCATAATTGCACATAACAAATATTACAAATCTTAAAAATTATACTAGTTGAAGTGTTAGTGGAGATAAATAAATAAAAAAATCAAATGAGAAGCGAGTAAAAGTGAACAAAATAACTTTGGTTATATAAATCATTTCCTATATTCAATATAAGTAAACAGAAGTATATCAATATTCTGATGCCTGACGTTATTATTTAAAATAGTTTTTAATCTTAAATGAATAATTGAACAGTCTAAAAAATTGTTCGAATCATCTGCCTTACAGATGAGTTTCATTTCAATAGACTGATTTATTTTGAAGAAGTGTTGTGTTCCATCCTTACAGTAATATATATCACCAAGCCATCCACTGTCCACATAGTTTTTCCCATACAAAGATCTAAATGCTTTCATTTGTCTTCCATCATAGGCTTTTTTATGTATCATATAGTCCACAAGGTCTTCATATTCTAACCGTGGCCATTGATTTGGACTGTTCTTAGACCAGCTGGCATCATCTGGGGGTAATCCTAGAAAATAAATAAAACACCATAAACAATATACTTAATCTAGGTGGTCACTAAAAAGGTATTTCAACAGTAGGCCCTTTAATAAAAAATGTCAATTACGTCAATAAGTAATGTATTCACCGAATCAAATATCCAAACTAGATTCTATCCTTACACAAAACGATGAAAAAGTCACTCGACAGTCGGTTGTTTATGTTTACATGTACATTGATCTTTTGACTTGTCAGCTGTCTAACGAGCGAATTCAGTAAACACATGCCACGAACATATTACAAGGGAGTTCAAACATCGTATTCCGTGAACATAAAAAATTTAACTTACGAATTTCAGCGAGTTTTTCCATAATATTCTGAGAATCTTTTCAGCCAATTTACTTTCTGAAGTTTTATCTATTCTTCAGTACCGTAATGGCGGACAGGTCACATGACTAACAAAATGGCGGCCGTCAATTTGTCGATTCTGGAATCGTCTATATGAATCAAAATCATTAATTTGGCCCAACTGATGATAATTTAAAAACCATCAATTCTTTATGTCTATGCTTTCGGCCCTAACAAACAACTAAAATGTGCGTTAAATACATTTGTTCCGTTTTGACAAGATTCGTGTCATTGAGCCCATTGCAGAGGTGTATGGTGAGAGCAACGAACGACAACTCTGCTAGGAGATTGGATATATTCGTGGAGAAACGTTGCATTAAGTATTCATAAGTTAAGTTCTTGCACTTTTATGTATCAGGGGTCCAAACGTACCATTTATGTGCATAGAAATTAACATTTGGCAGAATTAATATCACTTTACTTGAAATATGACGGCAGACATATAATTTACCTGTACATAATATATATGTTTCGCTCGTTGTGATTCTGATAGCTTCTGACAGCCACTGGATTCGTTCGATACCAAATCTGCAACAACACTGGACAACTGGAAAAAATGTATACCCAATACAGCTGGCTATTCATCAATCGCCATTGGCTGCGGTTTGCGATCAGCCAGCCACGCGCTACAAATAGGGCTGCGAAAACGAACATCGCCGATAAAAAACCGAGACTCTACTGGTGGCTTCAGACATGAAGTCGTTGGCAAAGCGGGTGAAAAACATCTTCAGAAAAGAACATAGCGGCCGGAGATTGAGTTTATTGTTGGATTTACAAGGTGAGGAAATGTTTATTATATAATATAAACGAGTGCTTTATCTGTTAATTATGTTGTCTACGAAAAGGGTCTTAAGGGAGCAATACTCAGGTATTAAGATATATAATATTGGCATATAACAATGGTAAAATAATGTATAAACAACCGGACATAGTTTAGGTGCGTTTAAAAGATTAAAACATTATTTTATTTAGGTACAAAATATAATTTATACAATTTAGGTCGTGATACAAACTTGGTATTTAATTTTTAAGCATTCTGGTTAGATCTAATTTGTTTGTATCCAAATTCTCGTAATAATATATAATTGTAGTTTTTTTTATATTTTGGCACGTTTGTATTGCGCATAATATAATTTATTTTGCTACTTGCGATGTTTTTCTTTCGTATTCAGTCCCTATAACATTTGTTTGTGATGTTGTTAATTAAAAGTAAAATTTAGTATAAATTACTTAGTATTAATAATTATCATTCTTATTATAAATCACAACTACGTCACCATGTCATTGGTTAATCTAATAGCGGAATCATCATTATAGTTATATTTTATTATAAACAATTATGTATATTAAAATAACCATTGTTATAACGGTAATTCTGTATTAATATGTTCTTCAAATATATTACGAGTTTAAGCAGGTTAATAATCGTATTAAAACTCTATTGAAGATGTCGTGAAAACTGTGTAAGGAAAGCGATATATCTTCCATGATAAAAGCACTACTGAACAACTACAAGCGCATTGCATGTCTAGCTCTTATCTAATGGTCCGCAATAAAATGCCATCACAGGTAACTAATGACACGTGGAAAATACAAGACATTTTGCGAAATTGTATACAACCGCACATTTACCCTACAGTAAGTATAAGTGTATTACCCGCGAAAATTGATTTTAATACAATTATAACCACTCTGCAACTGTTTTACACCAAATAAATTTAGTTTTTTGTTCTATTTCCCCTTTCAGACCCTGTTATGACACTGTCTTCCTCGGGGGGTAGGGACGGCCGCCAGACTCCTCACCTGCCCACCCCTAAATGGCACCACCCCAGGTCCAGCAGGCCGTCGCACCGGCAGGCCGCGAGCTGGCTCCGCAAACACAAGACAACGCTGGACAGCTTACTGAACATGATCGAAACGTACCCGTCACTGCTCTACCAGGAGACGTGCGGGAATCTCAGACGCTTCATGGAGTCGCGCCAACTCATTTGCCGTGGCAACCAGGCGGATAAAATGCCTAATCATCGCAAGGAGGCGCAAATAGAAACCACCTTACCAAAAATATTCGTTTCGCATGCGGACAATGATGTCAGTGAACAGAACAAAACGAGTAATCGCCTGCCTGTCCGCATCTGTGGGGATGTGGACGACGACAAATGGCACCGGTTGGTCGTGAATCTGAGTTGTAAATTCTCCATAATCTGCCATTCCGCGGGTGATGTAAACGCTGCGTGTTCGAGTGAAAATGGCGAGCTTGAGATGGGTGTGTTTGTGTTTCTTCTAGACAACAAATCGTTCGCCAGCCAAGAGTGCCGTCAGCTGCTCTCGAAGGCCATAGCGGCCAACCTGCCGCTCGTGTTTGTAAGGGACATGGAATTTGAAATAAACGAAACTGAAAATGACAGTGACATATATAAGGATACCGAGCATGAACATGAATTTGCAGAAACCTTCAGCGAGGAAAGGCGCTTTCCTTTGGTAAAATCTGCTCCGTCGTCAAGCGGTCTCCTCTCTCCTGTTATGACAAACAGCGCGCAACAGCAGCGTCAAAATGTTTCTCCGCTGCCGTATGGATCCCCTTCCGGTAGCCGCTCGCATTCATGTCCGGGAACGCCGACACCGACGCCACATTGGAACAGCTGCGATCCCGACAGCATTGACATCGACCAGGTGCTCTGTGAAGAATACGGCCTCGCTTTGACGTATCACCAAATGTACCACGGCGCATGCATGAACCGAATTATGTCCGTAATCGAGAGCAAGTTCCACATGGAGCGGGAATCTCGTATGTCAGTGCAGTCGCAGTTTACTGCCTACGCAAGTAGCGACTCTGCGTTCAGCGACAGCTACCATTCTCCCGTCATTATTCACGACGCCGACAGAACCAGAAGTCCGCGCACCGATAGCCGCTCCTCGATGGATTCCTGCGCGTCGGACACGGTCTACTTAGTGGCGAGCGCCGACGGGGAGCCGGTGGTCATGCGCGTGATGGATTCCGACAGTCCAACTCCACTTCCACACTCTCCTTCGATCGACTCCTTCGGGTTTCAGGATATCGACCTGAGCAAAAGAATCAATGAGCTGGACTTTTTTGACGAATCCGAATTTTAAAAGAAAACATTGTCATTTATACGTCGATAGGTGTTCTTTTTATTGTTATAATCGAAAACTGTATTTATTGATCATTGAGTTATTTATTATTAAATTATTTTTGTGTATTTATAATTATTAAAGAAATGCTATTATTTAAAAATGAAAATATATTGTTGTATATTTTCAGTCTTCTTTTTTAACTACACGACATAATAGCCATCACACTTTACAACGACGTGGCTGATGAGCATGCACATGTTTAATATTTCATAACAATTGTGGCTGACACACAATTCATCTAAATGAGTAGCTATATAATTGATATAATTTTTTAAAATAAAATTTGAGTATCTTTGTAGCATTCAAGTGACAAAAGATCGAAAGTTTCTGATAAAAATATGTAAGAGGCGTGTCGTGGAAAACCGGGCTTAATCTGGTACGACACTTTCAGCCTACAGCGGATTTATGTTTAGAAGAGACTTCCATGAAACAGAAAATACCAGAATAGCGGAAAGTGTCGTCCTGGATTAGCCTGTGCGGACTGTAATTGCCAGAAACCTTCGTAAAAGTTTGAATATTTTTTAAGAAAGGTCGCCAACTGTTCATGAAAATACAAACTGTTTTCATGAAAGCGTATTTTTGACCACTTCACGTAAGGTTACTGTAAATGGGAAAATCGCATTAGTGCTGTGAACTTTGGCGGCATTCTCTATTATTTACCAAAGACATTCATAATTGGTGTTACTCGAGAAACGGACTACAGAAACAACACTATTCATACGAAGTGTACTATACATCCATGCATGCTTTTAGACTGTTGGCGGAAGTCAGCGATCTTTTGAGACGGTAAGTTCCAAAACTGGTATTACGGAAAACATTTTTTTTCTTTGCAGGCTACGATTCAGTAAATCGAAACCTGAAAGTGTCCTTCTTCAAAACAGCAAAAATGCACGCCTGTTTTCTTACCTTTTTAATTATTTAAGATGATGCATGTCATGTGTATTATAATGTATATATCATGTGATTTATTGCAATTACATTATATAAAAAAAGTCAATTTATTAAAAAATATAACGTCAAACAAATAACATCCCTACTTTCTCTATTTACTGGTACGTAACCGAAATATTCACCTGTGTGTCCTGGAATATGACAACACAATTAATGCGTTACAACGGTTAGTTGTGACTCGTTGCGAAAGTGTTATTTCTTGTTACCGAATCTTATTCTGAATATTTTGACAACAAATTACTGCAATCTATTAATTTTAAACACTAGTATGGAAAATCGAGAGTACGCATCATATGACCTATTTTTGACTCAGTAGGCTACGAATCACTGACAATCGATGCTCATCCTAACTACCACGCTTCATCGGTTATTCTGCACAGCTCGTTGCAGATTGTTAACTGTTGACTTGTTAACTGGCATGTATATAATTCCGTTTGCATGAGATAATTAGCTTGAAAAATATTTGTTCATTACTAACAAATTAATGTTTATTATGATGTCCGATTCTACTGAATAAAAACCCATAGTATCAAGTTTATAGGTGAGAAATTGAACTTCATTCAAACAAATGTTTCCTTTTTAGCATAAAATGCACTCATTATTCACATGCTTTTAGTTTATTTTGTCGCCAGCAGTCTTTGTGCGCTGTCAGTGTTTTGACTATGTCTGGAAGGAGAATCCAAAACTGTCAATAGGCAATTTCCAACCATGGAAGCGAAGCGATGTTTGCAGTACCACATTTAGCACCCTCACACTAGCATGTGCCTAGTCAATGCCACAACTAGCACCCTCACACTAGCATGTGCCTAGTCAGTACCACAACTAGCACCCTCACCCTAACATGTGCCTAGTCAATGCCACAACTAGCACCCTCACTCTAGCATGTGCCTAGTCAATGCCACAACTAGCACCCTCACACTAGCATGTGCCTAGTCAGTACCACAACTAGCACCCTCACATTAGCATATGCCTAGTCATTACCACAACTAACACCCTCACACTAGCATGTGCCTAGTCAATGCCACAACTAGCACCCTCACACTAGCATGTGCCTAGTCAATGCCACAACTAGCACCATCACACTAGCATGTGCCTAGTCAGTACCTCAACTAGAACCCTCACAGTAGCATGTGCCTAGTCAATGCCACAACTAGCACCCTCACACTAGCATGTGCCTAGTCAATGCCACAGCTAGCACCCTCACACTAGCATGTGCCTAGTCAGTACCACAACTAGCACCATCACAGTAGCATTTGCCTAGTCAGTACCACAACTAGCACCCTCACACTAGCATGTGCCTAGTCAGTACCACAACTAGCACCATCACACTTGCATGTGCCTAGTCGGTACCACAACTAGCACCCTCACACTAGCATGTGCCTAGTCAATGCGACAACTAGCACCCTCACACTAGCATGTGCCTAGTCAGTACCACAACTAGCTCCCTCACACTGGCATGTGCCTAGTCAATGCGACAACTAGCACCCTCACACTAGCATGTGCCTAGTCAATGCCACAACTAGCACCCTCACACTAGCATGTGCCTAGTCAGTACCACAACTAGCACCCTCACACTAGCATGAGCCTAGTCAGTACGACAACTAGCACCCGCACACTAGCATGTGCCTAGTCAATGCCACAACTAGCCACACTAGCATGTGCCTAGTCAGTACCACAACTAGCACCCTCACACTAGCATGTGCCTAGTCAAAGCCACAACTAGCACCCTCACACTAGCATGTGCCTAATCAGTACCACAACTAGCACCCTCACACTAGCATGTGCCTAGTCAATGCCACAACTAGCACCCTCACACTAGCATGTGCCTAGTCAAAGCCACAACTAGCACCCTCACCCTAGCATGTGCCTAGTCAGTACCATAACTAGCACCCTTAAACTAACATGTGCCTAGTCAATGCCACAACTAGCACCCTCGCATTAGCATGTGCCTAGTCAGTACCACAACTAGCACCCTCACACTAGCATGTGCCTAGTCAATGCCACAACTAGCACCCTCACACTAGCATGTGCCTAGTCAATGCCACAACTAGCACCCTCACACTAGCATGTGCCTAGTCAGTACCACAACTAGCACCCTCACACTAGCATGTGCCTAGTCAATGCCACAACTAGCACCCTCACACTAGCATGTGCCTAGTCAATGCCACAACAAGCACCCTCACACTAGCATGTGCCTAGTCAGTACCACAACTAGCACCCTCACACTAGCATGTGCCTAGTCAGTACCACAACTAGCACCCTCACACTAGCATGTGCCTATGCCACAACTAGCACCCTCACACTAGCATGTGCCAAGTCAAAGCCACAACTAGCACCCCCATACTAGCATGTGCCTAGTCAGTACCACAACTAGCACCCTCACACTAGCATGTGCCTTGTCAGTACCATAACTAGCACCCTCACACTAACATGTGCCTAGTCAAAGCTACAACTAGCACCCTCACACTAACATGTGCCTAGTCAATGCCACAACTAGCACCCTCACGCTAGCATGTGCCTAGTCAGTACCACAACTAGCACCCTCATACTAGCATGTGCCTAGTCAATGCCACAACTAGCACCCTCATACTAGCATGTGCCTAGTCAATGCCACAACTAGCATCCTCACACTAGCATGTGCCAAGTCAATGCCACAACTAGCACCCTCACACTAGCATGTGCCTAGTCAGTACCACAACTAGCAACCTTACACTAGCATGTGCCTAGTCAATGCCACAACTTGCACCCTCACACTAGCATGTGCCTAGTCAATGCCACAACTATCACCCTCACACTAGCATGTGCCTAGTCAGTGCCACAGTTAGCACCCTCACACTAGCATGTGCCTAGTCAATGCCACAACTAGCACCCTCACACTAGCATGTGCCTAGTCAGTGCCACAACTAGCACCCTCACACTAGCATGTGCCTAGTCAGTACCACAACTAGCACCCTCACACTAGCATGTGCCTAGTCAACGCGACAACTAGCACCCTCACACTAGCATGTGCCTAGTCAGTACCACAACTAGCACCCTCACACTAGCATGTGCCTAGTCAATGCGACAACTAGCACCCTCACACTAGCATGTGCCTAGTCAATGCCACAACTAGCACCATCACACTAGCATGTGCCTAGTCAATGCGACAACTAGCACCCTCACACTAGCATGTGCCTAGTCAATGCCACAACTAGCACCATCACACTAGCATGTGCCTAGTCAGTACCACAACTAGCACCCTCACACTAGCATGTGCCTAGTCAGTACCACAACTAGCACCCTCACACTAGCATGTGCCTAGTCAATGCCACAACTAGCACCCTCACACTAGCATGTGCCTAGTCAGTACCACAACTAGCACCCTCACACTAGCATGTGCCTAGTCAATGCCACAACTAGCACCCTCATACTAGCATGTGCCTAGTCAATGCCACAACTAGCACCCTCACACTAGCATGTGCCTAGTCGGTACCACAACTAGCACCCTCACACTAGCATGTGCCTAGTCAATGCCACAACTAGCACCCTCACACTAGCATGTGCCTAGTCAGTACCACAACTAGCACCCTCACACTAGCATGTGCCTAGTCAGTACCACAACTAGCACCCTCACACTAGCATGTGCCTAGTCAATGCCACAACTAGCACCCTCACACTAGCATGTGCCTAGTCAGTACCACAACTAGCACCCTCACACTAGCATGTGCCTAGTCAATGCGACAACAAGCACCCTCACGTTAGCGTGTGCCTAGTCAGTACCACAACTAGCACCCTCACACTAGCATGTGCCTAGTCAATGCCACAACTAGCACCCTCACACTAGCATGTACCTAGTCAGTACCACAACTAGCACACTCACACTAGCTTGTGCCTATGCCACAACTAGCACCCTCACACTAGCATGTGCCTAGTCAAAGCCACAACTAGCACCCTCACACTAGCATGTGCCTAGTCAGTACCACAACTAGCACCCTCACACTAGCATGTGCCTAGTCAGTACCATAACTAGCACCCTCGCACTAACATGTGTCTAGTCAATGCCGCAACTAGCACCCTCACACTAGCATGTGCCTAGTCAGTACCACAACTAGCACCCTCACACTAGCATGTGTCTAGTCAATGCCACAACTAGCACCCTCACACTAGCATGTACCTAGTCAGTACCACAACTAGCACCCTCACACTAGCATGTGCCTAGTCAGTACGACAACTAGCACCCTCACACTAGCATGTACCTAGTCAATGCGACAACTAGCACCCTCACGCTAGCATGTGCCTAGTCAGTACCACAACTAGCACCCTCATACTAGCATGTGCCTAGTCAATGCCACAACTAGCACCCTCATACTAGCATGTGCCTAGTCAATGCCACAACTAGCATCCTCACACTAGCATGTGCCAAGTCAATGCCACAACTAGCACCCTCACACTAGCATGTGCCTAGTCAGTACCACAACTAGCAACCTTACACTAGCATGTGCCTAGTCAATGCCACAACTTGCACCCTCACACTAGCATGTGCCTAGTCAATGCCACAACTATCACCCTCACACTAGCATGTGCCTAGTCAGTGCCACAGTTAGCACCCTCACACTAGCTTGTGCCTAGTCAATGCCACAACTAGCACCCTCACACTAGCATGTGCCTAGTCAGTACCACAACTAGCACCCTCACACTAGCATGTGCCTAGTCGGTACCACAACTAGCACCCTCACACTAGCATGTGCCTAGTCAACGCGACAACTAGCACCCTCACACTAGCATGTGCCTAGTCAGTACCACAACTAGCACCCTCACACTAGCATGTGCCTAGTCAATGCGACAACTAGCACCCTCACACTAGCATGTGCCTAGTCAATGCCACAACTAGCACCATCACACTAGCATGTGCCTAGTCAGTACCACAACTAGCACCCTCACACTAGCATGTGCCTAGTCAGTACCACAACTAGCACCCTCACACTAGCATGTGCCTAGTCAATGCCACAACTAGCACCCTCACACTAGCATGTGCCTAGTCAGTACCACAACTAGCACCCTCACACTAGCATGTGCCTAGTCAATGCCACAACTAGCACCCTCATACTAGCATGTGCCTAGTCAATGCCACAACTAGCACCCTCACACTAGCATGTGCCTAGTCGGTACCACAACTAGCACCCTCACACTAGCATGTGCCTAGTCAATGCCACAACTAGCACCCTCACACTAGCATGTGCCTAGTCAGTACCACAACTAGCACCCTCACACTAGCATGTGCCTAGTCAGTACCACAACTAGCACCCTCACACTAGCATGTGCCTAGTCAATGCCACAACTAGCACCCTCACACTAGCATGTGCCTAGTCAGTACCACAACTAGCACCCTCACACTAGCATGTGCCTAGTCAATGCGACAACAAGCACCCTCACGCTAGCGTGTGCCTAGTCAGTACCACAACTAGCACCCTCACACTAGCATGTGCCTAGTCAATGCCACAACTAGCACCCTCACACTAGCATGTACCTAGTCAGTACCACAACTAGCACACTCACACTAGCTTGTGCCTATGCCACAACTAGCACCCTCACACTAGCATGTGCCTAGTCAAAGCCACAACTAGCACCCTCACACTAGCATGTGCCTAGTCAGTACCACAACTAGCACCCTCACACTAGCATGTGCCTAGTCAGTACCATTTCTAGCACCCTCACACTAACATGTGTCTAGTCAATGCCGCAACTAGCACCCTCACACTAGCATGTGCCTAGTCAGTACCACAACTAGCACCCTCACACTAGCATGTGTCTAGTCAATGCCACAACTAGCACCCTCACACTAGCATGTACCTAGTCAGTACCACAACTAGCACCCTCACACTAGCATGTGCCTAGTCAGTACGACAACTAGCACCCTCACACTAGCATGTACCTAGTCAATGCGACAACTAGCACCCTCACACTAGCATGTGCCTAGTCAGTACCACAACTAGCAACCTCACAGTAGCATATGCCTCGTCAATGCCACAACTAGCACCCTCACACTAGCGTGTGCCTAGTCAATGCATGTCTATGGAGCAATCAATTTGTAACTGGCACCTTCGCATCGGTCGTTGGCAAGTTACAGGCCTAGTGTAGAGCAATCCATATGTACCATAACACCATCGCACAATTAGCATGTAACAGGTAGGGTAGGCCTCCACTTCTGTTAACATGTAGATTTTCGGTAAATTTGCTAGGCGATTCGTGTTCAATGGACATTTCCAGTGTTTCACATTTTAAACATCGGACAGGTGTTGTATATATTGAAAGGACATGTATAAACTACGAGTAACTGCTGCAATAAATGGTGAAATAACCATATAAACTACGAATAACTACTGCAATCAATGGAGATAGGACAATACAAACTACAAATAATAACTGCAATCAATGGTGAATGGACCAAAGAAAATAAAAAATGATTTTGAAATAAATAAACTGCGAAATACATGTACTATTGCAATCAATAGCGAAATACCATATAACTAATATAACTACGAAGTACTACTGAAATCAATAGCGAAAGGACCATACAACTAATATAACTATAAATAGCGAAAGGACCATATAACTAATATAACTATCAATAGCGAATGACCATATTACTAATTTAACTTCGCAGTACTCTTGCAATAAATAGCGAAATACCATATAACTAATATAACTACGCAGTACCACAGGAATCAATAGCGAAATGACCGTATAACTAATATAACTACGCAGTACTTCTGGAATCCATAGCGAAAAGGACCATTTAACTAATATAACTACGCAGTACTTCTGGAATCAATAGCGAAAGGACCATATAATTGATATAACTACGCAGTACTTCTGGAATCAATAGCGAAAGGACCATATAACTAATATAACTACGCAGTACCACTGGAATCAATAGCGAAAGGACCAGATTACTAATATAACTACGCAGTACTTCTGGAATCAATAGCGAAAGGACCATATAACTAATATAACTACGCAGTACTTCTGGAATCAATAGCGAAAGGACCATATAATTAATATAACTACGCAGTACTTCTGGAATCAATAGCGAAAGGACCATATAACTAATATAACTAAGCAGTACCACTGGAATCAATAGCGAAAGGACCATATAACTAATATAACTACGCAGTACTTCTGGAATCAATAGCGAAAGGACCATATAATTAATATAAATACGCAGTACCACTGGAATCAATAGCGAAAGGACCATATAACTAATATAACTACGCAGTACCACTTTAATCAATAGCGAAAGGACCATATAACTAATATAACTACGCAGTACCACTGGAATAAATAGCGAAAGGACCATATAACTAATATAACTACGCAGTACTTCAGGAATCAATAGCGAAAGGACCATATAACTGATATAACTACGCAGTACTACTAAAATCAATAGCGAAAGGACCATATATACACTACAAATAACTGCTACATTCAATAGCGAAAGGACCTTATAAACTACGCAACACTATTGCAATCAATATCGAAATGACAATATAAACTACAAATAACTGCTACAATCAATATCAAAAGGATCATATAACTACGCAGATACTGCTAAAGTAAATAGCGAAAGAACAATATTTAATTATGTATGACGCGGTGTTTTGCTATATTGTTTACCGACTTTTTGGATCAATGACTGACCGCCACTGTCAGGTGCATAAGATTAGAGCGACAAACAACATGTTTATCTGTCAACGTGTTAGTTGTACTCGTATATAGAAAATGAATAATCCTGGAAATAGAATTATGTCATTATTGTACATCTCATTATTTGCAGATATGTTATTTCTGGGAGGCATTCAGATGGCAGAAATGGTATAAGCAACATAAAAAAAAAAAATTACACCATGTTTTTTTCAAATAGTCATAGCACATCAAAACAAAAGGTAAAACCACAATGTACGATGTATCAAAAAACAACAAACTTATGCCTGTTCTCCAATAGGCTTATAGAGAGAACGATACTTATAATGATAAAACATTTAATTAGCATATACGGCATGAAAATGCATAAACAATGTAATAAAATTAAACCTCAATACGTACACACATTTTTTTCTTAACTAACTACGTACATGATTATGCATTTAGCCTACCGTTAAGTACTAATAGAATATAATAGTAGTGGTCTTTGTAATTATGTAATTGTGTACAATTATGATGTGTTGAGAATAAAATATTGAAAAAACAATTAGTCAGTAATCATTGCCGTAAAAGTACTATACATAAGTACTTGCGTTTTTGTCCATAAAAATTATAATTAAAATATACCTGGCAATTAAGGAAAAAAATTTCTTAGATTGTACTCGTATTTTGGAAAAAAAGTTTTGGCCGTTTATTCTTGACGCTTTATTTAAGTCATGCATTATTTATCGGCATGCACAATGAGTTTGACCAAATACATACTTATGATCATCATATGTTTATTGACAAGACTTGAACGTTCATCATACGTTTATTGACAAGACTTGAACGTTCATCATACGTTTATTGACAAGACTTGAACGTTCATCATACGTTTATTGACAAGACTTGAACGTTCATCATACGTTTGATGACAAGACTTGAACGTTCATCATACGTTTATTGACAAGACTTGAACGTTCATCATACGTTTATTGACAAGACTTGAACGTTCATCATACGTTTATTGACAAGACTTGAACGTTCATCATACGTTTATTGACAAGACTTGAACGTTCATCATACGTTTATTGACAAGATTTGAACGTTCATCATACGTTTATTGACAAGACTTGAACGTTCATCATACGTTTATTGACAAGACTTGAACGTTCATCACGCGTTTGATGACAAGACTTGAACGTTCATCATACGTTTATTGACAAGACTTGAACGTTCATCATACGTTTGATGACAAGACTTGAACGTTCATCATACGTTTATTGACAAGACTTGAACGTTCATCATACGTTTATTGACAAGACTTGAACGTTCATCATACGTTTATTGACAAGACTTGAACGTTCATCATACGTTTATTGACAAGACTTGAACGTTCATCATACGTTTATTGACAAGACTTGAACGTTCATCATACGTTTATTGACAAGACTTGAACGTTCATCATACGTTTGATGACAAGACTTGAACGTTCATCATACGTTTATTGACAAGACTTGAACGTTCATCATTCGTTTGATGACAAGACTTGAACGTTCATCATACGTTTATTGACAAGACTTGAACGTTCATCATACGTTTGATGACAAGACTTGAACGTTCATCATACGTTTATTGACAAGACTTGAACGTTCATCATACGTTTATTGACAAGACTTGAACGTTCATCATACGTTTATTGACAAGACTTGAACGTTCATCATACGTTTATTGACAAGACTTGAACGTTCATCATACGTTTATTGACAAGACTTGAACGTTCATCATACGTTTATTGACAAGACTTGAACGTTCATCATACGTTTATTGACAAGACTTGAACGTTCATCATACGTTTATTGACAAGACTTGAACGTTCATCATACGTTTATTGACAAGACTTGAACGTTCATCATACGTTTATTGACAAGACTTGAACGTTCATCATACGTTTATTGACAAGACTTGAACGTTCATCATACGTTTATTGACAAGACTTGAACGTTCATCACGCGTTTGATGACAAGACTTGAACGTTCATCACGCGTTTGATGACAAGACTTGAACGTTCATCATACGTTTGATGACAATACTCGAACTTCATCATACGTTTGATGACAAGACTTGAACGTTCATCACGCGTTTGATGACAAGACTTGATGTTCATGTCAATACTTGAACGTTAATCATATTTGCGATGTTTTAGCACACTTTCTACCTGATTGAATGTGTTACATTTTACGCGGTTAAGTTCGTCTCTAGATTAACTCAAAAATTAAATGCTTACGGTGTAATGGCTGTATCTCTAGTTTGTAGTGTGTGTTGTGTGCAGTGACAACGGTTCATATCGTATTCAATTGATTTCTGGTGCTGATGCTGCAAGAGTTAATTATAACTACTTACTGTCTACATACCATGCTAAATGCTGAAAACCACTGCATCCTCAAATAAGTTAGATAAAAAAAGTTATTAACCTTCGATCGAGGTGATGATTCCAAGGAATGGCTGTTATGTATTGAACAATTTGTGACTCAAACACAGCTAGGTTATTCGTCAATGTACGGGCACACCTCAGGATGTTTGTTATTTCCTTGTCATTGGGTTCACTTCAAAAGCACTGTGAAACACATCTTTTGTTATTAATTTGTGTGATGTTATACTATTGATAAGAACTGTCGATGCTTTAATTGCCAGATATCACAGTCGTCATAGCAACAAAAGCAATTATTTTTTACACTGATACGAGAGGCTACTGACAGACAGTTATTTTTGTGCGTTTTATGACTTGTACGGGATCAGTCAGAGGCAGAAAATATTCATATGATGCATTTACCATCATTGTATTAATGCATTTGTCAGGGTTACTACCGACAGTCGCCAAATTCGCCAATGGCTACACTGATATTAGCATTTGGCTGCATAAAATATGTTTTGCTTCGACGTTTTCTTCATAAATAACTACACAAAAATTCGTCATAATAAGCACGTTTTCAACAAAGTTATTGAATTTTGGATTGGATTTTGTTGCACACATATAGGGCTCTTTCTTTAGAAACTTTTGTATACCCTATTTCATAATCGGGCATGACTGAAATTGCAAAGATGACAATTGTGAAAATAATTCGTATTCTTCCAGCGACTGGGTTTTCTACAAAATTATTAATTGCAAACTTAGCTATATATTATATGACAATCTAAAATATTTAAATCAATTTAAGCTTATCTTATTATGAAATGCATGAATAACACAACACTCATTAAAAATAGTGTCTCTACATACAACTAATAATAGCAGTCGGTATAATTAATGTCTCAGTCCTTCTAATAAATTAATAACAATAAAATGTGAGATCGCTCTGTAAGGCTCTTTTTATAGCATATTAAATGTGTTCAGCTCTTAATTTGAACGCTTTAAGAAACAAATTTGCCGCAAGCTAATTGATACATATTGTTCAGGGTTTCGTTAACAATTTTAGAATTTTAAACATAATAGCTCCTGTTTGATAAAACGTAGGTATTAGTGTTGTCTTGTGTTTCCATTACCCATTAAAATAACAGTTACGAAATCAATGTATATATAATAGTTGGCAAAATAGAAAACGTAGTTGTATACATGCAATGCAGTGGTTGTCTTCATATCAAACGTATATATATGTGTATTAGTGTACTTTATATACACAATTCTAACATGACACGCGCAGTGCTTTCTATAGACAAAAAACAAAATTTACCCGTGTTAAACTACCAATAAACAACGCGAAAAACAGAGTTTGCATTTTAATTGCGGAATATGTTGTCTGGTCATGTTATAATCGAAAATGATTTTTGCATAACCGTTCTTTATCGGCTAATAAACGACACTTTATGCACATGCATTAAGTCCGGTTTTCTCACGACACGCCTCAAATTTAAGTTTTCTAGTTTGCGTTACACTGCCTCTCAAAGGTGTTTAATAGATAACTCAATACTAAACTATTTGAATGCAAGAATTGGCAACGGATATACTAAATTTTTAAATATAATTGATATTTAATATGTACTGTACAACGTTGTTGTGTTATTACATCGTTCGCAACAAGTAGAATGCAAATGTTGCGGGTGATCGTTTCGGGGCTGGTTTACTCTCGTTTTTTGAAGAAGGGGTGTCATAAAATAACTACCATTTATAATACAGTGAATTCGACATTGGTTTGAAGTGCGTAGTATTGGCCAAACAGCCGAACATATAGGTGACAAAACGATCAATACGCAATTTGTTATAAGTTTGAATTAAATGCGCGAATGAACTGAAATATTTCATCTGTCTCGTTTCCTCTGCAAATTATAGGCCCGAGCCACGTTTTTCTATCGAGAAACAAAGTGAGTGGTTTAATCACGTTGTTTTGTGTTTTGATTTTAATATTTCTTTTATCATTTTTGATTCTTTCACAGTTTAATTCGCTTACGTTTTACGAATGTTAAGTGTTTGCGATTAGGCATGAACATTTTGTGTCTTGAAATATAGGAATATTACTTCCCTCCTATGTCTGCCCTGATTTATTTAATATTTACCTGCGTGAAAACCATAATTGTGTTATAATTAAGTACTTATTGTAAACGGTTATTTGAAGAAGAAGAAAACACTGCCTATAGAGGATAATGTAGCGCAAGATTAAATTTCGAAGGCCATGATCTTCAGAAAATATCAATTAAAATATAAATTTATGTTCGGTCTTCCTTCGTCGAAGTAATTTCCTTCTTTATGTGTAAGCTATTTCATCGACTAATTGGCGAAGGTAATATATTGACATTTTAAGGTATTGATTTTATAATTCGCCTGCGATTTATAATTCCAAAAGCAAATTTGCATGGATTACCATAGATTGACAAATTTAGAGACCATTTGATTTAGCCTTTAAGCTGTTTTCAATTTTGATTTGCAATCCTATTGAAAAACACACACCGTATACTTGCCAAAAACTTATTTCAGTATAATGGTTGGTGTTCGAAGTGCGTGTTTTGACTGACATTTAACATTCGATATTTGTGTTGGGATATAATCAAACTCTGTAAAACTAGGTAAGACAGTTGTTGTTGTTTTAGTGTGTGTGCTGTTGTTTTTTGCTGTTGTCAAATAGGGGAAGTAACATATAGTTTAATCAGTGTAACAGCTCAGTTCAAAATCAGAATCATGTACATTTTGTATTGTTTGCTAACAGGTGTAATAATAATAGATTATATCACAGGTACCTATAATAACATTGTACATTTTACAATTTCATGTTAAGAGCTTTTATTAGAAAAAAACAACACTTTCTTGAGAAGGTTGTAAGGTATCAGCTTATATAATATCTTAACGTGTATTTAAAGTGCCATCGGTTATAAAGATCACTATAGCTATAATCACCTTAAACATACTGAGAAATCTCGCCTTTCCCCTAACACCATTTAGGTCGGTTGGATTCAAAATGTTTCAAGTAAATATAATGTCATGCTTTTCACTTGAAATACACAGGCTTCATATGGAAAAACATACTTGAGATCGCACACTTTATACCCGTTGTGAAAATATACTCTTAAAACTCTTAAAACAGGTATCAAAATAAATGCAAAATGCACCTATAAATATTTTCCCCCCATGGGGGGGGGGGGCGCGGAGGGCAGAACCAGGGGAATTTGAATAATTGTATTTTGGGGGGTCTAATGCCCCGCCCTAGAGCCAAGCATTTTTGTCTAAATCTCCTCATTGGGGGATGCTTAATTGGTATTGAAAATGGCCCGGGCCAATATCACCGGGATCTAAAATCCGAACAAAGTATTTTTCCCGGGACCGGAATTATTCGGCGTGTCAAACTCCCGCCTGTCGGCAATTGCTTTTAGTCTAAAGTCCCGTATATTCAATTCAATATATTTATTGCGTAAAACATATCAATATGCCTATAGCAACAATAAACAATATATAGTGATGGTAAGACATGGAAATACTAACAAGATAAGAGATTTTATGAGTTTACAGAAAAGCTTTTACATATTTGTGAATAGCAACTATTAAAAAAATATTAGTTGTTTCTAAGTTTATTTGCGTAATTATATAAATATCGCTAAATTAATAAGAGACTTGTTGGATGTGACGGATAACAGATTGGCGTATTTTTGTAACGATGGCAAGGTATAATAATATCTTTTTATATATTTCGCTCTTAGTTCTGCGTATTTTGGACAGGTTAGGAGAACATGATATTCATTTTCGATCATATTTTGGTTACATTTTGTGCACAGTCTTTCTTGCCTCTGGATGTTGGAATAGCGGCCTCGTTCGATAAGTAGGTCGTGCGATGACGCTCTGAATTTAGATAGAGCGTTTCTATATTTGTAATCACTAAAAACAACAAGATATTTTTCAATAGCCAAAGTATGTTTAAATAAGCAATACGATTGCAGTCGACAGGAGTTGTTGATAGAAGAATACCAACTTTGATAATAATTATCAAGGATACGTTGCCGTATAGCGTGATAATTAATCAATTCGTTAAACTGGTATGTCCAAAGATATCCAAAGGTATATGCCCGCCGCTTTCCCCCTGGCGGAAAATATTGAAAAGTGCATAATACTTTAAATATTGGTTGTAGAATATTTCAGTAAATCTCGTTATGTAGTAATTCAACCCTATAGAACTAAGGTTAATTCATATTCACTTCAATTGGCAGGTATGCTTACAGCGTAAATTTAGGATAACCTTATTTAAGAGACCAATGCACGCATTTATTATGCCGCTTTTATTTACCATTCTAACATGACAGCGCGAGTGTTCTATTGACAAAGAACAAGATTTACCGTTGTTAAATCTCCAATAAAAAGCGAAAAAATAGTTCCTAAACTTAAAAAAATAGTTCGCATCGTAATAGTAGATTTTATTGTCAGGCCCTGTTAGAATCGAAAACTTTTACGCATTTTCGTTGTTTATATGTCAATAAACACATGTTTGTCGTTCTGATGCGCGGTTATTAAACCTCGTGATTTAATTCCTACGCATCAGAACTGCATACAATTGTTTATTGACCGATAAACAACGATAAATTGAAAAGTATTTTATTATTATAAGTATATTGTGAATTAAAAAATTATTATGTAACCCGCACAATAAATTATATTTATTATTTTCATGTGCGTAAAGTGTCGTCCCGGATTAGCCTGTGCGGACGGCACTTTCCGCTTTTACGGTATTTTCTGTTTCAAGGAAGTCTCTTTTAAACATAAATCCACTGTAGGCGGAATGTGTCGTCCTGGATCAGCCTGTGCGGACTGCACAGGCTGATCCGGGAGGACACTTTATGCACAAGCATTAAGCCCGGTTTTCCCATGACACGCCTCAAATATAGTCGTATATTTCACGAAAGAAATCAAAGGATAGTCAATAAAGCCTTGACTGTACCTATATAGCAATGATTAATCAGAAGAAAAAAACCTTTGATGTGTATCGGCATTCGAAAATAGCACTAAAGTGCTTTCAATTACATATGATTTTGTTCTATATGTTTTCTAGTCATGCTATGCTCACAAAATCATTACAACGACCTTGAAATTCAGACGGACGCACTATCATGTGATGTTGGATTTCTAAGATTAATTAATAAGACATTGTATCTATTTCTTTATGAACAAACGCAGAAAGTGCGTTAAAATGATTTAGGAGTTGGTTAATTTTACGTTTTAATCTAGAATGGCAACGATGTCTTACATGGATCTTCTCACAAACTGGCAAATTCACAGATTCCAAAACGAAAATGATTTAGATGGATATTGTTTTGTAAATTCGTGTATTAATAATTGCACGTAAATTCATAAAAGTCTCTTTGGCCAAGTAAAGACCGGTATTTAGCGTGACAGACGTTCGATCCGGCGGCAGTATGTTCGAGCCACCTTTTCTTTTTACATGATTTTCTTGATAGATATAGAGAATACTAGGTTAGTGTTGAATATAGATAAGTTTATCTTGCGTGGCTTAGATTGACAGCGTTAAGATGGGATACAAATTTGGGCTGGCTATTCCAGATAATTCAGTGTAGGCAGTTAAAGAGGGACTGTACGATTTGTATACCTTTATTTCGAGACGCTTTCGTTACCCATTAATAAAAATTAATAGAGTTGTATATTGTTAAACAAAAAAAAGTGGAACACCGACAAAAATACTATTTTGTTTATCGAAAAGTAAATCAAATATGTTGATACAGACCCGTTTATCCTGCAGGAACGGATACACTCGGTTTCGAAGGTTACGCATGCGCAAATAAATTCCTTTATTGTTACATATAAAATATTCTAAGTTTGATCTGAATTTTCACCATGACCAAGATTCTTACCAATATATCACCATACATTGTTGGAAAGATAAGGCCATAACCTTTTGAAAAAATAAGCATGTCAAACATTTCTATACGTTGTAACTCAAAATATTTACCTTAGATTAAACACACCGGTTTTAAAAGGCATGGGGGCTGCCATTTTGTGCATGAATACATGGGCCAAAAGTTATGAAGCTGGGAACCACTAAGACAAAGTAGTGCCTAAAACTGTCTGTTTTTCTTATTTCTTACATATATACCTTTAAATTGATACCAAAACATATCATTTAAACTGTATTTAAAAAATCATATGCATTATACGCTGAGCCCTATGTGTTTATTATCTAACTGACAGCATGTAACCCTGAGGATGTGACTTCCGTTTTGGTGTAATTTGACCTTTAAGAGAACCCAACCCTTTCAAATTTAAATAAAAACCACATGTTTCATAAGTCTGATTTATTTCGAGAAAGAACACGAAGTTTCATAAGTCTGATCTATTTCGAGAAAGAACACGAAGTTCTATCACACTGGTATAAGGATTTATTGGAAAAAAATATAATTGAAAATACCACATATAAAGGCGTTGCGGGACAAGAAGTTCGACAGAAAAAATGTACTTAGGTACATCTTGGAAAACATTATTTAACTCAGAATAAAGCACAACTTTGAGTTTTAATAGGCATGGCAGACATAATATATAATATCAGAAGTGAAAAAAATCTTCATTGGCATTCTAAATATTATAGAATAGGTTTGTAATACGTTTTGAACATTTTTTTTAAGTTTCTGCATTTTTGGGCGTTAAATCCATATAAATGTAGCATTTCAGATGCCATTTGACCCCAGAAAAGGATTTGTTTACATAACAATCAACAGATTTGACCTCCTGTCACACAACAAAAAAAGAATTAGACCCCAAAATGTCAATGCCAGATATTAATTAACAGTCTTCTGTCACACCTGAACCTGTGGGTGAGGTCAGTCGCCTGCAATCTTCAATCTGTTTCAGGTACTCTCTGCTGTGTAATCTGTGAAAATAAAAAGGTTTTCTGTGCATGTTTGGGTCTAGGTTGGCGTGAGCGGCTAAAGTGTTTCATGCATGCACTTCATGTATGTTTCAGCTGAAAGCCTGATTTAAGTACAATTACAAAATAAAATATGAACTAAATAAGATATGTTAACTTTGCAAATTAGGAAAATTGGTATTATTCAAAGTAGGCAGGTCGGACGGTCATCATGGCCAATGCAGCGGCCAGTGCGGACATGAACTGTGCGGACATTATTAACAGTTACAGGTTCTAAAACTTAACAATCAGGATTACAACACAAGGTATTACGACATAAATGAGAGAATTGTTGAAACTAATGCAAATTAATGTCAAAATGAAACTGAAAAACAACACGATGAACACAATGGGTCTTGGATTGCCATTCTGGTGGGCATTTTGCTTTAATTTTCCCATATTTACCTCCCTCAGCCCACCCCCCCCCCCCCCGAAAGCAACTATCCCATAAAATACAGTCCTTAATGGGGTCAAGGTGGCATCTGGCAGTTAATCTTTCCAGTACAGTGTGTTTGTAAGAGTCCATTTTCAAATTCTTTGCAGACGACCAATCTTACGGGAAGTTCTTAAAGGTTACGCATGCGCAAATAAATTCCTTCTTTGTTACATATAAAATATTCAAAGTTTGATCTCAATTTTCACCATGACCAAGATTCTTATCACCATACATTGTTGGAAAGATAAGGCCATAACCTTTTGAAAAAACAGCATATCAAAAATTTCTATACGTTGTAACTCACAATATTTACCTTAGAATAAACACACCGGTTTTGACAGGCATGGGGGCTGCCATTTTGTGCATGAATAAAAAGTTATGAAGCTGGGAACCACTAAGACAAAGTAGTGCCTAAAACTGTCTGTTTTTCTTATTTCTTACATATATATACCTTTAAATTGATACCAAAACATATCATTTAAACTGTATATTAAAAATCATATGCATTATACACTGAACCCTATGTGTTTATTATCTAACTGACAGCCCTGAGGATGTGACTTCCGTTTTGGTGTAATTTGACCTGAATTAGGATAATAAGAATTGCGCATGCGCCAACAATCGGTCTTACTCGTCGAGACGCTACACATATATATATTAGCCTGTTTCCGGGTTCGTACTATGACCCCTAACATCGTATTTTTCTGCAACATCATTGACCATTTGGCGGGCCTTCGGGTCGGTCGGTCTAGTCGAGCACTGCTAGCGCTCTATGTGCTGAGCTAGCGGGCGGTGCTTGGCTGCTCGGTCATATGGTTTTCAACCGGTACCGAGGGTAAATAAACTCAATTATTCGTACTATGATAGTACGCCTGGCACAAACCAAAACAATGTCGGCTGTGGTGGTTCATCTCAGTAATGCAATTTTGAAAAAAATTAGCCCATCTATAAATCGCACGATCTAGTTGAAGCAAATTTTTGTTAGATAACAAAGAATGAAGATTGTGTGCAACTCGCGACACGTTAATGCTAAAACAGAGGAAAACACAAGAGGAGTGTATTTCGGACATAACAAATCCAGCATAGGGTTTCGGATTAATGACTCGTTTCAATAGTGTCAGTGTTGCATAAAAAGATATATTGGCCATAATGGGAAAACAATATTATTTAATAGTCTGAAACTAATATGCTCAATGAAACATCACAAAATTATTTGATTTTTTTCACATGTTATAAGTGTTTATAAATTTATTAATCATGAACATCTGTTATACAAGTTTACTATCCCAATACTTGCTATGTTGCTTGAATCCACTTGAATATACTAATTTAAAGCGTAATTGGGCACGCAATGCATGTTTTTTTTTTACTAGTTTGAGATTATTTGAGAAATTGAATCAACAATCTGATGCATGTGTTTTCTACTGTAACTCTTGAAATGTGTTCAGAATTCAAGTGTGTTACACAGATACATCCTTTGTCAAAGTAACTTCTTTGTGCAACAACAGAATTACATAATGTAAAAAAAATTGCACTGTTTATAAAATGGAAATGACAATTCTTAAAACCGGTACCTGTATTTGCTTTTAAAGGCTCAGTTCTTAATCTTAAAAAAAAACAACAACAACAACGGATGTGCACATCAGATGATACTGCTACAGTAGACAGACATTTGTATAGAAAATGATCTTTTTGGATGTTCTTGCAATGCCTCAAATTATATGTATTTAACAACAGATATGCATATCCATAAATACAATCAGTATCATACAACTAATTAGCTTGTTAAGATTGTCAGATTGTTAAGAAGTTCACATATGACAAAACTATTTTCACACTAATATAATAGTCAACTTTGGTTTAAATAATAAATATATTATTTGTATAATAGCTATGTACTTTTTATGGAAGTAAATGTGTTATTTAATTTTTCTTGTATAAATATTTAATTAGATAACTGTGCAGACTGCTAGAATATTCCTTAATATGAAATTAAGAAGTGAATCATGAACACATGTCATAATGACTTTGTTTAGAACTCATTAAAAAAATCTGACAAACCTAATTGTTTATTGTGAGATATGCAGTAACTCATGTGTACTTGAAAGTTTTTACAAAGATTATGAAAACTTGACATGCTGTGAAGACAGATACAACACAAAAATCAGTATTTATTTTCATCAACAATACATATATTCAGAATATAATGTACAATGTTTGTAATTCTGTAAATACATATGGATACACTTTTTTCAAACCCATAAAATGAAGGTAACAATTATTCTTATGCAGTACAACAGACACTGTATTATGATGCAGGGCTTTTTTTTCAAGCAGGTTTTATCGCCGTTAATGGGTCGTATTCAGAATGGCAAAAAGTATCTGTTTCCAAAATCCCGTCTTAAAATTCCCAACTGATGGTTTGACTTTCAGATGATTGGAAATAAGAGGTGTTAAATGTAAAAATAACAACTGTTAAAGTTGTAATAACCATTTTACTGATTTGTGTGTGTACAGAATATTCTATTTTATGAAGTTTTAACAATAAATTCTTCAAATTTTATTAATCAAACAATTATACTTTTTTCCCAATTTCAGGTGAATTGACGCTCAAATTCCCAATTCCACGGGTCTAGACAAAGAGCCCTGTACAATGTCTCTACAATATGTTAAGTGTTGAAAATAATGCTTATAGACCATTTACTGTTTCAAGTTTTGAACATACATTTTTGGATAATTGCCTATGCCCAAAATTGTTGAATAATGTATGTTCAATCATGCTTTTTTACGATAAACAGTATCATCACTTCCAAAATATAACATGTTTTCATGATGCACAGACTGATATTTCAAAACAGTTCAGCAACAGGCCGGGCCGGCTAGCTCAGTTGGTAGAGCGCTGGATTACAAATCCGAGGATCGCGGTTTCGATTCCCAGCCCGGCCACATAACTTGTGTGGGGATTGATCGTGGAATTATTTCTACGGCCATTCTCCAGCTACCTGTGAATCAAGTAGGGCAGTTTTAAGTTAACAGAGTGATAGGGGCGGGTAATCCAGAATATTAGCACCACATGAATGGTCAGTTTCCGATCTATTCTGATCCGTTATGTGTTGAAAACCAGGCAGATGATTTCGTAACGTTCATTAACCACCTGAAAAACAAATATAACAAAAAATAATATTTTAGAATTAAACTTTTATGTCAATGTAATGTTTTCTGTTCATAAATTAGTATGACGTGTTCAAACAAATATCCATAAATAATAATAATATAAATGAATTAGAAAAGATCTCTGGTTCAAAACTTTACTAAAAGTAATTATAGTGTTTACAACAATTTAATCATAATTAACGAAATTTTAACATCTGAGATGTGTGTCAACATGTGAAAACTAAAATATTATTCATGAAACTTTAACATACCGACATAAAATATGATAAATTATTGTCATAAATTTCATCCGAAATTTTGGATGATGAAGTTATCCGAAACACTATTCACTTACTTAAGTGTCGATTAACTCAATATACACGGTTGAAAGCACAAACAGAATAGTGTATTAAAGTCTATTTAACTATATCCAATCAAATAATTTGTGGTCTTCAAATAGACTCTTGGTTTATAAACGTTTATTCATAAACTTATATCGTTTTGTTGTTGTTGTTAGTACGCGGATTTCTCGTTTGTGTCTGACCCATTAACGTAGTGACATGGGCAGGTAATCCAGAATAATATATACATGTGATATAATTGTTTAATGCGCATTAAAAAGATAGTTTAAAATTTCCGTCTTAATACGCATTTCGGAACATATGTTTTTCTCAATATTTATAATAATTTTATTTTAAAATGTGCTGACTTCCCTAGAGTAAATAGATGGTTTTACGTTATATTTTCATTCAAAATCGCACAGACCCACTTTCAGACATTGAACGACATTAACAAATGAATAACGTTTTATAATTCCCTTTATAGATTACAAATTTTGTCCTAGGGAATGGAAACTTTGGATCCCTCGCTGAATCGTCTTCCGAGCATCGACGCCGGATATGCAACTCCCGGAAGTGACTACATGGGCGTCGTGAGGCAGCGGCAGCCGAACGCTCCTCTAACCAGCAGCCCCGATAAGACGCGGCGATCATTTGAATACGTCGCCAGAGAAAACCGGAAGTTCGATTTTGATGACGATGACCTCACACCCTCTAGATGGAAATCCAAAGGATGTGGATGCTCTAAAGAACACGACATTTTAAATAAACCAAAAGAAACAACGGAGACCGACGATAGGTTAAAATATGGAGGTAAATCAATTTTTAGAGAATTCACGATTCCAACAAATAGCAGAAGAGCGTCAAATATGAATGCTAAATCGCTGTCAGACGCCGGTCGATTTTACACCATCAGTCCGTTGAAACTTAGCTCCTCCAACAGTGCGAGTTCCAAACGCCGGTTATCAGTGAAAACCACGCCGGATATACAAGTCGACAAATCGTGGAATCCGCCGAAAATCAAAGATGGGCGCTACCAGGAGGCCCGGAAGTGCCTTATGGAGGGCGGCGGGAAGTTTAGGGAGCACATGGTGAAATATTTCCACGAAGACGTGCCCTGGTGGGACCAAGTGCCGGACAGCGATGAGGACGGTTACGACACGGATCTTGACAAGCAGTTAGGTAAGAAAACGTTGGGAAAGATCGTAACTGTTGTAAATATTGCCGTGATTAAACATGACGAAGCTTTCTTAATACACCTTGAATAATTATAAGCAATAAACTGATAAAACGCTTGGGTATACCAAATTATAAGAAAATGTGAAAGAACTTGTCCGGCTTTTCCACCAGCTGCATCATTGTGTAAAAGAAGATCTATGAATATACGATATATATACATGTAAGGTAGGGAAAGATCTAGAACATGAAAAGGTACAAAAGGAGCATGGGGGGAAAGCCAGTCCAGTTTGATGATATTTTCTAAGAATTTGCTAAATCCAGGGTTTTAATGAGTCCAATACTTTTAATTAAGGTTTTTAAGCACAGTCTTCTCATTTGTCGTTGAATACCTTCAAAAATATATTAATATTCAAAAGATATTCAACATTTCTATGTTGACAAGCCCAGAGCGGCAGCAGGGGGGAACCAAAAAGGAGCAGGGTGCAGCACCCTGCTATTTTGCTCTAGATCATTCCCTATGTAAGGTATGCGCTGCTAAAAAGGAGCTTTTGTTGCAGTTGCTAAGATATTTCAGAGTTTGTTTTATCAGTTTTATGTCTTAAACATGGATTTTTAATGGCACACAATTGAGCACAACGATTGATTAAATAGTAATACGTAATATATGCATGCACAATGCCTTTGACCAAATATATAAGTATGATCATGAGATAGCAAAGTACCAGAACAGTGAAAAATATACAGTTTATGAAAGCCTAAAATATACCTGACAAGAGAAATACGGATACATGAATAAATAAGGATTATGTTCTTTTTTAATCTTCAAAGCATTCTTGCTTTATGTGATTCTGATAATTTTATTGTCACTAACCTTAAATTGTTTTGTGTATTGCATGTGAACATTATACTGTAGGTTTCTTTGAGGTAGAATTTAGGAGAAGCTTCAACTTTCTTGTCATGTTGACAAATGGTATACCATTAAACATTAATTAAATTTAATGTGAAAGAACTAATATTATTTAATTAAAATAAATAAGATTTCCTTATAAATGAATGTTACGATGAATTTAGACACGCATTTAATTACTCCAATAACTTTTTTCTTTTCGTATTAGCTATGCTCAGGTGTTACTGGAAAAGCTTTTAACAAAATCTCAAAAGAAACAGGAAAATTCCAGAATACAGTTTCTGGTAGAGATATTACCTGAAATATCATTCCGGTTTCTCCGAAGGCAATGTCATTTGAAAAAGATATATTTCATATAAACACGATAATTATAGCCGTCTGAGCTTCTAACGTATTCATTTCAAATTATGGACAATAAAACAAAGCAGCGTCCTCGGTTTTCTTGTGTTTAAAATGCCATAAATCAATTTATGAATTGCCTAGAAACTAGTATGAATAATGGAATAGTCTGACTGTTGTTTTTTCTTCTATTTTGTTCTGTCTCCCGTATATGGTGCGCGACATTTTGAATGTACATGAATGTATGCCTACATAACGTACTTTACGCAAATTTATCGTGTTCACGAGGATTTAATTTGTACTATCCATCATGAAATCATATTTTAATTGTTTTGTTTTGACCTATATTGATAGTGTTTTATTCATATGTTCCAAGTAGAGATGGTATATTGTTACAACAATTCAATATATACATTAAGACATAGTATCATTATGCACTGTACGAATATGCAGTATAAAGTATTTTAACAATTTAGTGGAAAAAAGAAATTTACTTACAAGAAGATACGAACAGTTCAATGCTGCATAGACTTATAATATTTTATGAACACATAATTTTTTTTTATGTCATTGTTCACGTTAATTGTTTAGTGCAATTTAACCTTAGCTCAGTAGTCAATATCCAATCGTATACAAATGTTTTATCACGTGATGTTAGTCAGCCTATCAGAATACGTAGAACTCATTGTTTACATTATATTTGGTGCAGGCGGATGCCTCACCATTTTGCTGCTAGACAAAAATGTGGGTGTCTGGCAAAATGTTTAACTCATTTCATAGATATTGTTAGTTTGACCTTTTTTTAATGGATGCAATACTACAACAATAATTAGTTGCAAATATTATATTTAGCCATAAAACTACATAATAATCATATATTTAACAGTGTATGTCTGTTTTAAATGTGTTATATATGGATTTCAAATGTAAATGGATCAGTCTGACGGCTGATTTAGAGCTTTACATTGTCTGGTTTATAGGGAAAATAAAACATGTACTATGATGCCAGTGAATAATCATTAATTTATAGATCGATGTCAGATTTACAGTACGTAAAGCATAGATTTAGAATTGTATTAATTAGTATCATAATGCGATAATGTCGGGTTATAATCCAGGGTCCTTTAGCCTAATAGATCAACAATGAACCCAATTTTAACCACTTTGTTACGTCAGTTCGTCATAACGTGAATATCGCATCCGCCTTAGTCTTATTAATAAGCCGTTTTATAAGAAATCGACTGATATAATAATCCCGGTTATATTGAAGCATTACATTACTAGGTACAAGCCAGTACAAGCGGCTTAATTAATATGTGTCATTATAAGATCTGTAAGTACACTCCGGTAAATCACGGATATTATATTAATTATTATAATAATGACTGGCGCTGTATCAATCCATTATTATACACCATAGTGCTTTCAGAAAATGTGCATGTTTGAAGTCAAAAAAGTATCAATTTCGACACTTTTGTCGCTAACAAGTGTTTAATCAAAGCCTGGTTCGAATTTTTGTTCCATTTTGTTTGCGCCATTACTACGACCTGGAAATGGAGCGCGGAAATACAAACTGAACGATTTTCCTGACTGTGCGTGTTAGAAGCCAATTTACTACGCCCAGCTTTGCCCTTTTAATTATTTCCTTGTATTTTCCACTACAGGTCTGGAACTCATAGCAGACGAGAAATCGCGAGAAGTGCTGGAAGATGGCGTATTTCCAGAGTACAAACAGGAATGTCGTAAATTTAAATGTAATCCTAATTCCTACTTTGTACGACATTGCCTCGATGATGACGTAACAATGAAGCACCGCTACCTCAGCAAAAGCGACGCCAGAACGCTGTCCAATCTAGTCAAAGTAGGTCACGTTAAATGTTTTTCTTTAAAAATTCAGCCAATGATGTTGTTTCTCGTGACAAGACATCACGTTTTTCTGGAACAAAGGCTCGACAATAGGCGGACATGCTACGCTCTTTGGCGTCGAACAGTCAGTTTCGAACAATGACGATAGAACTCAGTCAAAATTGTTTTATAAGCATAAACAGAATCTTATATAAATATTGCCAACATAAATCTTCCAACTGAAATACGACCAATTGCATATTAAGTTACTCTATTTTAGATTGTTTTTGTATATTGAAAAAGGTACATGTCCGTTCAAAACGAATACATTCTTAAAAGCTGCTTATTTCTGCATGAACTTTGTTATGTAGTTCCAAAAACATGAATTATGAAATCGTTTTTACATTTTGTATATTGCTATATTTTGATTTTATGTCTGTCTGGTTCCCGTCCCAGAACCACCTGACGCTTGCGAGCCTCGATCTTGACGATAACGGCATGGGAGCCAGAGGAATGCAGTACTTCCGGGAGGTCTTGAATGAAAACAAGCACCTCACGGAGCTGGTGAGTAGGCGTCAGTGTATTCAGATGCTTGCTTAAATAACCCTTCTTGGCTGAAATATAATAGTGACAGTGTATTCAGACGTATTGAAGTGAACTGATTGGTTAAAGTGTTATGGCAACGCTCTATGCAGACGTCTGTCTGAGGTATTATAACCTGCTTTGCTTAAGTTGAATGGCAACGCTCTATCCAGACGTATGTCTGATGTATTGTAACCTGCTTGGCTAAAGTGTAATGGCAACCCTCTATTAAGACGTATGTCTGTGGTAACCTGCTTGACTAAGGTGTAATGGCAACCCTCTATGCAGACGTATGTCTGTGGTAACCTGCTTGACTAAGGTGTAATGGCAACCCGCTATTAAGACGTATGTCTGTGGTAACCTGCTTGGCTAAAGTGTAATGGAAACCCTCTATTAAGACGTATGTCTGTGGTAACCTGCTTGACTAAAGTGTAATGGCAACCCTCTATTAAGACGTATGTCTGTGGTAACCTGCTTGACTAAGGTGTAATGGCAACCCTCTATTAAGACGTATGTCTGTGGTAACCTGCTTGACTAAGGTGTAATGGAAACCCTCTATTTTAAGACGTATGTCTGTGGTAACCTGCTTGGCTAAAGTGTAATGGCAACCCTCTATTAAGACGTATGTCTGTGGTAACCTGCTTGGCTAAAGTGTAATTGCAACCCTCTATTTAGACGTATGCCTGTGGTAACCTGCTTGGCTAAAGTGTAATGGAAACCCTCTATTTAGACGTATGTCTGTGGTCATTGCTTGGCTAAAGTGTAATGGCAACGCTCTATTTAGACATATGTCTGTGGTAACCTGCTTGGCTAAAGTGTAATGGCAACGCTATATTCAGTGTGAAGCGTGCAATGTAATTGTAATATGGTGAAAATGTATTTAGTTGCGTGTTTAAAGAAATTGTATAGTCTAACACACAATTATGTATGTTACAGTGCGTATGGTGACGAAATTTTCTGGGGTAACATATAATGGTGACAGTGTATTCGGACGCATGTTTTAAAAAACTTGCTGTGCTAACATTATAATGGTGACAGTGTATTCAGTCACATGTTTGAATACACTTTCTAGGCTAACATAACATTATAACTGTATTCAGTCGCATGTCTGAACAAGAAATGTCTTTAAAAAAGACAATCGGCGTTGACATTAATATTGAGATATGAGTTTTACCCTAAACATAATACAAGAGGGCCAAGATGATCGGTTACATGTCTTCTCGGACCCCAGATTTTTCGGTCCCAACCTATATAAAAAGACTTCTCGGACTCCAGCTATTTCGGACACCATACGAAAACTCGGATCCCCAAATTAATTTGTGATTCATTCAATAATTATTAATATTTGTACCGTGAATAAAAACCGATCATACCGCCCCATGTTTTCACCAGTGATACATGAATAACCTAAATAATTTACTTTAACATCATTATTATATAAATTTGTCTGCCGAATATAACACATTAACAATGTACGAAAATAATTGCGGGAATGATTGAAAAGTAGTGTCAGACGCGTATAGTTATTCTTAAGTACTATGCCCTACCTTCATCTTGGAAGTTATCTATGCATAATACATACACATTTCAAAGTCAATGAATCATTTATACTGTTTATCCTCAGGAAAAGCAATCTTCAGAAAACATTCAGCCTATAATGATGACTTCCATTTTGTATAACACAAATATTACAGCAGACTATGGCGATTTAAAATAATATTCAGTAGGCATATTATGTATCAAGAGTTTCTGTGTATAAATGGCATTGCAAATAATGTATTCATGCTACACAAATGAAGTAAAAGTAGCATGAATATCATTTCGACATATTCCGGGCGAGACTTATTTCACAACATGTTATTTATTGAAATGTATCTTTTTATAGATTGATGAACATCTACTGGAGAAGTTGATAGAAATGTACAATTATCATTGTTTCTTTATAGAACACAGCGCAATTCAATTTCAAATTAACATGCACAGTATGTTTATAAACGTAAATTCCCCATTTATTGAAATATTCGCTCTTATATTTCTCTGTACGCTAATTGATGGAAATATATTATAACAGCTATACACCGGCAGCTCAACGCACGCTATTTTTGGAATGATCGTGTGTTGAACTCGCTTTCTATAATCGATTGTTATTAACAGAGCGGGCCGCTAGGCTAAACAAAATAGTGGATTGATTCTGAGAATTAATATAATATTCTATTGATGACATACAATAAGAAAATACGTTCATATTTATGCTCAGTTCTAGAGTACATGTTGAAGATATGTTTATAACTTCATTTTAACCGCTTATGTAAACAATTATGTAAATGTTTTATACCCAAAAGTTATTGGTATACGTTAAACCATTGTTTGAAGTTTGCATTCCCTAGAATTAGAAAATTTGCCCAATTCTATTGGCATTCAATTTTCCCGCTGCATAATTATCGCAAATAAATCTGGGTCAAAAGTGATCTTTGCAAACATATAATGGTAGCGGTGTATTCAGATGCATGTTTGAATAAACTTTCTGTGCTAACATACAATAGTGACAGTGTATGCAGTCGCATGTTTTAAGATGCCTTCTAAGCTAATATATAATGGTGACAATGTATTCAATTTCATGTTTGAAAAACTTTCTAGGCTAACGTATACTGAAGACAATGTGTTCAGTCGCATGTTTGAAAAACTTTCTAGACTAACATATAATGTTGACAATGATTCAGTCGCATGTTTGAAAAATGGTCTAGGCTAACATATAATGGTGACAGTGTATTCAGTCACATGTTCGTAGAAACTTTCAAGGCTAACGTATAATGGTAACAATGTATTCAGTCGCATGTTATAAGTTCAGCTGGTACGTAAAATACCCAGGTTGTAATTAAAATACATATGTGGCGTGTCGTGGGAAAACAGGACTTAATGCACGTGCGTAAAGTGTCGTCCCGGATCAACCTGTGCAGTCCGCACAGGCTGATAGGGGACGGCACCTTCCGCCTTCAATGAATATATGTTAAGAAGAGACTTCCTTGAAACAGAAAATACTATAAAAGTGGAGAGTGTCGTCCCGGATCAGCCTGTGCGGACTGCACAGGTTGATCCGGGACGACACTTTACGCACGTGCATTAAGCCCGGTTTTCACACGACAAGCCTCAATTATAAACATTCAAATGTACTGTATTTATAACGGCCTTAGTGCTTTGTGTACAATATGTCCGTGCTATAGCGACATGTATGAATGTTAATAAGGACAGTATTAATTATTATGTTTACGCAGCTTTGCGTAGTTTGACGTATCACATATATAATGCAATGAAATGACATGAGAAAATATTAAAGTCCTACTTAGGAGATACTTTGCCACTAGGGCGCTTCCGAAGATTTCTCTGATGATTTTCCGGTTTCAGATCCTGTCCCGGAACAACATGGGGCCGTCCGGGGCCAAGCACCTGCGGTCGGCCCTTATAACTAACTGCTTCCTGCTGAAACTCGACATTGCAGGTAAGTTATTCTTTGTTGTTTTGTTTTCCTTTCATGTTATTTGTTTGCAATAAAATGCACTACTTTGTGTTCAATATATATGCAATCGATGTCCGCCGTTTGCAATTAAATCTCGCAATATGGTGTTTTATGCAATATCTATGTTTCAAACCAATATGCGGCTGCTATATAAAAAGACACTTGTCCACTTCAGCATAGATATAATATTTATTTTTTTGAAGTTCTGTTTATTATCAATAATTAGCAACAACTAGTAACTTTGCACCTTTCAATATTTCCCCCAGGAGGGGAGCGGCGGGCATATACGAGACGTTAGACTCCCGACAGGCGGGAAGTTGACACGCCGAATGATTTCGGGTCCCGGGAATATTGGCCCCTGGGCCATCTGATACACCAATTAAGCATTCCCCATTGAGGGGGTTTAGACAAAAATGCTTGGCTCTAGGGTGGGGAATTAGATTCCCAAATATACTATTAGTCAAATTCCCCTGTGATTACCGCTCCCCCCCCCCCCCGGGGGAAAATATTGATAGGTGCACTATTTTCTGTACGTTTCTCGTTTTTTGTACGTAGAGGTATATTGACAAACCCTCTTGTTATATATTATACTAAACTGTGTTACACACAATAGATTTATTGTTAAAGAGATATAGCTAATTTCGCAGTTTACCGTCTGCTGTGAAACATCCATTTCCGCCATGATCAGGTTGCAATTTGAATGTACTTCGTTACACAACAAGTAAAATGCCGTTCATTGAAAGCACCATCTCTCTCGCTTTCTCGCTCTATTTCACAAGACTCCCTCCATTCACACTTTTGGTTCGAAGTTTCGAGGTTTACCGTTACGAAATACACTTTCCATTACACTAAAATGAACTTGCAGCCTTCCACGTTGCAATGGGTGCTTAGCACTTGTCGGTGCCCTTTTATAGTCACGTTAAATGCATACTTTGTTACATATTCTGTAATTCAGTTGAATGTGATGTTTTATGGGCGGTGGTGTTTGATAATATTTATTGATATAATCATACATTATGAAGTGCCCATACGTAGAAATTTTTCTTTCAGAGCCAGTCTCTACGCTGAAGAGTACAATGTGCACATTCTTGATTCTTGTTTTACCAAAATAAAACAATGATAGTCATTGAAAATGTATGGCAACAATAGTAGGCCATGGATGCCATTAGTAAACTTCATGGGTCCCTGCTGTGGTGGTTGTAGTTGTATAAAAAGTTCAAGAAATTTCGGCGCATTTTCATCAATTGAAATCTAATAAGCAGTAGGTGTAAAAATGTAAAAATGATTCGTGGAAATTGGTCGTGGACTTTGACCAATAGTCAGTTCGACGCCTTTTTTAAAATACGTATGTGACTTGTTAAAATACATTGGTAAGATTTGTCGATTTAATGATTAAGTTTTCCTAGGATTCATAGCAAGTGTCGATTTTTTATGACTTGCAGAGAATAACTTTGGCGACAAAGGTGGGAAGTACTGTGCTGGAATTATTGAGGTAACATTTGTATTAACAGGTGCCTTTTTATTGCACATTGAAATGAATGTCAAATGTATGGAAACAAGCGATTAAGGTATCGTCTTAGCAGGTGCCTTTTTATTGCTTTTTGAAATGAATGTCAAATGTATGGAAACAAGTGATTTAGGTATCGTCTTAACAGATGCGTTCTTTGTGCATATTGAAATGAATGTCAAATGTGTGAAAACAAGTGATTAGGTTATCAGGTGACTTCTTATTGCATATTGAAATGAATGTCAAATGTATGAAAACAAGTGATTAAGGTATCATTGTAACAGGTGCGTTCTTAATGCATATGGGAATGAATGTCATATGTGTGAAAACCAGTGATTTAGGTATTGTTTTAACTCGTGCCTTATTGCATATTGAAATGAATGTCAAATGTATGAAAATCAGTGATTAACGTATCGTCTTAACAGATGCCTGCGTTTTGCATATTGAAATGAATGTCAAATGTATGAAACCAGTTGATTAAGGTATCGTCTTACATGTGCCTTCTTATTGCAGATTGAAATGAATGCCAAATGTATGAAAACCTGTGATTTTGCATGTAACGTGTGTGCGTATACTTTTGCAGGATAACGTGTCCATAAAAGATATCAACATGTCCGGGAACTACATCGGCGACACGGCAGCCATCGCGATTGGAAAGGCACTCGGTAAGGACATTATACATTGAAAACGGTATACCTATTTCCAAAATTCACGAAACAAAAAAGAAAAATATCAATTTGAATAGGGAAACCCCATGGTAAAACGAACTAATTTTGTTGCAAACAATACATGTACTTTTATAATGTATTTTTAGTATTTGAATATAACGGGGAAATACGCAGATTCAAACTACTGTTTGAAGTAGAAACAGAAGTGTGACTACTATATTAAAGATATATGATGTTGTTGTTGTTGTTTTTGTGCCTTTTTGTTGTGAGATATTTTAAGTGCAGCAGTACTTCAATACAAGATAATCAAAGGTCACGCAAGTGTATGCAAAAATGCAATTAGTTGTTACTTTAAAATAAATTGGCCACCACTTCTTCCGTGTGATTTGATTTACAATTAAGCAAGTCATTTCCACGCAGCTGAAGATTTTATTACAGCGCCACTCAGTGAAATACGAGCCATCATGGCGCCAATAGTCATGTAACTGGCATTGTTTTGGAAATTCATTTTGTTGCAAATTGGATCCTGTATATACCATTTCTAACAACGTATTTGAATGTCAGTATTGTACTACACCTAGAAATCCTGACTTGTGCAAAAAGCATATGAGGCGTATCGTGGGAAAGCCGGGCTTAATGGATGTGCGTAAAGTGTCTTCCCGGATCAACCTGTGCCGTCTGCACAGGCTATTCCGAGACGACACTTTCCGCCTACAGTGGATTTATGTTTAAAAGAGTCTTCTTTAAAAAAGAAAATACCATAAAAGCGGAAAGTGTCGTCCCGGATCAGCCTGTGCAGACGACACTACGCAGATGCATTAAGCCCGGGTTTCCCACGACAAGCCTCAGATTATAAATTGTCAAACTTGCTGGGGCAAACATTATGAGCAGTAGACGTAGTTTTGCTTACCTTGCAGAAAAATTAAAATGTCAATTACGGTTCTTTTTGCGCCAAACGGATGACATGTACGCACGACGTATAAAAGTTGACTAAGTGTTTAAAATTATAGATCGTACTTGTTGATTATCTGTTGGTATCGTCATGTAATCCATGTATCGCATTGTTCCAGGAAGCAACATATCGCTCCGAAGTTTGGACATAAGTTGGAACAACATCCGTGAGAAAGGTGCCATCGGTCTGGCGAACGGACTTAAGGTGGGTACAATCCTCGGACCACTTTCAAAAACTTAAATGAGAATTATATTCATCTCGTATTTTAAACATAATCATCATTGTGAACGTGTTATCTTACTATTTAATTTCAGTTGCAGTGTTTTGATGTCGTTCGTTTAACTCGTATTTACATGTTCATTTATTATGATTTATTATGAGTCAATTGTGAGGTTCGGCACGCTTTTAAACCAGAGCCTACATCCAAAACACTCCTTAGCGAAAAGTGAAGTAAAATTCTTAAAATCGAAAAATTCTGAAGTCTGTCTTCGGTTCGTTTAAAGTTCATTTAGATTCAAATGCTTTTAATCTGGTAAACATCAACATAGGCTTCTTCTTTGACCATATGTAAATATACAATATTGATTTTCACACGAAGAATTGTACTGGAAATTTTCCCTAAAACATTACTTAAGTTAAGATTTCCCTAGACGATTCGTTAATATGGCCCCACTTTTACCCCCCAATGTTGAATGTTCCTTTTTTAAATTAAATACTATAAATAATTGTATTACAACTATAAAAGTTGACATTTAATTCATGACCGAGGACGTACATCTGTTAACATGACTTCATTTATGGCCCGTATTCCAAAAAAAAAACATTTTTAGGCTTAAGAATAAAGAATTTAAAAAATACCTGTGTGTTCACACACATGACGAGTACCAATGTCACCTATGTCATTTACAAATCATTCTAAAGAAAACAAATGCTAAAATAAGCGTTGGACAATACCAAGTTATATTCAAATTATAAGCAGCGTTCTTAGATAATAACAGTTTTATTATATATTCTTTTGTAAGTCTAAGAATGAGTTGGTGAATACGGGCCCTAATAGTTTATATTTAATTTACTACAGTTCTGCCACGAGTCATCGACAATCTGCAGTGAAATATTTCCCGAATATTTGCACCCATTAACTACACAATGTGGTGCCACTGTGTGCTTGCACAAACACTTAGAAGAAATATAATTATTATAATACGGTTGGCTACTTTCATTACTAGGTATCGGACAATCCGTGTATCTGACAAATGTAATCACATGTATATACATTTATATGAATTATTATAACTAGGTATCACCAACGTCACTGATTATGTTTCCCTGCCCCTTGAATATATATATATACAGCATCTTATATCAGCACCAGAATGTATATGCAGTGTACTTGACATGCCATTAGACGTTTCTTAAAAAGGACTGAATATAAGTATATGGCAATATGCAATGGTCGCTATTTGAAGCGTTGACGTTCTTTTTGCAAACCTGTTTCCTTAATTGATTAAGCAAAAACACTAAGCTATATCCGGCTAAAGCATCTATAGATACATAGAGGTCATAAATAGACGTACAAAATCCCGCTGCTGGCATGTATGAATCTGACATGTTTACGGGTTTTGCCTTTGGCTTGAAGTCACCTTTGTTTCTGATCATGACAACTCAAGTAGCCAACCTGGCCACAGTAGCTTGCGCATGATATTGGGTGTCAGATCGCGTATGTACTCTCTGAATTTGAAGGAATAATTGTATTTAACCTATTTCGAAAACACCGAAAATCTAAAACTTGTTCGGAAGAAAACACGTGTTCAACGTTGGACCAGTCAGCTACATGTATACATGCGCCAATACCAATTAGTGAGATATTGTACACTGTACGTACATGGAATGATGTTTGGCACATCTTTGAGATATTGAACCGTAAGATTGTTTTAACGTAAGTTGGTACGCGGACAGTGACGTACTGAAAAATGTCGTCCGTTCACGTAAGTGGCATTAATGCGTTAATTACCCAAAACGTTGAATCTTTTATGATAATTATTATGTAATGAAAATTGTTGGGGCTGATAAAGAAAATAGAGTTTAATGAATAATATACAATCGATATCAGAGATTGCGGTGTTTATTTTGTTTCAAAATATTTTAACGTTTTATTATAATAATAATCTTTATTATTATGGTTTTGTTTCTTTGTAAAACTACACTTTTGCGATAAATGAGTTTAAAGGGACTACTCTTTGACAAGAACAAAGAGCGAGTATTAGTTAAAATCTGTAATTAATATTTATTATTATTGATTAATTATTTAATAATTAATAATAATTAATATTTATATACTTTTGAATGTAAAAACGAAGAAAAGTTCAAAAGAACATTCAATGAACGTATTAAGTGGTATATACATAGGTACAATCTAAATTTACTATCTCAATCCAAGAATGGTACTTATTTCTTAATAAGATTTATTTCTTAGTACATGTTCATAGACTTCTATCTGATTTCATATTATTTTTGTTCAATGTTATTATGTTTGGTTAAATCATTCGATGACAAAAAAAGTATGCACATTTAAGGCAGACGGTAGTATACAACTACTGCGCTTAAAATGTCCACATTATGGAACTTTTAACCATATATTATTATTATTATTATTATTATTGTTATTATTATATGTTTTGTACTATTTATGTTCTAAAAGTTTTGTTATGTTCATCACATTTATGGATTGAATGTGTACAGTTAATACATGTTGTTTAATTATATATGCAATGTTGTTTGAAGGCCTCATTTTCACTGTTATCATTACTTTGTATCAATGTGTAGTCTTAATGAGATGCCTTCGGAAAATAAAGAGATTATTATTAATATTATTATTATTATTATTATTATTATTTTTATTATTATTATTATTATTAAACATTTTGCAAATATATTTACCGGTACCTCACAATAACAGATAATGCGAAACCTCTCTATTAGCTGTCAGACACCAAGATTTTTAACGTGTACACCAAAAATTCAAAACATGATATACCATGTTCAATAATTTATTGTTTCAGTAACAATTTCTTTATTTATAAAACAAAAGTGCAGCTATCATAAAATATGTTTAAGGTTTGTTGAACTGCGGGCCACATGTCATCACTACAGGCACAGTCGTACACATTTAAGAAATAATTTTCGATTTATCTTTGTTTATCGGCCAATAAACAGCGATTAGGACTTCTTATGAATAGGAATTAAACTACGAGGGCGTAAGCCCGAGTTGTTTAATAGCCACGCATCAGAACGACAAAGAGTTATTTATTGGCCGATGAACAACGATACTGCGAAAATTATTTCGATTCTAACATGATTTGACATATATAGTTTTGCAATTGTAATTGGAACTACTTTTTACTTTGCTCCGCTCGTAATCGGGACTACTTTTTGCGTTGTTTATTGGGTAGTTCAACAATGATAATCGTGTTCTTTGTCTATAGAAAAATTAACGAGTATCATGTTAGAATATAAAGTGTACACGCAATGACTTATCCATGACTGAAGACATATGTACATGTATTTGCCTTATTTGCAGAAAAACACGGAACTAGAAGTATTTTTGGCGGGAAATAACGGCTTTGGTGACGAGGGTGGTCGCAATCTCGTGCAGGCGATGAAGCAGAACTCGGTTTTACAGGAAGTAGGCTTGGATGCTTGCCGCCTCAACGACAAGACGCTGAAACTTCTAGGGAGCTCCCTTGGCGCGCTTGCGGAGCTGCGAAAACTGCATGTAGGTAAAAACGAACTGACGTTTTAAAGCAATACATTTCAGCGCATTTCGAAGTTTTATTTTGCCGGTGTAATTGGTATATATAAAAGGCCAGGTTCCAGTGAACTTTCACAATATTAACAGAGGCCCGAGGTTTAGCAAATCAAATTGTTCTTTACACAAAAACTTTGTTCTTTTGTTTTCTATAACATAACTGGGAACACACACGAAATTGTCAGTTTTATTCAATGTTCATCTGAAAACTTAACAGTTATCTACCGTATGACAATACTATGGTGGCATAGAACTGACTTACGATAACCACTTAAGGTTCGCACAAATATTCATGCTAACTACTTAGCGTTCGCGAACAGATTCGTGTTACCATATGTATCATGATATTTATCTGGATATTAAGACAGCGTTTTCTGCAAGATATTTTATTATTATACTAAATGGCCTTAAGTGCCCAGAATTGACAAAAGATGCATGTTTTTTGGTTGCGAGGTCTTCCGAATTATCTTACTAACACAAATATTATCATGATAATTATCTTACAACGCAAATCTTATCTAGTTAATATTTGCGATACCACTTAATTTTCATGTATCGCAAATGTATCTGCAAACCAGTTCGTGTTGCCAATTATCCAACACGTATATTATCACGATTATTATCTTACACCGTAAATCTTAACACGTTATTATTCGCGATACCACTTAATTGTTCGCGAGGTCTTCGGCATTATTTTACTAAGACAAATAGTATCATGATAATTATCTGAAAACGCGATTCTTAACTAAATAATATTCATGTAACAACTTAATTTGGCGCGAGGTCTTCCGCATTATCTTACAAACGCGAATATTATCACGATAATTATCTTACAACGCAAATCTTAACACGTTAATATTCGTGATACCACTTAATTTTCATGTATCGCAAATGTATTCGCAAACCAATTCGTGTTGCCAGTTGACTAACACGAATATTATCATGATAATTATCTTACAACGCAAATTGTATCAAGTTAATATTGGCGATACCACTTAATTTTCATGTATCGCAAAAGTATTTGCAAACCGATTCGTGTTGCCAGTTATTTTACACGAACATTATCGTGATAATTATCTTACAACGCAAATTGTATTAAGTTAATATTTGTGATAACACGTAAGTTTTTATTTACTGAAATTCTAATGTAAGTTCAGGGCAGTTTCAGGCCTGTTTTTCATTAAGCAAATAAATATCTTACGTCAAAAAAAATCGCAAACGCTATTAAGATTTAAGATAAATAACACGAAACTTAAGTGGTAACACGAAAAATTTCGCCAACCTTAAGTAGTTATCGTAAGGCAGTTCTGTTCCATCATACAATACGAAGCATTTAGGTACTATTTTCGTGACCTCTACCTAGCATGTTGTGTGTCACTGTGTCCTCGTGGTTTTGCGTTTCAGCTGTGAGATAAATGTGATATATGTGGTATATACGTATTTGTTTTCATATTTTAGGTAGGTAACAACCCGTTCACTACCAAACAAGCGTCAGACTTCCTGGCCAGTTTGCTGAATACGCCGGGCGCCTTGGTGTACGTCAATATTCAGGTGTGTAGTGCCACGAACAACAAAACAAAAATAGTGCCACAATATTCATACGCTTCCACGCACCACAATATTCACAAGTGTCCAGTGTTTTTGTGTTGTTGTTTTTTATTCTTGAATATTACAAATATGTACAGTACGACAGCTGTATATCAGTCTGTCACCAAATTCAACAATGAATCAATAACCCCGGTTTAAACCAAAAAAAGTGCGGGTTAGAGACATTATCACTGTTTGTGCATAGTAGTAGTTTAATACGAGTTTGTGGTCCAAATAATACATGAATAAAAAAACATTGGTATAGTTAGAACTACTTGTATTAATTCTGTGCAAAAGGTTTAAACATTTGGAAGACTTTAAAAGTCTATATACATTGTATATACAGATAAAATTTTGCATTACTAAACAGTATTTTTTTTGTCTGGCATAAATGTATGTCGTTAGTTCTATAAAACCTTGCCATTTATACGTGCAAACACAATCTCAAGGAAAGAAACCATATAAGAATTTAATTCTTTCGTTTCAATCATTTTCTTATCTTTATTGTATTGCGAATGTGTTTGTTTGTATATTTGCCAATTGTACAAAAGAAATGTGAATGTATTTGTATATTTGACAATAGTACAAAAAGAAATAAACATGTTTAAACTAACCTATACACATAAAGAGTTTTTTCCACTATATCAAAGTTATATCTTTGTAATATTTTGAGTTTATATACTATATCATTATATTAATTTACTCCTATCTGATTAATAGGATACGTATATTTATAAAACTACATGTATTACGATTTTTAATGCTAAAGTCATTTTAATGGGTCCGTGTATTCCACAAATATGGCTCCTTTAAAAAAAGATTGTCAATGTATAATTAGTGTTGCCAATGCATATAATGTTCACAAGTCTTTTGCAATATTAGTTCTTTGTGAGAATGTATACATCGATATTAAAAAACCCCATAAATGTCACTAAGATACCAATGAAAATGGATGGATACCCAAGCACTAAAACAACTTAATGTAGGTTAACAACTTAGGCGCCATGCTCACATTTTTAGGGCTTGACTGTTGCCATTGTTGTTTCTCATTCACGTCGACAGATTTATCACCAGCATGCTGCGTTTGTTTATCAAATAACAAAAACAGGAATCGATCAATAGCATGCACCTGTGCAATGACAATTTACACGTAATATGTACCACAAAGAGATAATTACTGCCGATACATGAGAAATGAAAACACAGTGCATCATGTACAACGTGATGTGGTTATGGGAAAACATTTACATTTCTGTCTAAACACCAGTTGCTTTGTCATTACGGTAATACGGCATTGTTATACATACAATCCATAGTTCCTTATTCCTAGTATACTACATAAACAGGACCGTGAATAAACAATTGACGCCTTTTCGCGCTGACGTAATAATGACTGGAACAAAGTGACGTCAGAACAAATGTGGCCAAGAAACGGCATTGCTATTATCACCTTACGTCCACTCAAGTGTCATTTACCACACGAGAAATAGTTCACGCGTATGAATGTCACAGTAAGACTTGGCGTACATTTGCCCCTTATAATGTTGCTATCATATAAATATCATATGGCAGCCTGTGTGACATTGATATTGTCAACCCGAGGGCAGAATGTCACACGCTGTCATTTGATAGTTATTTTATTATACCGAACAAAATTGAGTAAAAAAGGTCACATGCTTAAGAATTTAAGAATGCCTAAGTCTTCTTTCATCTATAGAAGTATTTGCAAACTATTTTTCTGACTATTAACTTTGAAGAGAATCGCTTGTTTACAAATTGAATAGTGATGTCGCGACAAGGGAGGAAAATCTTTTCATGATGTGGCTAAAAACTGACGCAGTTACTGGCCCTTATATGACATTCAAAATGTCAGCTTGGTCACGTGTCAAAAAGGTTGAAATGTGTTTGACAGTGAAAATATCTCTTTTTCGGCTAATGGGAATTTATCATTGTAGACAAAAGTGAGGTATAATAATATCATATATCTTATGGAAACAAGGACACTGCGGACATAGACTAGTCGTGACAAAGTATCATATTGCCAGTAAACACAGGTCGTTATAATGTTATTTCATAGCCGTGGCCAGTACCACAATAATAAACTATTAAACTGAATATAATTGACAAGATTGTTAATTGTTGAAACCAACATGTAAATGTATATTATTTTTGTGATTTTCATAGTCTCTTATTTTTAAGGATCACACTGGAAATACGGGCTTGTTCTTAATTGTGCCAACTTTGGTGCTAGCATGGCTTTTTAATGTTCATGTTGTAATTATATTAATTACTTCACCTGATGTTTTATTTATTGGTGTATTATGTACTCCTTTGCCGAAATAAATCTATCTATCGATCTAACGTGATCAAATTTACCAATAATTAATCACAGATTTTTCCAGTATTAGTGCGCTCTAATATAATTTAGCGTTATTTTGTGTATATTTGACTCATGTTATAATATAGTTTTACCTAAATAAAGAATCTCTTTCTAGGAAATAAAATGTAAAAAAAGTTAATGTACAAAATATAATTGGAAAAAGGGTTATTATGTCGCACATAGTTGAACCGAAAATTTTTGGTATTAGCGCAGTTGTGCACCAAATGCAGTGTGAGTAAACGCATGAATAAGCGAAATCGAAATTGAAATGTAGTTATATTTAAACAAGAATGGTACGCAAATATAAATAACAGTTCTGTCGCAGATATATATATATATATATACATATATATATACATATATATATATAGCGTGTATAACTTCTTTTGAACGCGAACCATGCACATATTTCCTACATAGACGTTTGATCTCGATGCCTTATTTACTATTTAGATAAAACATATTTATTTAAGCTTGGTTGCGTCAAAAGCCGGAGGTTTTTAGAGGCACATTCGAGTATGTTGCCTGGGTAGAACCATTACTTGGTGTATTTGAGAAAGATATTTCGAACGCTCTCTGAACTAGGGATCGGACTCACGAACTCATGACTGCAAGGAGAACACCATATCCATTACACCATTGCGACTAAAGTATTTGCTGCCGGGCCGGTAGCTCAGTTGGTAGAGCGCTGGACTACAAATCCGAGGATCGCGGGTTTGAATCTCAGCCCGGCCACATAACTTGTGTGGGGATTGGTTATGAAATTATTTCTACGGCTATTCTCCACCTACCTCTGATTCAAGTAGGGCAGTTGTCAGTTACTGGCATAAATATGTGCAGTTAGTACTGGTTAACCAGTTTACCCAGGAAAAGTGCGAGTAGGTTAACTGACCGCCGCTATATGACTGAAATACTGTTGAATACGGCGAAAAATCAAGAAAAAAAGTATTTGCTATTTAATCTTAATATTCTGTCGATCAACTGTTACAGGGGGTTCCGGCCACTGACCAACTGAAGACCGCGGCCAGTTCTCTTCTCACCGTGCATAACATGCTCGTGGCCTTCGATGACCCGCCGGCACGTCGGGAGGTCACCAATGACATTCTCACCAGGAACCTGGTGCAAATCGCGGAGTTTATGGAAAGTAGGTCGCCTACGTCACTTCCTGTCCGGAATTCAATGGGTTGAAACATGCACACAAACTATACGTCCAAATAAATCGACATTTTTGTCATACCGTCCCATAAAAGCCAGAAAGGGGATATCAGTCTTCTTTGCACATATACCAACTTCTGGCTTTCAAGGGACGACAAATGTGTACAGACGACCAAGACCATTAGCATACATGTGAACACGAGGTTAAAATGCAAGACTAGTCATATACATGCGAGGCTACGCACTAAAATGCATAACTTCCAACGGGTTGTTAGACAGCTCTCGTGAATGCAAGACCACTGATAAAAATGTAAGACTACTAACACGAGTGCAGGACCATTGAAACATATTTAAAGTGTTAAATGCAAGTGTTCTGATATACACGAAAGACTGGCAACAAAATGCTACTTTTAATGTAAATGCACATTATTTACATAAATGCAAGACCAATGAAAAATGTTTATACATGTGTATTGTTATTATAAATTTATACATGTATTTATACATGTATGAAATGTTGACATTTAAGGCTACTTACATAAGTCCAAGACATGATATGAAAAGAATCGCTAATATACATGCAAGAATATTGACATTAATATGAAAATTCTGACATAAAAGAAACTATTGAAACGATATTTAGATTCATACTTAGATGAATTCGAGACTAACAAAATAATAGTATATCAAGACTACTGACATAAAGCAAGACTACTGACATAAAAGCAACACAAATGACATAAATGCAACACTACTGAGATTAAATGCCAGACTAATGACATAAATCAAAACCATTGGCACAAATGCAATGCAAGACTACTGACATAAATGCCAGACTACCGACATACATCAAATACTACTGACATAATTTCAACACTTCTGATATAATTCCAAGACTACTGACATAATTCCAAGACTACTGACATAAATGCAAGACCGTTGACATAAATGTAAGACTACTGACATAAATGCAAGACTACTGACATAAATGCAAAACAACCGACATAAAAGCAAGACTACTGATATAAATGCAAGACTACCGACATTAATGCAATACTACTTACATAAATGCTTTACTACCGACATAACTGCAAGACTACTGACCAAAATGCAAGACTACCGACATAACTGTTTATTCACTTCAGAATACGGTATCACGGTGGAGGATCTGTTTCCTAATTACGAGGATGAGGATGAGGACGGGCAGCTCATGGTTACCATCAAGGAGGTGTTCGTTGCTATGGAGGTATGTCTGGTACGCGGCCGTACGTATCAAAACAGTACGTCAGGCACACGCTAATAATCGTGGCTCCCACTGGGGGCAAATTGTTCATTGCTATCACATTGTTTATGTATTTGCCTTAGGACCAATTTACTGATCTTTAAAAATATATTAAAGTATTATATACGGTCGCATTTACATCGTTGTGTTTATTATTTGTGTTCATAGTTTGCGTTATTTGTTGGCATTGTCATAATTGACCAGTAATTCGGACGCACCGACGTAATGCCAATTTGGGATGTTACCATTGTACAGAAAGATTTTATTGACATTAGGATATTTTCTGACGGAGTCTGTTGTTTCACTTATAAGTTATGAGATTCGAAGGTATTTTGGCTACCGTTTGGTCTTGAAATACTTCGTTGCATGTATAGTGTTAGTGGTAGGCAATATAAAAAACTGGGTTGACATGTGTAGCCTCCCTTTTCTATGAGTTGTATAGGGTTGTTTAGTCCATGTGCAAATAAACAATATGTTTTTATGCAAATAAAACTAACTCTTCAAGTAAAACGATTGTTACGTAGGTAATGAACATTCTACTAAATTCTAGAAGTAGAAAGTTTACATGAAAAATAGCGCATCTTAACAATACATTTCAGTGTTGTGGTTTGTTGACGAAGTTTGAAAAACTACAGAAACTAAGGCAGCGTCTACAGCGGGGAAAGAACCGGAAGTTCTCCATACAGTGAGTACAGCCTGCTTCCGAGCTTTTGAAGTGGTTTATAGTGATCTTTATATATGTATATCTAAGCCATAATTGACACACAAAAAACACAATCAGTAACCGTTTGGTGACGACGATGGTGAATGCGTGGTGGTGGTGGTGGTGGTGACGAATGTGCTAATAATTATTGATGAAGATCACGATTTATATGGCAGTTGTGCTCATGGTGGTGACGAAAGTTTCTTCGTATATAAAATTTGAAATCACAGATTGCAGAAAACCATAAGTTATAATTTTCAGAGAGCTGTCCATAGTGTACGAGAGCGTCTGTTCCGGTCAGGACACGCTGCGCGCGGCGCCACTGCGGACGCATCTCCGAAAGTCGCTGAAGGAGGAGCGTGAGGAGAAGGAGCGGCGGCGGCGGCAGTCCAAACAGCGCCGCCGGATCACGCCCTTGGTTCCCGCTGCGCCTGCCGATGAGTAGATCTAGTGCCGTTGACAATGTTCAGACAAATATCTAAGCTGTACATGTATTTGCTTTTAATTTAATAAATGGACGTTTGAACGTTAATACAGATGTGTATATATATTTTGTGATTTTTATTTAATATTGTGTATGCATAAGGTGCGTGACGTGTAGTATATCGGCAAAAATGCATTTATTATTGTTAGTAAATCAGACATTAGGTTGTCTTTGTTATGTTTGTAATACTGCAATATAAATATAATGTATACTGACAATTTCATTGTTGTTGTAATTTCGCGAATATTCTAAAGATGTGTCTTATTTTTATATATTTATTTTCCCGGTAAAAATGTTTAGGGCTACATCACTTGCACTTCTATTTCCTGCGCGACCGTGGAACACACTGCCATTATAGCAGGTTAAAATCACATTTAAAAAGCTATTTAAAAATGATATGCAATTTGTGCCAATTAAAGCATTTAAACAAGAGGGTTAATATGGCCCAATATCGTTCACCTGGTTCAGTAGCATGATAAGGATGAAACATGATTTAAGAGAGTAAACACAACTTAAAAAGTTGATTAATATGCGTTTATGTCATTTCACCTGGAGCTTTTAATCCCAGATAACCTATATTGTTTTTAGAACTTATTTTAATGGAGGACAACAATCTGACCAAGTTTCAACCTGATATGATAATAAATGTGGTTCATATTGTGTCGACAATTATATTTACTAAATTGTACCCAGTGTTTAAACGCATATTACTGGTATATAATCAGAAACAATTTTTTACGGAGGACAACAATCTGACCAAATTTCAACCTGTTGTGATGAACAATGTGGCTTCAATAATGCAAACTACGATTCAGGAGCCGTAAAAATCGGGAAGCATTAATGGTGGTCGGTCAAACCTCTGGCGATGAATGAAAAACGCACACAAACACGCCCGATCTATACACCAGACGTGATATATGTATATATATATATATATGAAATATCATTCCCGTTCTACCGGATATTGTCCCGACACCGTCCAGACACCCAAATTTGATCCGATACAGCCGAATCTATCCCGACAGAGTCCCGTCTTTACAAATTCGGTTGAGTCTTCCGAATGTTAAGGGAAAACCTTAACTGTCGGGAGTGCTTGCCCGTTCACGCCGAACTTGTCCCGATGATTCCCGATTCTAAGGACAGCGTTCCGAAAGCGTTCAGACAGCTCCCGACAGCGTCCCCACACCTTCCCGATATTCCCGACCTTTTATTATTTGTATCGTAGCGCTGTCGGGACGCTGTCGGGAGCCATAATCGTTAATGTGTGACTGAGGCTTTAGTGACGTAGTTTGTGACTGCGTGTGACATAAATTTTTCCTGACATAAAGTCCTCAATGTGTGTTGAGGCATATTCCAGATATTCTGCAAGCGGTTTAATATTTCATTAAACATTGTTATAGTTATTTCTTTGTTTTCAAGTACATTCCAGAATGGTGTTGTTATTTGCTTTGATATTAAGCCAAGAGCTTTACAACCTGCTATAAAAAAAATCTTTCAAATCATGCAGAACAGATAACAACAATGCATTGAGGTTTGGTGTTTTCTACAAGAATTCTTTCATGTGATTCAAAAAGTAGTAAATTTGTCCAGCATTTGTAAACAGGATGTTGAAACGATTACCTTTCAACGGCTGTAAAGGAAATGACATTTTTTCCTTCTTTAATGACTCACTGATATAGGTTAAAAAGTTACTGTGGCAGCCATTTTTTGCATCGCCCCGTCTTGCAAATGCTTTGCATGATGTATGAATCAGTCGTATTGTACCGGGCTGAGATGGTTTGTCAAAAGTTTTATTTTGTATGGGGATCACATTGTTAAAATGCAATTTTCAGTTTCTAATAATGATTTCTGAGCGGTTTCATCTAAGTGAACAAGCGTATGCAGGCCACACAAAAAAATTAATCATTTTAGAAAGAGCAAGCTTTTCATCTTCACAAAATGACTCATAATTTTCAAACACTTCTGGTAAAATTGATTCTCTATAATCCTGAAGTAATTCATTAAATTTCTTGTCAGTGGATGCACGATCAGACATTGTGTTTTTAATGTTTATTAACAGTTTATTACCAATACCGTCACCGGCTACGCTATCAAGATCTTTAAGGATGTTTTTACAAGTATCTAATGTGTCATTGCTTGACTTTGTTGCCATTTCTTGCAGTCCTAAAAGTGTGTAGTTGCCTTCATCGTCTCGTGTCGCAAAAGTTCCCCATTTAATAACATATTTTGAGGTTTCATCACTGTGTAAGGTTGTGTTTTCTTTTGTTACTAGTTCAGACAATTGCCTTTTTGCAATGAATCCTCTTTCTATTGACCAGTTATGAATAGTACCCACAGATGGCAGCTTATTTGGTTTAATATTGACTAATTTAAGAACGGCTGATATTACTGATCCAACCTGTGCAAATGATACATTGCAATTCAATAGAGAATACACACATAAGTGAGTATCAAGACTGTATGTTTACTATGTTCATCATAAATATTAGCTTCACTTGTATTTTTACTTCCAATTCACATATTCTGTCATTTAGTTCTTGTATTTGCCTGTTTTTGTCTTTAACTTGACTTTCAAGTTCTGATATTTTTATTTGATTGATAATCATATCATCTTCTGTATATAACTTGTCTTCGTTACTCAATTTCTGACATTTTTCCGTCCAATAAGTCTCTCTGCTTGTTGTTCTCTTCAGTTGTCTGTTTCTGTCTTCAAGTACCCTTGATTTTTGGTCTAAATTTTCACTTAAAATGGTATTTTCATCAATTACAGTCTCCAATTGAAATTTTATTTTCAAATTTTCAGATTTTTTTTCTTCTTATTCAATTGCAATACTTAATGCAACATTTGAAAATATTTCTGTAGATTTGGGATCACCATTTGGACATATCTGGTTGAGAGGTTGTGTATTAATATGTGTAACCGACAAGTGATGTGCCGGAAATTAATATTTAGCATTCATGAATCTATCTATCTTTTCCCTTAACTCTCGACTTGTTTTTATTTAAATGTTGGTACTTTTTATACTGTCTTTCCATGTCTTTCATTAATGTTCCTTTGCTGATATTGAGGTGTTCTGTACCAAACAAGATTTTACATGTTTCACCCATGCCTCTATTCAGTCATTCGGGAAGCGGAAAATACACCTATGAAAATTCCAAACTTTCGTTGAAACTTTCTCAATATTCATTAATTTATTAGCATAAAACAACTAATTAAAGCAAATATAATACAATAACAATATCTTACCTTGTAAAATATCCAATTTCCTGCTGAAAATCTAATTATTTTTAAACATGTTATCATAATTTCAAAACATCGTATTAACAACGTTGTCAGAAGTGGGGCTATTTTTAGATCAGAAGGCTGTTGTCCTTAACAAGGGTAAAAATCATCGAAATATTAAACTACACATTAGACGACCTACGAAACATTTGCTTATGTATGTATAGGTACAAACAGAATACATTACGCTGATTACAAATAAAAAGTTGAACCGTTTTTTTAAAAATATTTCGAGCCATATAACTCACTCACTACGATATTCCAAGATGGCCGAGGCACGATGTTATATCGTTCAAATATCGCCCGATTCTCGTGTCTCGCGGTAGATTTCAAACCACGATACACGAAACACAAAGCAAGACGCGAGAATTGCGCGAGACACGAAGCGAGGCACGATATTATATCGTTCAAATATCGCACGATTATCGAGTATCGTGTCTCGCTTCGTGTCTCGCGGTAAAATATCGTGCCTCGCTTCGTGTCTCGCGCAATTATCTTGCCTCGCGATCAAAGGTCGAGACACGAAATGCGAAGCGAGACACGATATTCAGGCGAGAATCGATATTTGGGCGGTATTTGAACGATACAATATCGTGCCTCGCTTCGTGTTTCGCCCGATTCTCGTGTCTCGCTTCGTGTTTCGAGTATCGTGGTTTGAAAATCTTCCACGATACTCGAGAATCGGGCGATATTTGAACGATATAACATCGTGCCTAGATTCGTGTCTCGCCTGAATATCGTGTCTCGCTTCGCATCTCGTGCCTCGACCTCTAACCAAGAGGCACGAGAAATGCGCGAGACACGAAGCGAGGCACCGTATTTTACCGTGAGACACAAAGCGAGACACGAGAATTGCGCGAAACAGGAAGCGAGACACAATACTTTGCCGCGAGATATCGTGGTATGGGATACTGCGACAGTGCGAGATCTCGTGTTACAATATCGTGCCTCGCTTCGTGTCTCGCGGGAATATCGTGTCTCGCTTCGTGTTTTGCGCAATTCTCGTGTCTCGCCCTTGCCGTAAGAGGCACGATATTTCATATGGCACTAACCGGATTCCGCAGTTGGTAGATTTTCATTGGCTGAAATATCTTGGTATTTCATTCAGTGGAGCAGCTAATAGAAATCTTGTGTTAGCGACACCATCTTTTGTTAGTGTTAGTAGCAATTTACCGTAGGATGAAAAGGCTCCTTCTGTTAGCGCTAGTAGCGGACTAATACGTCTAATAACTTTGTACTAGCAGCAGCTAACACAACAGAATGGGGTGACAATATAAACAAAGAAGGAAAACGCAGACGGCAATCGGAATGCGTTTATATGGTGTTAAATGCATTGTAAATGTTTATTATGTGTGTAAACGTTCAAAATTAAATCTTAATTCATACAATAGTGATATTTTAATGAAAGTTTATTTTTATATGTTGTTTAATGCAAATATTGTGAGATGTATTTATAAATAAATATTATATTATATCGGGTGGTAAAATGATGTTTACGAATGTGGGAAGTATTGTGTTTATTTATTAAACATATTTATGGATTTATGTTGGCATTTGCATTTACTATATATTTTTTTACAAAAGCGCTGACCAAAAGTGTACAGTTGCATAGGAAAACGCAGTCAAAATTATCAAAGGCGAAAGGCACCGACTGGAATGCGTGTATAAATGTAATACTTGCGTTTTACGAGTAGATGAGGCCTGCATTTTGTACTTTATGCTTAATGATATAAATTAACAACAAAAACAAATTGTCTTTAACATATAAACTTCTTTCAATATTTAGGTATATCACTATTTAAAAACGGAAATTTGTATAAAACTGCCCAGTCACTTGCAGAGCATGGAAACTGAGCCTTACACAGACTTTTCACTGTTATAAATCAATATGAATTTCAAACACAGGAACAATTAAACCTATTGGACAAACTAGTCGCCCCAGTCCTACATTACTCAGCAGAAGTTTGGGGATTTACAAAAGGCAAGGAATTGGAAATAATACACACAAAATTACTCAGAAAAATATTAAAAGTTAATAAATCCACAAATTTAGCAGGTTTATACGGAGAATTGGATAGACACCCGCAGCATTTAATACGCAAATTACACAGAATACGCTACTGGTTAAAAATACTAGCGTTTTCTGATGTCAGACAGTCTTATAAAAACAATATATTCACTTCTGTTCAATGATGCGCAACAAAACATTACTTACAATCACCGGAATTGGGCATCACAAATTAAAACCATGCTTTATGAGCATGGATTAAGAATATATGGACGGATCAGACAATGTTTACACAACAAACGGATCAATCCTACATTTACAATATTATAAAACAGCGTTTGTTTGATAATTTCCAACGAAGTTGGAATAGTGAAATAAATAATTCACCTAGACTCACGACATATTGTCGATTTAAAAATACATTTAAAATAGAACCCTATTTTTATATTATTAAACATAAAAAATATATAACCTCACTACCAAGGTTTCGAATATCATTACATAAATTAGAAATAGAAAGAGGGCGCTATAACAACATCCCACGCGAAGATAGAAAATGCAAGTTTTGTAATCTTAATGTAATAGAAAATGAGTATCATTTCTTACTTGTTTGTCCTATATATACAGAAGTTAGGAAAGAACACTTTAAACTATTTTCAAAGGTGGCCAACATTAAATAAGTTTGATATTTTGATGCAAACATTGAATAAAAAAGATACTATAAACCTCGCAAAATATATTTACAACGCTAATCAGATACGGAATAATTTAGATAATCAATAATAAATTATAGCCAATTTAACAAGTACATATCTATGTATTTATTTTTGTAAACTTCTATCATTGTATTTATGTATTTAAACTTTACACACCGCGTAATTGTATTCTGTGGCAGAAAAGCATTTATCATGCTTATATGCTAATAAATGTTGTTGTTGTTTGTTGTTGTTGTATTAACAAGAACTGACTCAGGACAGCGCGCTCTACAATTCGACCTTACCCAGAGCATAATTACGCCGACGGTGACGCTGACACCGACGCACTGTTGAATAGTATAGCTCGAATTATTCGAGCTATTAATTAACACAATATGCACACTTTTCCAAAACGCACGCCACGTACGGCCCAAAGTCGACGGACCTTTAAAGAAGTTATCAACAGTAATCAATTATCCGGCAACATCATTTTTATATTCCCTGATTTTTAAACTGTTTTATACAATATTAATGCTAGTTTCTCTTTATGTGTTAAAAGGGCACACTCATGCCACATATACGAAATGATTACTTCATGTGTTGCGCGTGGCCGCATAAAAACATTTAAAATATTTAACGTTACTTATCTGCATCAAATATCATCGTAATTATAAACAGTTATAATTGTATTAATTAATTTACTCATCAACTACAGTCAGTTATGCTCCCTTAATACCAAACGTAACTCGAAATAATGCTTGTACCAAATATGGAAGAACCATACCTCTTCACAATGAAATATTACGTATAAGTTCAATAACGACCCCTTTAACAATAATCTTTCCAATTCCCAGAAGTTTACGATTAACATCATCATTGGTGGAGTAACTGACTGTTTACAACAGTATCAATTGACAAAATAACAAAACATTGCAAATACGTTTCATCGCGAAAATAGATGACACGAAGGGAACACAGGTCATAGCTCCATTAAAATAAAGTAATAAATCCAAATATTATAATGGATGAAAAGACAATCGTTTGGGCTCAAAAATAAAACCAATAATACCATTCAGAACATATCTGTAATAGACGAAAACAAACAATTTAGTTTTCGCGGTTTAATTCGCCCAAAGCGGCGGATATGCTTCAGTACAAGACGCATGCGCCGCGGCGTAGTTCCCTGAATAGCGTAACGAGATCAATGAGAGCTAAGAGACGAAAAGAGAAAAAAGGTATACCCCTGGTTCCCCGTCACACATGACTTACCTCTATTCAACAGCAAAACAAGTACTATTCTTGACAACATAATTATTTCCGAACAGGATGTAATCGATGTTATCAGTAACTTAGACATCAACAAAGCTAATGGCCCTGATGGTATCAGTCATAATATGTTAAAAGAAACATCTAAATCAATAAGTAAGCCACTGTCTATACTCTTTAACAGATCGATTCGTGAAAATATGTTTCCATCTTGTTGAAAGAAGCCCATGTTATGCCCCTATTTAAAAAAGGTGAACAATTATCGACCCATATCTCTCATAAGTTGTGTTGGCATAGTATTTGAAAGGGTCGTTTTCAAATACCTTTACAACTATTTACACACAAATCAACTTATTTAAAAAAATCTGTCAGGATTTTTACCAGGACATTCTACAGTTTACCAATTAATTGACATGTAAAATCAAATATGTAAATCTTTTGACGAAAAAAAATCAAATTGTATTGTTTATTGCGATATTAGTAAGGCATTTGATAGAGTTTGGCACAAAGGCCTTATACAAAAACTTAAAGAACTCGGCTTTTCTGGGAATATCATTGAATGGATATCCAGTTATTTGGCAAACAGATCCCAAAAAGTATTCTTTGCGTCGTCTTTTTATCGATCAAAAAATATAAATGCTCGGGTTCCACAGGGTTCAGTATTAGGGCCACTATTATTTTTAATATATGTTAACGATATCTCTGATTCACTTCTCAGCATTAGTCGCTTATTTGCTGACGACAGTTTACTATCTGTTTCCTCTAATGACAATGCTCTTATTGAAAGAATTCTAAATCATGACCTTAACTGTATAAATCAAAGGGCCAATAAATGGCTTGTTAATTTTAACCCCTCTAAGACGGAAGTAATATTTTTCACCCTTTCAAAAAATCAAATCCGTCCCAACTTAATATTTGACGAAACCCAATTATCCTTTGTGAAATTCCACAAGCATCTCGGTCTAACACTTACCGAAGATGGTTCGTGGCATAAACACATTGACAATATTACATAATCGGCTTCAAAAGTACTTGGGTCCATGCGAATGTTAAAATATAAACTCAAACGCGAAACTCTTAATCAAATATACATTTTATATTTAAGACCCATTTCAGAATACGCGTCTATAGTTTGGGACAATTGTACAAAATATGAAACGGAATTATTAGATAAAATTCAATTGGATGCAGCCCGAATTGTCACAGGATTAACAAGGTCAACTAAAACTACTCTTCTTCTAAAAGAAATCGGTTGGGTTTCTCTAAATGACAGACGAAAAATACAAAAACTTGTTTTAGTATATAAACACAATAAAGGTCTCTTACCGCAGTATCTAAACAATCTTTTTCCAGCACCGTCTGACAACATTCCTTATTTGTTACGAAATAGTGCCAATTACGCAACAGTTGCCCGTAGACTTGCGATCTATTCGAATTGTACTATTCTTTCGTCGATTAAGCTTTGCAATGATCTTGATGTTAACACTTGCCCGATATCTACGCTATCAGGCTTTGAAAACACAATTAAACAAATGTTTAATCCTCCTACAGTTCCTTCATTTTTTCTTATTGGTGAAAGAAAACAACAAATTCTACATGCACGGTTAAGAAACCAATGTAGTGATTTAAATGCCGATTTACATTCCAATCACCTACGTGAAAATCCAATATGTGTGTGTAATAGTCCCGTCGAAGATACCGATTATGTCTTTTTCAAATGTCCGCTCTATTCAGAGCAACGACTCGTTCTCTTTACTAACACGCGTCCATTTCATCCCCTTAGTGCAAACAAACTATTATTTGGCATTCCATTATTTCTGGAAGTTCACGGATATATACAAACCTCGAATAAATTCGCGAATTGATTATAATTACATAAGTATATTTTTATTACTAGAATTCACATATTTTCGCTGCAACTTATCTTGTATCTAAGCAATGTTGAGCTGGGTGGTGTGGAGCAATTGTTTATAATTATTTATAATTATTTCATGTATTTACAATCATTTATATATTCCTTTTTCTTCCCTTTTTATCTTGTTGTTCTAATAAATACAAGTTAAATATACTGCATGGAATATGAAATCATTTTGTTTCACTTTTTGTCATTTGCCAATATATATTTACATACTAACATATCTTGGGAAGGGTCGTCATCTAATGTTGTTAAAACTTGTGACCCAACCCTTTTGCTTTTTTAAAACATTTCTCTATGTTGATTATGTACTTTGTCTACTTATGCTGTATTTGCACATTTGTTTATCATTTGTATATATATTATGAAAAAGGCAATAAAATAGTATTAAACTAAACAATATTAAACAACGTATACTCGTATATGTCACGTTCCACGGCACATGAGCAAACGCGTTTATATGGGTATTCTCCTTGAACAGCCGTTAGAACGATTGTTTTTATGCGGCCACGCGCAACACATGAAGTAATCATTTCGTATATGTGGCATGAGTGTGCCCTTTTAACACATAAAGAGAAACTAGCATTAATATTGTATAAAACAGTTTAAAAATCAGGGAATATAAAAATGATGTTGCCGGATAATTGATTACTGTTGATAACTTCTTTAAAGGTCCGTCGACTTTGGGCCGTACGTGGCGTGCGTTTTGGAAAAGTGTGCATATTGTGTTAATTAATAGCTCGAATAATTCGAGCTATACTATTCAACAGTGCGTCGGTGTCAGCGTCACCGTCGGCGTAATTATGCTCTGGGTAAGGTCGAATTGTAGAGCGCGCTGTCCTGAGTCAGTTCTTGTTAATACAACAACAACAAACAACAACAACATTTATTAGCATATAAGCATGATAAATGCTTTTCTGCCACAGAATACAATTACGCGGTGTGTAAAGTTTAAATACATAAATACAATGATAGAAGTTTACAAAAATAAATACATAGATATGTACTTGTTAAATTGGCTATAATTTATTATTGATTATCTAAATTATTCCGTATCTGATTAGCGTTGTAAATATATTTTGCGAGGTTTATAGTATCTTTTTTATTCAATGTTTGCATCAAAATATCAAACTTATTTAATGTTGGCCACCTTTGAAAATAGTGAAAATAGTTTAAAGTGTTCTTTCCTAACTTCTGTATATATAGGACAAACAAGTAAGAAATGATACTCATTTTCTATTACATTAAGATTACAAAACTTGCATTTTCTATCTTCGCGTGGGATGTTGTTATAGCGCCCTCTTTCTATTTCTAATTTATGTAATGATATTCGAAACCTTGGTAGTGAGGTTATATATTTTTTATGTTTAATAATATAAAAATAGGGTTCTATTTTAAATGTATTTTTAAATCGACAATATGTCGTGAGTCTAGGTGAATTATTTATTTCACTATTCCAACTTCGTTGGAAATTATCAAACAAACGCTGTTTTATAATATTGTAAATGTAGGATTGATCCGTTTGTTGTGTAAACATTGTCTGATCCGTCCATATATTCTTAATCCATGCTCATAAAGCATGGTTTTAATTTGTGATGCCCAATTCCGGTGATTGTAAGTAATGTTTTGTTGCGCATCATTGAACAGAAGTGAATATATTGTTTTTATAAGACTGTCTGACATCAGAAAACGCTAGTATTTTTAACCAGTAGCGTATTCTGTGTAATTTGCGTATTAAATGCTGCGGGTGTCTATCCAATTCTCCGTATAAGCCTGCTAAATTTGTGGATTTATTAACTTTTAATATTTTTCTGAGTAATTTTGTGTGTATTATTTCCAATTCCTTGCCTTTTGTAAATCCCCAAACTACTGCTGAGTAATGTAGGACTGGGGCGACTAGTTTGTCCAATAGGTTTAATTGTTCCTGTGTTTGAAATTCATATTGATTTATAACAGTGAAAAGTCTGTGTAAGGCTCAGTTTCCATGCTCTGCAAGTGACTGGGCAGTTTTATACAAATTTCCGTTTTTAAATAGTGATATACCTAAATATTTGAAAGAAGTTTATATGTTAAAGACAATTTGTTTTTGTTGTTAATTTATATCATTAAGCATAAAGTACAAAATGCAGGCCTCATCTACTCGTAAAACGCAAGTATTACATTTATACACGCATTCCAGTCGGTGCCTTTCGCCTTTGATAATTTTGACTGCGTTTTCCTATGCAACTGTACACTTTTGGTCAGCGCTTTTGTAAAAAAATATATAGTAAATGCCAACATAAATCCATAAATATGTTTAATAAATAAACACAATACTTCCCACATTCGTAAACATCATTTTACCACCCGATATAATATAATATTTATTTATAAATACATCTCACAATATTTGCATTAAACAACATATAAAAATAAACTTTCATTAAAATATCACTATTGTATGAATTAAGATTTAATTTTGAACGTTTACACACATAATAAACATTTACAATGCATTTAACACCATATAAACGCATTCCGATTGCCGTCTGCGTTTTCCTTCTTTGTTTATATTGTCACCCCATTCTGTTGTGTTAGCTGCTGCTAGTACAAAGTTATTAGACGTATTAGTCCGCTACTAGCGCTAACAGAAGGAGCCTTTTCATCCTACGGTAAATTGCTACTAACACTAACAAAAGATGGTGTCGCTAACACAAGATTTCTATTAGCTGCTCCACTGAATGAAATACCAAGATATTTCAGCCAATGAAAATCTACCAACTGCGGAATCCGGTTAGTGCCATATGAAATATCGTGCCTCTTACGGCAAGGGCGAGACACGAGAATTGCGCAAAACACGAAGCGAGACACGATATTCCCGCGAGACACGAAGCGAGGCACGATATTGTAACACGAGATCTCGCACTGTCGCAGTATCCCATACCACGATATCTCGCGGCAAAATATTGTGTCTCGCTTCCTGTTTCGCGCAATTCTCGTGTCTCGCTTTGTGTCTCACGGTAAAATATGGTGCCTCGCTTCGTGTCTCGCGCAATTCTCGTGCCTCTTGGTTAGAGGTCGAGGCACGAGATGCGAAGCGAGACACGATATTCAGGCGAGACACGAATCTAGGCACGATGTTATATCGTTCAAATATCGCCCGATTCTCGAGTATCGTGGAAGATTTTCAAACCACGATACTCGAAACACGAAGCGAGACACGAGAATCGGGCGAAACACGAAGCGAGGCACGATATTGTATCGTTCAAATACCGCCCAAATATCGATTCTCGCCTGAATATCGTGTCTCGCTTCGCATTTCGTGTCTCGACCTTTGATCGCGAGGCAAGATAATTGCGCGAGACACGAAGCGAGGCACGATATTTTACCGCGAGACACGAAGCGAGACACGATACTCGATAATCGTGCGATATTTGAACGATATAATATCGTGCCTCGCTTCGTGTCTCGCGCAATTCTCGCGTCTTGCTTTGTGTTTCGTGTATCGTGGTTTGAAATCTACCGCGAGACACGAGAATCGGGCGATATTTGAACGATATAACATCGTGCCTCGGCCATCTTGGAATATCGTAGTGAGTGAGTTATATGGCTCGAAATATTTTTTTAAAAACGGTTCAACTTTTTATTTGTAATCAGCGTAATGTATTCTGTTTGTACCTATACATACATAAGCAAATGTTTCGTAGGTCGTCTAATGTGTAGTTTAATATTTCGATGATTTTTACCCTTGTTAAGGACAACAGCCTTCTGATCTAAAAATAGCCCCACTTCTGACAACGTTGTTAATACGATGTTTTGAAATTATGCTAACATGTTTAAAAATAATTAGATTTTCAGCAGGAAATTGGATATTTTACAAGGTAAGATATTGTTATTGTATTATATTTGCTTTAATTAGTTGTTTTATGCTAATAAATTAATGAATATTGAGAAAGTTTCAACGAAAGTTTGGAATTTTCATAGGTGTCGTATTTTCCGCTTCCCGAATGACTGAATAGAGGCATGGGTGAAACATGTAAAATCTTGTTTGGTACAGAACACCTCAATATCAGCAAAGGAACATTAATGAAAGACATGGAAAGACAGTATAAAAAGTACCAACATTTAAATAAAAACAAGTCGAGAGTTAAGGGAAAAGATAGATAGATTCATGAATGCTAAATATTAATTTCCGGCACATCACTTGTCGGTTACACATATTAATACACAACCTCTCAACCAGATATGTCCAAATGGTGATCCCAAATCTACAGAAATATTTTCAAATGTTGCATTAAGTATTGCAATTGAATAAGAAGAAAAAAAATCTGAAAATTTGAAAATAAAATTTCAATTGGAGACTGTAATTGATGAAAATACCATTTTAAGTGAAAATTTAGACCAAAAATCAAGGGTACTTGAAGACAGAAACAGACAACTGAAGAGAACAACAAGCAGAGAGACTTATTGGACGGAAAAATGTCAGAAATTGAGTAACGAAGACAAGTTATATACAGAAGATGATATGATTATCAATCAAATAAAAATATCAGAACTTGAAAGTCAAGTTAAAGACAAAAACAGGCAAATACAAGAACTAAATGACAGAATATGTGAATTGGAAGTAAAAATACAAGTGAAGCTAATATTTATGATGAACATAGTAAACATACAGTCTTGATACTCACTTATGTGTGTATTCTCTATTGAATTGCAATGTATCATTTGCACAGGTTGGATCAGTAATATCAGCCGTTCTTAAATTAGTCAATATTAAACCAAATAAGCTGCCATCTGTGGGTACTATTCATAACTGGTCAATAGAAAGAGGATTAATTGCAAAAAGGCAATTGTCTGAACTAGTAACAAAAGAAAACACAACCTTACACAGTGATGAAACCTCAAAATATGTTATTAAATGGGGAACTTTTGCGACACGAGACGATGAAGGCAACTACACACTTTTAGGACTGCAAGAAATGGCAACAAAGTCAAGCAATGACACATTAGATACTTGTAAAAACATCCTTAAAGATCTTGATAGCGTAGCCGGTGACGGTATTGGTAATAAACTGTTAATAAACATTAAAAACACAATGTCTGATCGTGCATCCACTGACAAGAAATTTAATGAATTACTTCAGGATTATAGAGAATCAATTTTACCAGAAGTGTTTGAAAATTATGAGTCATTTTGTGAAGATGAAAAGCTTGCTCTTTCTAAAATGATTAATTTTTTTGTGTGGCCTGCATACGCTTGTTCACTTAGATGAAACCGCTCAGAAATCATTATTAGAAACTGAAAATTGCATTTTAACAATGTGATCCCCATACAAAATAAAACTTTTGACAAACCATCTCAGCCCGGTACAATACGACTGATTCATACATCATGCAAAGCATTTGCAAGACGGGGCGATGCAAAAAATGGCTGCCACAGTAACTTTTTAACCTATATCAGTGAGTCATTAAAGAAGGAAAAAATGTCATTTCCTTTACAGCCGTTGAAAGGTAATCGTTTCAACATCCTGTTTACAAATGCTGGACAAATTTACTACTTTTTGAATCACATGAAAGAATTCTTGTAGAAAACACCAAACCTCAATGCATTGTTGTTATCTGTTCTGCATGATTTGAAAGATTTTTTTTATAGCAGGTTGTAAAGCTCTTGGCTTAATATCAAAGCAAATAACAACACCATTCTGGAATGTACTTGAAAACAAAGAAATAACTATAACAATGTTTAATGAAATATTAAACCGCTTGCAGAATATCTGGAATATGCCTCAACACACATTGAGGACTTTATGTCAGGAAAAATTTATGTCACACGCAGTCACAAACTACGTCACTAAAGCCTCAGTCACACATTAACGATTATGGCTCCCGACAGCGTCCCGACAGCGCTACGATACAAATAATAAAAGGTCGGGAATATCGGGAAGGTGTGGGGACGCTGTCGGGAGCTGTCTGAACGCTTTCGGAACGCTGTCCTTAGAATCGGGAATCATCGGGACAAGTTCGGCGTGAACGGGCAAGCACTCCCGACAGTTAAGGTTTTCCCTTAACATTCGGAAGACTCAACCGAATTTGTAAAGACGGGACTCTGTCGGGATAGATTCGGCTGTATCGGATCAAATTTGGGTGTCTGGACGGTGTCGGGACAATATCCGGTAGAACGGGAATGATATTTCATATATATATATATATACATATATCACGTCTGGTGTATAGATCGGGCGTGTTTGTGTGCGTTTTTCATTCATCGCCAGAGGTTTGACCGACCACCATTAATGCTTCCCGATTTTTACGGCTCCTGAATCGTAGTTTGCATTATTGAAGCCACATTGTTCATCACAACAGGTTGAAATTTGGTCAGATTGTTGTCCTCCGTAAAAAATTGTTTCTGATTATATACCAGTAATATGCGTTTAAACACTGGGTACAATTTAGTAAATATAATTGTCGACACAATATGAACCACATTTATTATCATATCAGGTTGAAACTTGGTCAGATTGTTGTCCTCCATTAAAATAAGTTCTAAAAACAATATAGGTTATCTGGGATTAAAAGCTCCAGGTGAAATGACATAAACGCATATTAATCAACTTTTTAAGTTGTGTTTACTCTCTTAAATCATGTTTCATCCTTATCATGCTACTGAACCAGGTGAACGATATTGGGCCATATTAACCCTCTTGTTTAAATGCTTTAATTGGCACAAATTGCATATCATTTTTAAATAGCTTTTTAAATGTGATTTTAACCTGCTATAATGGCAGTGTGTTCCACGGTCGCGCAGGAAATAGAAGTGCAAGTGATGTAGCCCTAAACATTTTTACCGGGAAAATAAATATATAAAAATAAGACACATCTTTAGAATATTCGCGAAATTACAACAACAATGAAATTGTCAGTATACATTATATTTATATTGCAGTATTACAAACATAACAAAGACAACCTAATGTCTGATTTACTAACAATAATAAATGCATTTTTGCCGATATACTACACGTCACGCACCTTATGCATACACAATATTAAATAAAAATCACAAAATATATATACACATCTGTATTAACGTTCAAACGTCCATTTATTAAATTAAAAGCAAATACATGTACAGCTTAGATATTTGTCTGAACATTGTCAACGGCACTAGATCTACTCATCGGCAGGCGCAGCGGGAACCAAGGGCGTGATCCGGCGGCGCTGTTTGGACTGCCGCCGCCGCCGCTCCTTCTCCTCACGCTCCTCCTTCAGCGACTTTCGGAGATGCGTCCGCAGTGGCGCCGCGCGCAGCGTGTCCTGACCGGAACAGACGCTCTCGTACACTATGGACAGCTCTCTGAAAATTATAACTTATGGTTTTCTGCAATCTGTGATTTCAAATTTTATATACGAAGAAACTTTCGTCACCACCATGAGCACAACTGCCATATAAATCGTGATCTTCATCAATAATTATTAGCACATTCGTCACCACCACCACCACCACCACGCATTCACCATCGTCGTCACCAAACGGTTACTGATTGTGTTTTTTGTGTGTCAATTATGGCTTAGATATACATATATAAAGATCACTATAAACCACTTCAAAAGCTCGGAAGCAGGCTGTACTCACTGTATGGAGAACTTCCGGTTCTTTCCCCGCTGTAGACGCTGCCTTAGTTTCTGTAGTTTTTCAAACTTCGTCAACAAACCACAACACTGAAATGTATTGTTAAGATGCGCTATTTTTCATGTAAACTTTCTACTTCTAGAATTTAGTAGAATGTTCATTACCTACGTAACAATCGTTTTACTTGAAGAGTTAGTTTTATTTGCATAAAAACATATTGTTTATTTGCACATGGACTAAACAACCCTATACAACTCATAGAAAAGGGAGGCTACACATGTCAACCCAGTTTTTTATATTGCCTACCACTAACACTATACATGCAACGAAGTATTTCAAGACCAAACGGTAGCCAAAATACCTTCGAATCTCATAACTTATAAGTGAAACAACAGACTCCGTCAGAAAATATCCTAATGTCAATAAAATCTTTCTGTACAATGGTAACATCCCAAATTGGCATTACGTCGGTGCGTCCGAATTACTGGTCAATTATGACAATGCCAACAAATAACGCAAACTATGAACACAAATAATAAACACAACGATGTAAATGCGACCGTATATAATACTTTAATATATTTTTAAAGATCAGTAAATTGGTCCTAAGGCAAATACATAAACAATGTGATAGCAATGAACAATTTGCCCCCAGTGGGAGCCACCATTATTAAATCCTCGTAGAACTAAAAATTCCAACATTGGGCACCACAGATAGTTGCACTATACTTTATTAATTTAAACCACAAATAACGATACTGTGTAAAATTACTCTGACCCTACATGTTTTAAAGTACAGTAGAACCTGTCCAAAGCGTCGGGACCTGGCCGATCGTTTGGTTTTCAGAGGTGTTCGGTTTACCCAGGTTTTTTTTTAAATGTCATTTTCCTTTAAAAATGTACGTTCTATTATATGTGTTTATTCGAGTATATAATAAGACAACACAACATGTTAATGTTTACACTTTTATAATTGTTTATTCGTTTTGTTATTTGTAAGTAAAAATGTGTATTTGTACATTAAACGACACTCACATTATCAATTAAACAAGTTCACGAATGTATTTAACGTACAACTTATTTACATCTGTCTAAAGAAATCACCAATTGTTGACTGCTTTGTTTAAACATAATTATTTTAGTTGGATTATATCGCAAGCCTTCGGCTTAAAAATTCAGTGCCAGAAGTTACTATATGTATAAATTAATTACACTATTGTGAAACATTAAAAATTTTACAGTGTACGTAAATTTCAACATAAAACACGACGGAATAATCTGTTTTTCACAAGTTGATTATTGTCGTATGCACCAACTTGCTGATCGCTAATTGCACCACTGCCCCGTTATCACCACGGCGAGTATACCCGTTGTGTGTACTTGTGTCACCAATTATCTTGTTCACGCTTCCGCGGTATCGCTGTTTGTTTGTTTGTTTGTCTGGATTTTTCGCCGTTTTTAACAGTCAAGTCAAGTCAAGTCAACTTTATTGGTATATACCATTGTACATAACCAAAACAATCAAGAAAGAACATGATGAACATAATAACAGTGTAAATCAAGATGAAAAGTATGTTACAAAGCGGATATGAGAAACTCATAAATAATATTCCAAACAAATTAGGTAGGTAATACATGTTCTGTATGGCAAAGTCAGTTTTTCAGAAGTAATCATATGTTATTCTAAAATGTTAAAAAGTAATTGTTCAATGTTTTTAATGGAAACTCTATACTGAAACTACTTACACGCTAAACTACATTTAAAAATCGTACTGACAACAACAACAACAAAAAAGTTTATTTATATTATTTTTATATTTTTTATTATTTAATTTAAAAATTTTTTTTTTTTTTTTTTTTGTTTTTTTTTAAATTAATTTAGGGTACATATCCCTCTGGTAGATTACCTAAATTAATGGATAGATAATCTTGAAGGATAGGTACTTAGAATTGATAATAAATTAATAATTTATTAATGAAATAAAAAGTAAGACTTAGTTCGAAAATCCCTCCCTGAGGATCATCTATACGAAACGAAATTATAGGTGATCTGGAAGGAAATATATTTTCACAACTTACCCAAAGTTTAGTAATAATAATGTAATAACTTTTTAATACTGTAATCTAAAGAGAACAAATATTAAAATGTCCAAAATCACAATATATATGTAATATTTTTCAAATCTGACAATTCAATTACAAGAATGGCAGTAAAGTATAGACCTTATGATTCAGCTGTAAAACACAATATTAATGGACAAAATAACGGTACAAATTCGTGATCCTATTAAACAATTTATAATTTTCACAACAATCACAATGTATAACTATTTACTGGAATAATAAGTGTTACTATTAGACGCATTATATTACGCATTATTATTTCGTGACTCAAATGCTAGGCGGATAAATTTTCCGAGGTTAATGATAATCTTTGAATTCTTGGTTGATAATAAAATTTTAAATTTTGACAAGGAGGGCCACCTTTGATAATATTTAGGGAAGTGTTGATTTCTTAGATCTCTATAATATGGACATACTAATAAAAAGTGATATTCGTTTTCAATGACATTCATATTACACTTAGTACAAATTCTTTCATTTCTAGATATATTTCTAAATCTGCCTTCTTCAATTAATAGTTTATGCGCTGAACAACGAAACCTTGACATTGACACTCTATCCTTATCATTAACAACAACATCTAAATACTTCTCAAGCTCTAAGTTGTCTTTAAATATGCGATATCTTTCAAGCTTAGGAAGACGGCTAATATCACTAGCCCAATGTTGTAAACTTATATCTTTTATACGTTGGCAAATACAGTTAACATCACTTATAGTTAAATCTAATTTGTAGTACATATATGGTAATCCTAATTCATGGAGCATTTGCTTAAGTTTGTTTGCACAATTAGTTACATATGACTCAGTGTCATTAAATTGCATAAGTAATTTATAAGGAATCGAGTCTGGGTTCTGTTTTAATTTAAACCAGTATTTGATGATACGTATCTTTTTCGTAACTTCTATAGGAAATCGACCCAATTCGCCATATACTGCTGCTGTAGTAGTTTGTGGACGGACAGATAATAGCTGTTTTAAGAATTTAAGATGAACTTTTTCGACATCAGGACTAGGATGAAACCCCCATACCTCCGAGCCGTATGTCAAAATAGGCAAAATCATTGAGTCAAAAATAGAAAGTTTATCAGCTAAACTAAATGATATTTTGGAAAAGAGATTATTAAGAGAAAACAAAGCTCTAGACGCCTGCTGCGACAAAGCTTCTTGAGCTCTAGAGAAACTACCATTTGACGAGAACGTAACACCGAGATAAGTAAACTTATTTACTACTTCTAACTTATTATGATTATATCTAACATCAATGTTTTTGACCCTATTGCCTTTATTAAAAACCATTGCCACTGTTTTGCTAATATTTACGGATATACCCCATTCATTACAATATTCATGCAGTCGGTCTAACAGACGCTGAAGCCCTGTAGCCGAGTAAGACATAAGTACAGTATCGTCTGCAAACAACAGAATAAACAGTTTCATATTATCAATGATTACACAGTCTATGTCATCATGGTATAAGTAATCATATATATCATTCACAAACATAATAAATAACAATGGAGAAAGGGGCTCGCCCTGTTTTACTCCAGTATAACTATCAAACAAGCTAGATAGGTTATATGCAGTATTGATATTATTGTTATTGTTCATATTTAAATTAATATTATCTACATTATTCTGGGTTTCATTACTTCTATTCAATACTCTGTTCGCCTTTACGCATGCTTTAACACTACTGTATATAGACTGTATCATTTTTACAAATTTGGATGATACATTATGTTGCAAAAGTTTGTAAAGAATTCCATTTCTATATACAAGATCAAATGCCTTTTTAAAATCCACAAAGGCACAATAAAGTTGACGTTTGTCTTGATACACTACTTTATTTATTAAAGCATTTAGCACAAAAATACAATCTATTTTTTTGCTTTCGGAATCCAAACTGAAAATCATTAAGGACGTCATTTGTTTCTAACCACTTACGTAGTCTGTTGTCTAATATAATGGAAAATATTTTTGAAAATATACTAGTAAGGGTTATTCCTCGATAGTTATTGACGTCGTTTTTGTCACCTTTTTTAAGCACAGGTACGATGACACCTTTAGACCACGCATCTGGATAAGTACTAGTTGAATAAATAAATATGATTAAATAACGTGCACAGTAGTGGAGCTAATAGTTCTTTACAATCAATGAAAGTTTCAGGTATAAGCTGATCAATTCCACCACTCTTTCCCCTTTTCATGTCTCCAATAGCCTTGAAGACTTCTTCCACTGCAAACTCCTTATCTAAGCTATCTACAGAAACATCATTATTAAATAAATTTAATAATTCCTGTTCAATATTGTTATTCGAGAATACATCATTATTGGAAAAATAAATTCTTAAAATGTTCAAAAAATATATCGGGAGTTATTTCACTATTGACTTTTCGGCTATTTAACTTTTTAATTTCATTCCAAAATTTTTGAGGCTGAGACTTGGCAAACATATGTAAGTTTTCCCTCTGATGCCTGTTATAAATACGCTTAGCTCGCCTTTTTGTATCGTTGTATTGTTTTCTGCTCGACAAAAATATTTCGCGATTTTCGAGAGAACGGTTTGCGTAAAATAACTTCTTATCCCGCCGATAGTTCCTTCTCGCTAACTCGCAATCGCTGTTGAACCAAGAACTTTTGTATTTTATATTCGGTTTATTTATAGAAGGAAACACTGTTTTAAGCTTCCCATAAGTATCAAATGCAGATTCGTACAGTAAGTCCGCAAAATTATCTATACCCTGATTTATGTTCGCATTATTGCACGTGATATTATGAACAATGCTTTCGAATTTATGTAACTTACTTCTGATGTTGCTTATAAACGAATTGTGCTTTAATTCATCGTTGGACCACCTTAGTTGTTTGATTGTAACTTTCTCGTTCGAACACACTGGCTTATTAATGTTGAAGTTAAAAGATATCTGGATAGGCGCATGTGGTGAAAACGAAAAATATTCATGTACTACAAAGTTACTAATAAAGGGAAACAACTCTTGGTGCGCTAATACATAATCAATAGTGCTGCTACCGTTAGCTGATATAAACGTATAGTCACCTATACCGGCGTCTGACCCGCAGCGACCGTTAACTATTCTCAAATCGGATTTGAGACATAAATCAATTAATTTATTACCCGATGAATTCAAAAAGGTGTCTTTACAGAAACGTTCAGGCATACAACTAGAATACAAGTCATTCTTATCTATAGTATCAATAAATACAGTTAACTTTTCATCCATCAGTAAGCAATCAGATTTGTGCCCACATCGAGCGTTCAAATCGCCAATAATCGACGTTAAGCCTAGTGACGAATATTTACACACTGTGCGTTCAAGATATTCGAAAAATCCCTCAGGGTGCAGATTAAAATACACCGAGTTTTGTGGTGGGATATAAATAAAGCAAATATATACATCAAATGTTGTATATGTAAACGATTTATCAACTTTTATCCATAAAGCTCCTTGTTGATCAATTTCGATAACAGAAATAGCCTCTTTTAAACAGCTTCTGTAAAATAAACAAATTCCACCATGACCGCGTTTGCTATAATGATTATTATCTAGCGGTCGAGAGACAATAATACATTCATACCCTTCTATCTCAGGTTCATAATCATATTTTATCCAAGTTTCACAGCAGAAAACAATATCATACAAATTAAATTTTTTTACAAAATCTTCATCGTTAAGACAGTTTTTCAAACCGTTAACATTCCATGATACAACAGTCAGATCATACTTTTCATCGGATACCTAAGTAGAATTCGTTGTGGATGGAGAGTTAAACGGACGGCCATCGATAAAGAGTTTATCGCGTACGAGGACGGCTCTCTTTCCGTTACGTCTGGCTTCCATCATGTGACCGACAAGGGCTTTCCGGCGCTCCAGGACCTCGGTGGGGTACTGCTCAGTGACGTTGAATCCAGTCCGTCGCAGATCGATACCTCTGAGTGCGTTCTTTATACACACGATAGAATCCGTATCCTTAAACTTTGCGACTATGGGTCTTGTTTTATTCCGTTGAAATTTCCCGATCCTATGCGCCCGATCGATATGGATCACACTAGCTGGATCCGGTATCTTCAGGTGATCCTTACAAAACCGGAAGACCTTTCCCACACAATCTTCATGGATTTTAACAGTATTTCAGTCAAATCACGGCGGTCAGTTAACCTACTCACACTTTTCCTGGGCAAGCTTAGCCGATCTAAGCGGTTTACAATCGAACTGACACGTAACAGGATACACCGTTCGGTTTATTTAGGTTTTTTAAGGTTGAATGAGATCAAATTTGTGAAAAAAATCGTTCGGTATTCGGTTTGGACAGGGTTTGGTTTATTAAGGGTTTTTTTATGTATAAAATAAGAAGGAAAAAAATCGAGACCGATACAGCCGTTCGGTTTTGACAGGGATTCGGTTTTCACAGGGTTGGGTTGGGTTGGTCAGGTTTCACTGTATTTACAAAAAAACACAACCTGCACCTTAAAATTCATAAAATAGTATTATTAAATCCATTAAACCTAGATAAGTCAACAAATGAAATATTTCTGAAGTCCTATCAGTTATGATCAGTGTAACTAAATCACTGTACCTAGATATGGTAATATCAGAAGTATTTAATTAAACTGAATAATGTTGGTGGGGTTGTGTTTTTTTGCAAATCAGAATACCACCTTTGCCTAAGATTGTGCTTACAATGCATTCACGTATTTAAAATCACAGCTCAATATTTGTTCAGGCGCTTAAATCAATATGCACATGTGCTGATCAGAAATTATTTGAGATAAAGAGACAGGTTTTCAAACTGTTAGCTAGCCATACACTTTCGCTAGATTTTGAGAAGGGGGTGGGTTTTAAAGTTAAGCTAGAAGCGATAATATATAGCAATTAAACACACTATAAAACGTTCGTATAAGGGGACAAATATGGCAACCAATTTTAATGGATCATTTCAGAAAGGATCAGACTTAGTAAACGACTTCTGTTGCTACTCTTGTGAGGAAAGCAAGTTGAACACAGTGGCGGATTTCTATTGTGAGAAATGTTCCATTTGTTTTTGTGGCAGATGTGTGGCCAGTTGCCAAGGCAACAGTGGATGCAGTAGAACAGTGTCAGAAGCACAAGGATGAGAAACTGAAACTGTTCTGTGAGGACCACGATCAGGTGCTTTGCGCTGTCTGCCATATCTACAGTCACAAGTAAGTACATGTGTAGTTTACAACATTTTAAGTCCATTGTTGTTATTGAACAGACAGACACACAGACAGACAGTTTTAATGGAAGATATAACTGCAAAAATGTATTCACCAATATTTTACACATCTCTGTTTGAACAGAAAATGCAGCAATGTGCTACTCATAGCTGATAAAGTCATTATCTTCCAAAAGCCTGATTTCAATCAACTGTCAGAAAAAATCGAAGCATTGGAATTGGAAGTGAATCAAAAGAAATATGACTTGGAGAAAAGCTTGAAGTTTCTGCAGAAGTCATTAAAGAAAAATCTAGATGAAATTGAAACATTTCGGAAGAAAATCAATGAAGAACTTGATCAGTTGAAGAGAAATACTATCAAGGAGTTGGACAAATTCCGGACCACAGTGTGGGCATATAATGCAACAGACATCAACAACTGCACTGACCTTATTCAAAAAATGAAATGTGCAACAGGTGATGTGAAATATACAAATAACAGAAGTGAAACTGTCGATTTTATCATTTACAAAAAATGTATTGACCAGTCCCTGCAGACACAATCAGTTTTAAATAAAATGAAAACCAATAGTGAGGTCACTTTCATGTTCGAACCTGATACAAGAATTGAACAGATTCTATCCTCTCTGTCAGAATTAGAAAAAATACTCAAGAATTTCCAACAATCCACAACTGCTTATAGCACAAAACAAGGTTTAATAACCATACAGGCAAACACAAAAGCAAATCCAGTTTCCAGTTCACCGTTAAGTGGTGTAAACAACCCAGGCATGGTGTACAATCCAAACCAAGTTATCAGAGTGCTGAGTAAGAAACAGTGTAATGTTCGAATAATAAGTGATACAAACACATGCTATATATCAGGTATCTGTGAGACAGCTACTGGAGAACTCCTCATCACAGACAGGAGGAACAAGAAAGTGAAGCTGCTGGATCGAACCTACAAAGTGGTGGCACACTGTGACTTGCCTGGTGGACCACGGTCCGTGTGCAGCATTGTTTCCAATCAGGTGGCTGTTAATGTGGGAGAGACGATCTACTTCATCAGAGTAACCAATGGTCAGTTGATACAGGACAGAACAATGAAGATCTCACATAGCTGTGAAGGCATTTCCCACCACCTGGGCAACCTGTACATCACATCAGGTACATCACTGTACCACTACAATGTGGACGATAGAGTGGTGCGCAAGATATACGAGGCTTCATCAGGTTTCTGCACAGGTAATGATGATCACTGTGATGTGTTCAATACTTTGGAATTTCGATTTTCAATGTTTCTATTTTATTATCAAGATCTTGAAAATAAAAGTAAAATACTTAACACCTTGTACAGAAAAAAGTAACATATGTATCTTCAAAACAACAGTACATTTTTTGGTAATGATCAAGAGTCTCGTTTTGTACAGTGTATTTTTGGTTATGTATTTATAAATACAAATTAACAACCATCAAAATAGTGTTTACATTACATCATAAAAATGTTGTTTTTTTCGACATTAAGATACATAAGTTGATGACTGAAGTTAATTTCTTCAATTAATGTCACACCATTTAAGGAACACATTTACCAGAGATAACATGATATGTGTAGCTTTGTTTTTGTTTCTCTGGATTCCTTGATGTTTTTTCTTGTATTATATTTTTATATTACAATTCATTTTTGTATATAAATGTTTTAACTCCTTTTTGTTTTGTCTCAATACACGATTTGCCACCTCAAATGTTTACTTTATAATATAATACATTACAGTCCTACACACAGTGATATCATGTGCAGTTCGTCCGGACGGAGAGGGGATTTATGTGGCCAACAAGGCCAGAAACCAGCTGGTAACACTGTCTAGGGATGGCACAGTGACCTCCACACTGACTGACCGCACAATGGGGTGGAGTGACCTGCCTCTTCTAACTGGCCTACTTGGCATAGGTGTCCTGCCTGTCATGGCTGTCCTATATGGCTTAGTTTTTCTACCTTTCCTAGCCGGTCTATGTGGCTTCGTTGAACTACGCCCCCTACCTGCTACAGATTGCCTGGCTGTCTTAGCTTTCATAGCTAGCCTATCTGTCATAGCTGTACTACACCTGCAAAATAGCCTAAATGTCCCACCTGGCCTCCAGGTAACAGACTCTGGTCAAGTTCTGGTATGTGGATGTGATTCAAATACAATCATCCAGGTGGACAAAGATGGGAGACACAGACTGGCAAAGGTGGTCTCAGACAAGGATGGTGCACACATGTCGAAACCAACAAGTGTCCACTACAGTAAACAGATAGGCTCACTGATTGTGGGAATGAAGGACAATGATAGCATACTAGTGTTTGCAACTCAGTGACTTTCAATTGTCGAACATATATTTTTAAAACAATGTACAGAATTTTAGATAGTTTTGGATGTGAGATTTATAGTCTTTAACATTGTTGCTGTACATGTAAAACAAACCATGCTTATAATGAAGCAATCTTTCTTTTAAAGATTATTTTGGTACTTTCTTTTATGAAATTTAGTCATTTTTAACATACAGTAACACAGTTTGTTTCATGACAAATGTGTGCTAAGAAATATAGTTTACATCTATTCTAAAAAGACATGTTGATGTTTTTCTTCACTTTGTGTTTTCTGCATTCTTTTGAATATATATGTCTTACGCATATTGATATTTGTGTGCTATGTTTTTTCTTTCTTTCAATGTTTTTATTTCTCTTATTAATATGTGTTTTTTTCTTGTTTTTTCTTTCTCTCATCAATATGGGTATTTTCTGATTTAATTTAATTTAAAATATTAATAAAACAATAAAATAGTATTGATATTCGTACTAGATTTACTATCATTACTAAATTTTCTGCCGAATGATGTTTCTTCTTAACATGTCTGAAGTTGCAAAATATTTCATAATCCGGCCTTGAAAGTCCAATATCTGATGCAGACATTTAAGAACTTGGCTTTTTCTCCTGCAAGCTACAAATTTATCCCAAACTTTATTTTGATTTGCCTATTTCGTCTGATATAGTGAATTGTCAATATTTGGTAGAGTTAATCCAGGAATATTTCAATGAAATTTGCTTTAAATTAGTACCATTGTTCAGACAAGATTGTCAAAGTTGACTATATAGCCATATAAGAGCAAATTTCCCAGCCCTTGCGGCCATCTTTTACAACAAATCAAAATTATTTGAAGGAATTTGGTAGAGCGTCAGGTAGTGGTTTCTGACGGGAAGATTGTTAAAGTTGGCATAATAGACACATAAATGCACGTTTCCCCAACCCCTAGGTGGCTGTTTTTTACGAATCAAAATTATTTCAGGGATTTTATTTAGCAGGCATTCACCCAAGGAACATTTCTGTAGTATTATTTCCAAATCCGCGGATAGGTTTCTGACCAGAAGATTGTCAAAGTTGCCATTATAGCCATATACAGGCAAACTGCCCAACCCCCTTGCGGCCATGTTTGACAACAACTCAAATTATTTGAAGATTTGAAGGAATTTGGTAGAGGGTCAGTCAAGGAACATTTCTGTGAAATTATTTCTAAATCCAGGAAGTGGTTTCTGACAGGAAGATTGCCAAATTAGCCATACTAGCTGTATAAGAGCAAACGGCTATGTTTTTTAACGAATCATAACAAGCTGAAGGAATTTGTGCAGATTCACTAAAAGATCATTTTTGCAAAAACTGTTTTTAAATCCATAAAGTGTTTTCTAACAAAAAGATTTTCAAACGTAGCTAGTTTTTTTAATGCTTTTGAGTTTTTCCAAAATTGCATTCAATTCAAAGGAATTTGGTAAAATTCAATACCAGGAGTATTTCTGTCAAGTTTCGTTTAAATCGCCCAAGCGGTTTAAGAGATGTTGACGATGATGGACGAGTCAATTGAGGAATTTAAATACACCTACATGTTTTTTTTCAGCAAGTGTTTTTAAAATGTTCTCTCATTTTCAGTCTAGTGCTGCAACTAAATTTTTTCATTTTTTTTCTTCAACATTTCTAAATCATTTAGTTCAACATTTCGATTTTATTTTGTGTATGTAATAAACGACAGGGTAACAAGTACTCTGATCTATAAACATCATTATGGACAACAAATACAATGTTTGAGGTACACTAGTTCAACATAACAATAACCACGATGGCATGATAACTGTTCGGCAAAAAACACAAGTTTTACAACAATTTTAGGACAAAAAAATAAATAATTCAAACGGAGAATCAAATCGAAATATGTTTTGAATCGACAATAGAATCAGGAGATTTACGATTCATTTATCGATGCAGCGCTATTTCAGTCAAAATACAAGTATATGATCATAAACTTATTGCTTTATTTACACCATTTCTGTTGTAAAATCTTATATTCCTAATCGTATAACAATCAAAACTTGAAATAATCATGATTCCATCCACCATGAGAGCATACAATGACGTTAGTATAAAACTAACATAACCCACAGCATGATAATGCAAGTAATTTATTTCATATAATCGACAGCACACGAAATAAGTGCCTTAATTATGTATAGTTTTAAATGCATGAACCATATAGCCATTTCAAAAGCCATTCGTACAAGAACAATGGGATGAAATGTCCATCGTGAGTACGGATTCAAAGGTGCTTTCAACCATGCATAGATTGTAGAAGATAAACAAATACCTGGTAAACATACCAAATGGCATTTGAAAAGTCACTGCTTTAGTCATTGTATTGTACATAGTGAAAAATGAAACACGAAAATTTAATTATTGAAGTCTCCAGGACAGTAAAAACGTGTATCAGCTAAGAAGCTGATAACACAGTTTACCAAAGCATGTGGAAATGTTAGTGATACTTGACATAGTTTTGATGCGCAGATATCTGATGAAGATCACAAAATAGCATCTGAAGTTACTGATTAAATCATTGCATTTTAAATAGATTACTGGACAGTCCATAAAACGTTATACTTGTGTCAGATAAGGAGTATATGAAACAGCAGGCAAAAGCATTCAGGAGCATTTTTACGAGCCAATTACCTACTGGTAGGTAAAATGAAGATAAAATTCCAAACACAATAGCTGGTTAGTAGATTTAGCTTTCAAAGCAACTGTCAAGTACAAACGAGACAACAGACATCTGAATGTTAATACAATAGTGATTTGCTATTCCAAAAAGTGGTGTACATTTACTAATGTCCACATGCAACAATTGAAAACAAAGTAAAGATAAAATAAATATGTTACACTCCATTATAGTAACCTTAATATGACTTTGTATTACATGATAATTGTAATAAATAAATAAAATTAAGTAATTTACTTGAAAAGAGCTTAACAAAACAAAAAGAAGCACTTTTTAACATATTTTTTCAATCTCCAATAACATATATGTCTGCATAACGTTTTTCATTTATTTTGACATTAACAACACAGCAAGCAATTTAATTTACTTAACTTTACTACAGCGATGTGCAAATGCTTTTAAACACACTCATCATTTATTATTTCCAGTAATAAGCGTCATAAATTATACCCCTGATGATAAGTATAAACTTCAAATAGCAATATAGAAATATCTGCTATTTTTTAATGTTGTCAAAAGCAGCCATGAAAATGATACTTTCTACATCTCAGTGATTGTAAGAAGTGCCTATTTAAAAAGCACAGATTTCTGAGTGCATTATCCTTGAAAAAAAAAACGTACATATAAAACCTTCATTACTTTGGCATACAAGTGCAAATGCTATGTACAACGCTCTTCAAATTAAACTGATAAAAATATAATTAATACTTGTTGAACATGTTACTTAACATACATTAGAAAAATCGAACATAAACCAGTGAAGCAGACTGAAATTACTATAGCATGCAATGATAGGGACATATGTATTTATTTTCAATATAAAGCAAAAATTAACTATTTTATTATTTTATGTTTATTAACAGCTGAACAAATTAACACCTATTCAATCGCAAGTAAGCAGTTTAACACATACATGTAGCATATAGGTGCTATGACAGATTGTGTCTTCAAATGTTTATTTATCAAAAGAAATCAGCATAAAAAGTGTTCCCAAATTGAAAAAGTGTTCACATTCAATATCTAACATCTGCTAATCTAGAAATAGACAGGTAATAAATAACAAACAATGCAGTTAAAACAGTAGATGAAATAATTTCCATTTTTATAAAAATCATATATTCCTAGGAAATAAACTACAAATGAAACTTAATAAACTATAAAGCAATTAAAAATAGTAAATGTAAAAAATGAAGAATATGACAACATTTAAATCCAAAGGCATACAATTTCATGTCCCTATCAAACAGACATAAATGTTAATGTATAACAATAATAGCATCACGCAAATAGTATTTTCTGGGTCTTTTTCAACCTCACGAACCTAATAGTGAGCCACAGTCGCAGTTATGGTATAGTAAAATTATTATTAATTCAAACAGTATTGCCGTTTGTTTGTTCCTTGAAGGTTTTTTTCTACAAATAGAAATAGTGTTGTTCTTTTTTCACATTAATGATCCATCTGCAAATAAATAAAAAACACCATTAAATAGCCCCTTCCCTTAAACGAAACAATTCTCAATCCCAGGCACAGTTTTATGTAATATAAAAGGCTGTAAGGCTGTTTTAACAACACATTTTGAATGTGACTGGCTCATATGTATTTAGACTAAGATAATTATACTCCGACCTTAAAATTTCACAATGCCAAAGCAAGTCTTAGTATAGTTCAAGAAGTCATGGATGGAGAACTAGCGCTATTTTGAGAACACGATATGCCTGGTGAGCCACCACATCAACATGGGCTGTACGAGGGATATGGTCACAATGAGATAGAGGCTTCGTTTGGTCCCATGACCGTGGTGTTCCTCGCCTTGCGAATGCGGCAATATTTGCACTTTTAACGTTCGCACCTGGAATATTTCAACAAACATTAAAATGATATTTTCATTTTTAGGATCAAAAATAGCTTTTTGGAAAAATATGCAAATACACTTATGGAAATCAATGCAACACTCTTATGGTCCCTTTTTTCAACTCTGAAACCAAATTACTATTCACTACTAGTGATCAAATTCCTTTTTTAAGCCTTAATAATAATTAATGCCAGGTCTTTTAAATATACCAAGTTATATTTTGACTTTAACAACAATCATCATGCTTGTAACTTTATTTGCTAATTATTAAGAATTTAGTTTTCTATTTTATAACAAGTCTGAAGAGATTATGTCCCTTAAAAGAACCATACAAAAAAACACACTTACGAGGAAGAATATGATGGTAAGACTGAACCAGACCAGCAGTCCGTAAAACCCTGTGCTCTGAAACAGCATTCCCCCCAGCAGGATGAAGATCATGCTGCAAAGGGAGAGAACTTGTGTCAAGGGAAGTAATCACGGGAAGTAATCTGACTGAGATTGTACATTGAAGCTTAGCGACGGAAATAATGGGCTTCAAGAACGAAACATCTGTTTGACTACGATAATGATATGATAGTGTTATTCCTGTTGAGTTTCAAAATCCTGATTTTAAACCATTTTTAGCGTACATTCATACTGCTCTTAACATGTACCTTAGTAATTTGAGTGGAAAAAAATGAATGAAAACAATATATATTTTTAATAATTTCTTTCTTGAAGCATTTATATGTGAATATGCTTCAGGCAGCCATTAAGATCCCTCATTATGGCTGAAAATTCTCTTCAGCCATATAATTGAATGTTGTTGAAACAAGACTCATTTTCAGAAATTCAAGGATTCTGAACAAAAAGGTTGTAGCCAAATTTAAGGTTACCATTTGTAGCCATTGGCCAGACTAAGTAATGGCAACAGGACAATGTTTATTGATTCATATTAAAATACTTGCAGCACCAACATAACACCCTTGTGACAACAGCTGTTAAAACGATCAATATAGCAGGATTTACACCAAGCTGTTGTTAACATCAATCTGCCATGTAGACTTTAATGTCAAGAAATCTTTGCCCCAACCATGAGTTGAGTCATTGGTTCAGAAATCCTAAATGCCTTAATTACAAACTGTTATGCAATTTTAACTTGATGTTTGAGCAAAATGCGTCAAGCAGTTAAAGATGAGTTCAGTCCACAAAATTTCAACAAGTATATATTTCACAGTGGCAAAAAATGACAAAATACCATATTTCTGCCAAAACTGGTCACAGCCAGAATTCGTTCCTTTACCATAACCTATACATTTAGGTTCTTCAGCTGTGAAAGTTCGAGCGAAATTCACCAAGCAGTTAAAAATGAGTTGAGTCCACATAATGTTGGGACATACAGATTTCATATACACTCTATAGTGGAAAAAAATGAAAAAGGGCCATATTACTGCTAAAATTGGTCACAGCCAGAATTCCTTCCTTTACTATCACCTATACATCAAGGTTCTTCAGCAGTTAAAGAGGAGTTAAGTCCCCAAAATTTTGTTAAGTAGAGATGGACAAGTGCAATGCTTAATGCCTCACAAGTTGTAGGGGCAAAAAAAGCCCACATACCCAACAAACTTATATCAAATGTAAGTCAGGTGCATGTAGGTATACACTACCATGTTTAATTTTCTGATAAAGATTTTAAACAATTGACCCACACACCCAACAAACTTATATCCGATGTAGGCGAGGATGTCCATGTACTTGAGGTCGGTGGCCAGGTTCATGATGTAGAGACTCAACATGACTGCCACCAGCTCTATAATCAGCCACACCAGCGCCGTGCTCGCCTGCATGCCCAGCTGCTCCGGTGTAAACCTGCATGGGAAACCAGACTATGTAAAACCTATGTTGTTATTCATGATGTGGAGACTCAACATGACTGCCACCAGCTCTATAATCAGCCACACCAGCACCGTGCTCGCCTGCATTCCCAGCTGCTCAGGCGTAAACCTGCATGGGAAACCAGACTATGTAAAACCTATGTTATTATTCATGACGTAGAGACTCAACATGACTGCCACCAGCTCTATAATCAGCCACACCAGCGCCGTGCTCGCCTGCATGCCCAGCTGCTCCGGCGTAAACTTGCATGAGAAACCAGACTATGTAAAACCTATGTTATTATTCATGATGTGGAGACTCAACATGACTAGTAGCTCTATAATCAGCCACACCAGCACCGTGCTCGCCTGCATGCCCAGCTGCTCCGGCGTAAACTTGCATGAGAAACCAGACTATGTAAAACCTATGTTATTATTCATGACGTAGAGACTCAACATGACTGCCACCAGCTCTATAATCAGCCACACCAGCGCCGTGCTCGCCTGCATGCCCAGCTGCTCCGGCGTAAACTTGCATGAGAAACCAGACTATGTAAAACCTATGTTATTATTCATGACGTAGAGACTCAACATGACTGCCACCAGCTCTATAATCAGCCACACCAGCACCGTGCTCGCCTGCATGCCCAGCTGCTCCGGCGTAAACTTGCATGAGAAACCAGACTATGTAAAACCTATGTTATTATTCATGATGTGGAGACTCAACATGACTGCCACCAGCTCTATAATCAGCCACACCAGCACCGTGCTCGCCTGCATTCCCAGCTGCTCAGGCGTAAACCTGCATGGGAAACCAGACTATGTAAAACCTATGTTATTATTCATGACGTAGAGACTCAACATGACTGCCACCAGCTCTATAATCAGCCACACCAGCGCCGTGCTCGCCTGCATGCCCAGCTGCTCCGGCGTAAACTTGCATGAGAAACCAGACTATGTAAAACCTATGTTATTATTCATGATGTGGAGACTCAACATGACTAGTAGCTCTATAATCAGCCACACCAGCACCGTGCTCGCCTGCATGCCCAGCTGCTCCGGCGTAAACTTGCATGAGAAACCAGACTATGTAAAACCTATGTTATTATTCATGATGTAGAGACTCAACATGACTGCCACCAGCTCTATGATCAGCCACACCAGCACCGTGCTCGCCTGCATGCCCAGCTGCTCCGGCGTAAACCTGCATGGGAAACCAGACTATGTAAAACCTATGTTATTATTCATGACGTAGAGACTCAACATGACTGCCACCAGCTCTATAATCAGCCACACCAGCGCCGTGCTCGCCTGCATGCCCAGCTGCTCCGGCGTAAACTTGCATGAGAAACCAGACTATGTAAAACCTATGTTATTATTCATGATGTGGAGACTCAACATGACTGCCACCAGCTCTATAATCAGCCACACCAGCACCGTGCTCGCCTGCATGCCCAGCTGCTCCGGCGTAAACCTGCATGGGAAACCAGACTATGTAAAACCTATGTTATTATTCATGATGTGGAGACTCAACATGACTGCCACCAGCTCTATAATCAGCCACACCAGCACCGTGCTCGCCTGCATTCCCAGCTGCTCCGGCGTAAACCTGCATGGGAAACCAGACTATGTAAAACCTATGTTATTATTCATGATGTGGAGACTCAACATGACTGCCACCAGCTCTATAATCAGCCACACCAGCGCCGTGCTCGCCTGCATGCCCAGCTGCTCCGGCGTAAACTTGCATGAGAAACCAGACTATGTAAAACCTATGTTATTATTCATGATGTGGAGACTCAACATGACTGCCACCAGCTCTATGATCAGCCACACCAGCACCGTGCTCGCCTGCATGCCCAGCTGCTCCGGCGTAAACCTGCATGGGAAACCAGACTATGTAAAACCTATGTTATTATTCATGACGTAGAGACTCAACATGACTGCCACCAGCTCTATCATCAGCCACACCAGCACCGTGCTCGCCTGCATGCCCAGCTGCTCCGGCGTAAACCTGCATGGGAAACCAGACTATGTAAAACCTATGTTATTATTCATGACGTAGAGACTCAACATGACTGCCACCAGCTCTATCATCAGCCACACCAGCACCGTGCTCGCCTGCATGCCCAGCTGCTCCGGCGTAAACCTGCATGGGAAACCAGACTATGTAAAACCTATGTTATTATTCATGACGTAGAGACTCAACATGACTGCCACCAGCTCTATCATCAGCCACACCAGCACCGTGCTCGCCTGCATGCCCAGCTGCTCAGGCGTAAACCTGCATGGGAAACCAGACTATGTAAAACCTATGTTATTATTCATGACGTAGAGACTCAACATGACTGCCACCAGCTCTATAATCAGCCACACCAGCGCCGTGCTCGCCTGCATGCCCAGCTGCTCCGGCGTAAACTTACATGAGAAACCAGACTATGTAAAACCTATGTTGTTATTCATGATGTGGAGACTCAACATGACTAGTAGCTCTATCATCAGCCACACCAGCACCGTGCTCGCCTGCATTCCCAGCTGCTCAGGCGTAAACCTGCATGGGAAACCAGACTATGTAAAACCTATGTTATTATTCATGACGTAGAGACTCAACATGACTGCCACCAGCTCTATAATCAGCCACACCAGCGCCGTGCTCGCCTGCATGCCCAGCTGCTCCGGCGTAAACTTGCATGAGAAACCAGACTATGTAAAACCTATGTTGTTATTCATGATGTGGAGACTCAACATGACTAGTAGCTCTATCATCAGCCACACCAGCACCGTGCTCGCCTGCATGCCCAGCTGCTCTGGCGTAAACCTGCATGGGAAACCAGACTATGTAAAACCTATGTTATTATTCATGACGTAGAGACTCAACATGACTGCCACCAGCTCTATCATCAGCCACACCAGCACCGTGCTGGCATGCATGCCCAGCTGCTCTGGCGTAAACCTGCATGGGAAACCAGACTATGTAAAACCTATGTTATTATTCATGATGTAGAGACTCAACATGACTGCCACCAGCTCTATCATCAGCCACACCAGCACCGTGCTGGCATGCATGCCCAGCTGCTCTGGCGTAAACCTGCATGGGAAACCAGACTATGTAAAACCTATGTTGTTATTCATGATGTAGAGACTCAACATGACTAGTAGCTCTATCATCAGCCACACCAGCACCGTGCTCGCCTGCATGCCCAGCTGCTCTGGCGTAAACCTGCATGGGAAACCAGACTATGTAAAACCTATGTTATTATTCATGATGTGGAGACTCAACTAGTGTTTTATCCAGACCTAATCAGCGCGGCGCTGCGCCACGCCCATTTATTGATCCGCCACCCTGCCCTTTTCAAAGGCAATGAGCGCCTCGTGCCCTCTTATCTTTCGACTGTATTGCCCTTAACGAGGGCATTTTGTGTTGGCATGGCATATTAATCTGTGACCAACTGATATATCAGCTGTAGGGTCAGTCAGATTACGAATTTGTGTCCACATACAATAAAACATGCTTATTTTGTTTTAAAAAAATTGTTTCGTCAATTTTGATGGTTAACGTGATAACAAAGGGCAGAAAACATATAAATGTAGACTCAATGTGTTCTTGAATCAATAATTATGAAACAAAATTCATGTGGTGTATACAATATTTTTTCCAGTCATAAACCAAAATCCATGAAAAAAAAGAATTTCACAACAAGCTATAATTCCTGATAAGTATATTCGGATAAATCATTTCAGACCGAATTTCAATGTTCGTTTTCTAATTTTTTAATCTTGACTAGCTTTTCATCATTAATCAAAGTATAAGTAGCAATGTCACCATCAGCAGCAACAACATATAAACCATAATGGTAAAAATTAAAATATTTCCTACAATAAAAAAACATGAAAAATAAAAATAAAAGGAATAATATTGGAAAATTAAAATGTGTTAATAGTTTGACTTAAAAAAATCATCAAACAGATAAAAGGAATCAATGAGTAATACTTCAGAAAAAAAACCTATTAAAACCTAATGTGCCCTATTTAACAGTATCACCGCGCACAAAATGCCCCTTTCCCAAGTCAAGGGCCATGCCCCTCTCACAGCGCACAAAATGCCCCTTTCCCAAGTCAAGGGCCATGCCCCTCTCACAGCGCACAAAATGCCCTTTCCCCAAGTCAAGGGCCATGCCCCTCTCACAGCGCACAAAATGCCCCTTTCCCAAGTCAAGGGCCATGCCCCTCTCACAGCGCACAAAATGCCCCTTTCCCAAGTCAAGCGCCATGCCCCTCTCACAGCGCACAAAATGCCCCTTTCCCAAGTCAAGGGCCATGCCCCTCTCACAGCGCACAAAATGCCCCTTTCCCAAGTCAAGGGCCATGCCCCTCTCACAGCGCACAAAATGCTCCTTTCCCAAGTCAAGCGCCATGCCCCTCTCACAGCGCACAAAATGCCCCTTTCCCAAGTCAAGGGCCATGCCCCTCTCACCGCGCACAAAATGCCCCTTTCCCAGTCAAGGGCCATGCCCCTCTCACAGCGCACAAAATGCCCATTTCCCAAGTCAAGCGCCATGCCCCTCTCACAGCGCACAAAATGCCCCTTTCCCAAGTCAAGCGCCATGCCCCTCTGCCCTTCTAGGTTAAACACTACTCAACATGACTGCCACCAGCTCTATAATCAGCCCACCAGCACCGTGCTCGCCTGCATGCCCAGCTGCTCTGGCGCAAACCTGCATGGGAAACCAGACTATGTAAAACCTATGTTATTATTCATGACGTAGAGACTCAACATGACTGCCACCAGCTCTATCATCAGCCACACCAGCACCGTGCTCGCCTGCATTCCCAGCTGCTCCGGCGTAAACCTGCATGGGAAACCAGTCTATTTAAAACCTATGTTATTATTCATGATGTGGAGACTCAACATGACTGCCACCAGCTCTATGATCAGCCACACCAGCGCCGTGCTGGCATGCATGCCCAGCTGCTCCGGCGTAAACCTGCAGGGAGTTTGAAGTTCATCTGTTAAGTGGTCTTGATTGTGATTTATGAGGCTGGCAATAAGAAATTAACATTACTGTAGTAGCCAAATTGTTTCACTTAGCAGAAATACACATCATTTTGATATATATTTTTGTGAAAATATGTAGTTGGGCTACTAGCAATGCTAGCTTAGATACATGCATTTAAACTGTGTTTAGCATAATAGGATGTGATATCAATTTATTGTCTAAGAAAGTGTATGAAAAATAAATCAGATAGAGAAACATCCAAATAATGAAGCAAATACCGAATTATAGAACAATAAAACAAAAACTTTTGCCGACTTTTGCATCATTAAAATTTCTCCCGTTAGTAGAAAACATTGTCATTAGTCCACCATCTTAGGGTTGAATTAAGCAGCTCCTACCTTTCTTGTGTTCCCAGCACCACTCCAGACACCAGTATGTAGGTAACAAAGGCCATTACTGCAATAAGGAACAAAATGGTTAATAAGACGTTAAATACATATGAGGCGTGTCCAGGGAAAATCGGGCTGAATGTATGTGCCTAAAGTGTCGTCCCAGATTAGCCTGTGCAGTCAGCACAGGCTAATGCGGGAAGACACTTTCCGCCTTCAATGAATTTATGTTCAGAAGAGACTTCCTTGAAACAGAAAATACCATAAAAGTGTAGTGTCGTTCTGCATTAGCAGATGAATCAAGCATGGGTTTCAAAGGCACACACCTCATATTTTTTTACAGATGATAAATATTGTGTAAAAATATTAAGTACCAGTAATAATTGTTTAAAACACAAAATGAAGATAACATTACTGAAGCCATCAATATGAATAATTATATAACACCTTGTTACAAGAAATATGTTACATGCATTTGGGAAATAACATTGCAGCAAATGAACTATTCTACTTATTTCAAACCTGCTCCACGTACATTTGTATGACAATATCAGTCAAATTTAGCAAAAATTCAATCATTCAATGACCTATACATTTAAAAGAATGTATCATAACATTATATTACAAAATAGCCTTACCAGGTATATACAGGTCGGGTGCATTTTCATCAAATCTAGGTGCTACAGGCTGGTCCTGATTAAACTTAATTGACCAGTCCTGAAACAAAAGTGATTCTGCTAAAATGTGTTTGATTTTAACCTGATACACTCACTCATTTTAACAGCTGCCCTTGAATGGTTTTAAATGTCAAAGTACATGCATACTGTATTCATACAAAGTACACATTCATTAATTAGAGGTTAATAAACGGCGCCGGTGTGACATATGTCCATAATAGCACACACAATCAGTAATGGGCGGAGGGCTTTAGCCTGAGGGACATTACTTACGAGGTGTGCCATTATGTCACACCCGCGCCATTTTTTAACCTTTTTACTGCATATGATGAATAAAAGAGTTTCTTTATTATTTGTTTTGGTGCTATGTCATAAACCCAATTAAATTATCAAATGCAATGGCTATGTAATTCCTTTATTTTGAATAGGGCCTATGTGAAGAAAGTTGCCAAAAAATGCGTAATTATTTGGTCAGGGCACTGCCGTATTATATTGTTTATAATACAAATTGTGGTTTATACGTAAAAGATCTATAATTATAATTATTATGTTCAAACTTGCTTCTCGATCGATGTATGAAAATCAAATTTACATTGATCGTGGGTTCCAAGATATTCAATTGCTGAAGTACGGTAGATCAAATTTGTTTTTCTTTCTATTTAGACTATTAAATAAAGAAATCACAATGTTTTCTAATTGATTCCACGTACAAAATTGTCTTAATATAATTTAAAATAATTCTGGCACACCTTTCGAGTGTGCCGTTTATCCATAATTGGCACACCTAATATTATGACATCGAAATCAACCACATAATGCTTGGTTTTTTTAACGTAAATGTTTTACTATATATAGTAACATATGCAATATTAATAACTGAAATACATCTCAAGGCCCATATCTACAAACCTGAAGTAAAAACTTGAGTAATTTTCTTAAAATTATAAAATTCCATAAGTCTGTGGAAGGTTCATTTGACGTTTATGTAGTCTTCAATGGCTTTATTTCTGTTAAGAACCAACTGGATTCAGATGCCATATTTTAATCATAAACAATAGCTGCTTGCAAAACATGTATGCCCCATCTAGGTGGAAAGCAAATCTTCTTCTAAATTTTTAAAGATCCTGTAAAATGCAAACAAATAAGTCTGTCACTTACCTTTTTGGTAAATGGGAAAAACAAAGTCAGTAATTTCTTTCCTACATATGATGTATCCACCGCAAAGTAGTATTTCAATTTCGAAGTGGAGACATATTTTTCCAGCTGAAAAAAGCATCAAACACTCTCATATTAGTGTTTATAAATAACAACAAAAAATAACATGCGTTAATGTTTTTCCTTTAAATTAGAAATAGAATCAATATCATACACACTGTTTATTTACATTTAACATCAAGCCATACAAAGTGGATTCTATGTTTAGCGTCCCCATGATTTTTCCAAACCTACCAACCAGGCAGGAAAAAACGAGTCGATAAAAAAAATTCTTTCACAACTTATTCATGGCAGTGGTACAAGGTAAAGCAAATGTTTACCTGCAAAACTGTCATATATCATCTTCATACGGGGAACCTACTTTAACACAGCATTTTAACTGTGTTAATTGACTAGTTCCACACTCTTTTTACAAATATTGGTAAACACACCTTTAAGGTCTTCTTTTTCAAATTTTGTATATGCTTTCCAACTTGATTTTTCACACTGTCAAATTTTTTTTTTTTTTTTCGTTCAGGCATCCAAAAACCTACCACCCCGAGGACACTAAACAAAGAATTAAATTGGTATGGCCTTATGGTAAAACTTAACATAGAGCAATTACCACAACTAAGTTTCAGAACATATTCATTTAGAAGCGTTTAAATTGAAAGAACAATAACGATGATATTATGGTAAATATAAGTGCCAAAAAAAGATATGGCAGGAATTGTGGCAGATATTGTCTCGTTTCGTCTAAGGTTATGCTTATTCAGCGTAAAAAGAACATGTAGACAGCTATTTTAGGATATAATATATTAATATTCAAATACCCATTGTTTATCTGTACAAGATTGCTGTGGTTTTTCAAACTTGAAATGAACAATTCTGCTTACATTTTTATTCACTAAATCTTTGCCTTGACCAGCCAATGAGCTCCCGTACTGCATAGCCATGTTTGCCATTGGATCATTGAATATCTGTTGCCCTGGAAACTGCTGACCCCATGCTGGGGCCCCTTGATGACTGGCCCCGAAAGACTGATTTCCTAGAGAAGACATTTTGCACAGCTGCACATTTAAAACAAATCCACAAACAGGTGATGTTTTTTCTCGCAGACTGGGGAGGTGAATAGGGCCATAGCATTTATGGAAAAATGCCACAATAAATGCGATTAAATACAACAAAAAAAGCCTTGTTGGAAAAAAATTAAAATGTATTTTAAAGATAGATTGCAAAAGAAGCTGCAGTCTCCACAAAAGTCACAAATCCATTACTAGCCACAAGGTCTGGTAATCTCTTAATTATTACTGGCCGGAACTCCATTTTACTGGTCACTTAAAAATATTTTGCTTCCAAGAAAGTACTTGACCAGAAGTTTTCACCAGAGAGAAGGGCCAGTGTTAAGGTCATGTTTACTGGACCTCGTACAGTTTTACTGACTTTGTCCGAGGACTGACGGACTTTCGCAGAGACTGATTTTCTGAACGTGTCTGTTTAAGATCTACCATTGATAAAAATTATTATTATATTGTTGGCATTATTTTTCAATTCAGGAATAGGTGTTAAACCTACCATATCTAGTAATCCATAATTATATAGTACAAATGAGTTTGTTTTGTTGTTGTTTTTTAATGTCAATAACATACACAGAGAAACTATTGCTATTCATATAAATTCATACATGTACTTTATGCAGTTCTCGTGGCTTCAAGACACTACCTAGATTTAAATATTTACCATGGAAAAACTGAAGCATTTAAAAAGCTCAAATGCAACTTCTTTTTCAAGTCACCTTCTGAAGGATCCATGTAACCTGTCTGCGGGGGTCCATAGCCCTGCTGGGGAGGGGACTGTACACTGGTGTCGTCAAACAGCTGGGGTTTAGAGCCGCCTTTCTTACCAGGTTTTTTCTTTCCAGAAGCTGTCAAATACACACATTACATTGTAATCAAATATTCATATATATTAAAGTTTGTAAAGTAACTAAGTTATAATATATGATATATTAGTCCTGTATAAAAAAGCAACACTAAATTCGTTGCAGTTTAGGTGTTGCTTACGTAAAGCCCCAGTCACACTGTCACGATTTTGGCTACGATTGCCCACGATTTAAAAAATCTTGGTGATGCATGGTAAAACGTGAACACATACGTACTGGCATCTGTGTGAATCTTGAAGATTTTTTGGTGATCCTTATCTATCGGGAAGCGCTACGACAGTTTTGAACATTTTCAAAACATTTGTGGCTTATCGTAGCACCACCACGATTTTTCCAAAGCGTAGGACAATCCTAGAGCCATCGTATATCAATCTGGCTTATTCTTACAGCCATCACAGAGGCATTCGTGGCCTTTCATGCTTTGTCGTGATTAATCGTAACTGATTTTATGACATATATATTAGAAGACTGTACTACGTATATGGTACGGATTTCTACGCTTGCCCTACGGTTCAGTTACGATTCCAGTAGGATCTATAGTCGCAACTATAAAGACTACTCACGAATATACACGATCGACGATGTACGGTTTATGGCGAAGTTACTACGCACTCACTATGTTTGCCAACGTTGGTGCCACGATTATGCACGAAGCATCCGGATGTCCAAATCGCCTTGAAGCTTTGTGAAGCGTGAGAATTATTGGCTGGTCGTAGAATTATCGTGATGAAGATTTTTTTATCCTGCTCCACTCTTACGAGAAACGTTAACAATCGTCTGGTATCGTAGCGTATACCTGACAATAGCGTATTACAACCGTAGCAGGTCGTATCATATCTTGGTGAAACCGTGGTGAATCGGCTGCGCTAACCTACAAGTGTCGTTGATATTCTTAGTCTAGTCCTACAACAACCGCAGGTATACACAGAAGATACAATCGGGACACTCTGCATCCCGACTAATCGCGATTAACACATCCACGATCAATCGTGGGCTATCGTAGCCAAAATCGTGACAGTGTGACCGAGGCTTAAAGTGCATTAATGGATAACTTTATAGCATTGCAAACAATTGGAATTGATAAGCACAGTTTCTGAACATTCCCTCCACGTGGATGGCGTGTAGCACGCTTTTCATTACCTATAGCTGTAATTGGGATGCTAATTAAAGCCACAGCAGTGACAGGTCCTGAGGATGATGTCATGGGTAGCACCATATATGGTGATGAGGTCAAACTATTACACAATTACACTATAAAATATTGCTTAATATGTAGAAACCTGAGAATTCGATGAATGAAGGTAGAAACAATATGTCAATATCCGAAAAAAATGTCCGAAATTCCAGTACGTAGATAAAATTATAGAAACTACGTATTTTTAGAATGAAACGAAATTTAAACAATTACATACATTGTCTGTAACTAGATGGTATATCCATGGCTATTTTGCTGTTGATTCGTTATTATTTAAATGTAAAAAACGTGTATAAATCACTGCATTGTTGGCAAGCGAAATTTGATCTACTCCTTAACGAATTAATCTGTCGGTATCAACAGTTAGGGTAAAAGATAACAAAATGATTATGCCGATTCGTTGCATCGTGACTAAATGCTATTGTAAAACATACAACCCAAGCAACACTAAATCTGATAAATAAAACGTTCCAATAATGGCAATAATTTTAGCATTCACATTTTTGAGCCTGATGATGACGCTGAATGCTGAACTGCCCAAGCATAACGTCGAGTTAGATTGCCACGTTTCAAAACGCAGCATATAATATGTATTTTACAAAATAGATAAATAAAATGTATATAAAATTAAGGTTTTTGTTTTACTTCAATAACCGCGAGTAATTTAACTTCTCATAATTGATAATAATCATGAAAACAAGTATAAAGGTTTATAAGATCATAATTGTATCGTATCGTGTACAGTGTAGCAAATATTGGTCAAATCAATACAAAAATAATATACCATAATCTACTAGATTAAAAAAGTGCTATTAACCTAACATTCACTATAGTAATTATTAAGTCTTATAATAATAATAATAACAATAATAATAATAACAATAATAATAATAATAATAATAATAATACATTAACTTCAAAGGCGACTTATTAAGTAACAGACCGCTAATTAAAGAATGAAAGCGTGTTGTGGAAACAAACTGTTACACAAATATTTAAATAGGTGCTAAAAAAAAAAAAAAAAAAAGTGCGACAAAGTAGCAACACATAAGTAGCAAACAAACAAGTGATACAGTGTAAATAAGCAACGAGAAATTCAAAGCGGTCATTTATACATTGTAGCACTTTGCCTCAGAAGGATATACAGCAACTTCAAAGCAGTAACATGCGATGCGTGCGAGAGATGGCACCATATCAAGTGCGGCGCCACTGATATAACGGAAGAGGAGTACGAATCCGCCGTACGGGGTGATCAGGAACTGAGATTTACGTGCACGGCCTGTCGGCATCGTGTGCCCGACGACGACGACTTGGATGAACTGTACGGTGAACGGCCAGCATAATCCGACGACGCTGAGTCCTACACAGTGGGTCAGCCTGTCGACTCACACACTGCCTTTTGAAGAAGTCAAACGAGAAACAGAAGCCAATCGGACGTATGTAGTGACCCGACATGATGAAGCCACTGGGCAAATCGACGAGACATCATTCCATGTAGAGCAAGCAGCTTCGAGACATCTGGACAATCGATAAGTATTTCACTGTTAACAAAGTGGAATGGTGTACGGTTAAATCATGCATAATTAAATGAACTTATCAACAAAAACTAATAAACACGTTGTAATCTTATTACGCTTAACATATCAATACTTCACCAGGTATGCTTACAAAGCAATACTAACAATATGTGTAAATTACATTTATATATGGATATTTATGGATGTGATATTATGCAACGTGATGACGAGTATGATGATCAGGATGAGAATGATTATGAGGATAATGATGAGGATGAGGATAAATTGTATAAGCATGGATGAAACGTGATGATGAGGATGAGTATGATGATGATTATGACGATGTTTATGGTGATATTGATGATGCTGATGATGCTAATGATTCTTATGTTGAGGATGAGGATGAGAATGATAAAAATGATGTTATGATATTGATTATGATACTGATTATGATATTGATTATGATAATGATTATGATGAATGATTATTATCAAAATTATTATTACAGAACACTACCAGAAAGGGTTGCAGACGCGCAGCTGACTGCAGACCACGACGTTCATTACGAAGAGATCAAGAATGGATCCAGAAGGGGAGCGCGTGTGTTGGTATCAAGCGATGGTTACAGCTTCACTGTTCATCGGGAAAACGTGCGAAACAACTTCATCAACTGGAGGTGTGCAGCGTTCGAACAACAACTGTCCGGCACGGGTGAAACAGTATGGCTGTACGTTTGATAGAAGCTGCGTTGGGCATAGTCATCTGTGTGATCCTTTGATGTCAGCCCAGCTGCGAGTTGCGTCATATTCGAAGATGGCGGCAGAAAGAGACCCACAAAGATTCGCACGGGAAATAGTATCAGCTGAGCTACGTGCCATGCAGCAAAATGTGTCTCCCAAGCAGTTCGACAACTTAGTGAGAATTGTGAACCGCCAAAGACTGCAAGCTTCTAAGCCTGATGACAGACATAATGAGCGTAGCCAACACGCTGATCCTGCGGAGATAGCCCAGCCTCAACCCGCTGATCCTGCGAAGTCAGCCCGGCCTCAACCCGCTGAACCTGCGAAGACAGCCCAGCCTCAACCCGCTGAACCTGCGAAGACAGCCCGGCCTCAACTCTCTGATCCTGCGAACACAGCCCGACCTCAATCCGCTGATCCTGCGAAGACACCCCGACCTCAACCCTCTGATCATGCGAAGACAGCCCAGCCTCAACTCTCTGATCCTGCGAACAAAGCCCGACCTCAATCCGCTAATCCTGCGAAGACAGCCCGGCCTCAATTCTCTGATCCTGCGAACACAGCCCGACCTCAATCCGCTGATCCTGCGAACACAGCTCAGTCTCGAGTTGCGCCAGTTCCAAAGATGGTGACAGGAAACGGCATACCTGTATACCGCACCGCTCGGGAAGTAGTATCAGCTACGCTACGTGAAAAGCAATATAGTGTGTCTGCCAGGGAGTTCCAAAACTTAGCAAGAATGGTGAACCGCTACAGACAGAAGATGCGACAGCAGTTAGGATCCTAAGCATGACGACAGACAGTGTGACGTGTAGAGCGTCATATTTAACATTGGATATGTTATAATGTACATATTTGGGTAACGTTTGACATGTTGATATTCATGTGCTCATGATCATGTACTTACAACATCATGAGTTAATGAGTTATGTTTGTTTATTCTCTTTAGAGCTATATGTACATATACATGTATACATTTTGAAGCAATTGTTCCCAAATTTTCATTCTAAACCACTTGTATAACTAGTTTTTTCACAAGTAAACTTTAATACACGTATTTAACAACAATACTTTGAATTATGTTGCAAAGGAATGAACTAAATAAAACAACAATGAAAACTTGTATAACTAGTTTCGTCAATAACGATTGTCGTATTTTCTTATACGAATTTTAACGATTGTCGTATTTTAAAATACGAATTTATCTGTAACAATTGTTGTATTGCAAATGAATCTACTGAATAAAAACGATATTGTTATCGTGCATAACTTGATTATGTCGCCAGTAAAAGCTTGCATTTTAATATACGTCACTATGATTAAACTACTATACTTGTTCTGTTGCAGAATAATAAACTAAATAACGCGATTATGTAAACGTACATTACTAGTTTCTTTGGTCCGTAAAGTGTCGCATGTTAATGTACGTATTTTAAAACTACAATACTTGTTATGTTGCATATTATGCGCAAATGCTTACCACTAGCCTATTTAAATCGCAATAATCATTGAGTATAATGGAGGCTCCCATGTTGTCCTTCATTATAAATTAATATCTGCGTTTTTTAGACTGTTGGCGCAAGCCAACGGTCTTTTGAGATGTTAATTTCCAAAACAGGTATCGCGGAAAACTACTTCTTTTCTTAGCAGGCTTATAGTCAGTAAAATGAAACCGGAAAGGGTCCTTTTTCAAAACTGCAAAATTTCACACCTGTTTTCTTACATTTTAAATATCGAAGATAATATATGTTATACGTATTATAATGTATATATTGTGTGATTTATTACAATTACAGTTTCCAAAAAAGTCAATTTATTCAAAATGTAATTTAAACTAATGACATCCCTACTTTCGTTATTTCCTTGTATGTAACCGAAACATTCACCTGGAATAAGACCACCAAATTAATGCGCTGCATCGGTCATTTTTTACTCGTTGCGAAAGTGTTTTTTCTTGTTCCAGTATTGCATTCTGAATATTTTGACAACAAATCATTGCAATTTATTAATTTTAAACTGTAGTATGGAAAATCGAGAGCTTGGATCGTACGACCTTCTTTTGACTCAGTAGGCTACGAAGCACTAATAATCGGTGTTTCTAACTAATACGCTTCATCGGTTATTCTGCCCCGTTGCAGATTGACTTGTTAACTGGCATGGATATAATTCCGTTTGCATAAGATAATTAGCTGAATATTTGATCGTTAAGCGCAAATTAGTTTTTATACGATGTCGTTTAATATTGAATAAGAAGTCACACTATGAAGTTTGAAGGGGGGAAATTAAACTTCATTTAAGCAAATGTCTCGTTTTTAGCAAACATGAACTACTAATTCACATGCTATTAGTTTCTTTTGTCACCAACAGCCTTTCTACGCTGTCAGCGTTTTGATTATATATACCCATGCACTTCATTCTACCCAGAATGTTTAATTAACATTCATTCACATACGTACGCTATTTTAAGTATTGATAAAGAAGAACAAATCAAAATAGATGTTTAACTACCGGTAATTAGAGCCGCCATTAATGTTGTCGTTCTTGTTGTGTTTAGTTGGTGGATATTATAACGAAGTTAATTTAACTGACAAAATAAATCGTTATGACGGTCAAATGTCTACAATAAAGTGAAACACGAAAATATACTGTCTCAGAATAATATTTTATTTTTACATATAACACAAAAATAAATAGAAACTTAGAAAAAAATCCGCCAGTTATTATTTTTTCAGATATAAAAGTACGCGAGTTGCTTACAAAAGATATATCGTGTTTCAAAGGAAGTTATGAGAATTCGCGCGAATGTTTTCAGAACCGCATGCATGAGTTGCTGTAAATAGCGGTATTATAGGTCTGTGAAGTTGGCTGTTAGATGTTACATATTCACCAGCTGTTCAAACTACAATGCATAGCTATGCATCAGGTGTTCGTCAGATGTTCAAAGGCAAAAGAATAGCTATACACCAGGGGTTCGCTAAGTATTCAAATCAGAATGTATAGCTATGCACCAGGTGTTCGTCAGATGTTCAAAGGTTAAAGTATAGCTATGCACCAGGTGTTCGTCAGATGTTCAAAGGCAAAAGTATAGCTATGCATCAGGTGTTCGTCAGTTGTTCAAAGGCAAAAGTATAGCTATGCATCAGGTGTTCGTCAGATGTTCAAAGGCTAAATGTATAGCTATACACCAGGTGTTTACTAGGTATTCTTATCAGAATATCTAGCTATGCACCAGGTGTTCGTCAGATGTTCAAAGGCAAAAGTATAGCTATGCACCAGGTGTTCGTCAGATGTTCAAAGGCAGACGTATAGCTATATACCAGGTGTTCACTAGGTATTCAAATCAGAATGTATAGCTGTCCACCAGGTGTTCGCCAGATGTTCAAAGGCAAATGTATAGATATACACCAGGTGTTTACTAGGTATTCACATCAGAATGTATAGCTATGCACCAGGTGTTCGTCAGATAATCAAAGGCAAATGAATAGCTATGCATCAGGTGTTCGTCAGATGTTCAAAGGCTAAATGTATAGCTATACACCAGGTGTTTACTAGGTATTCTTATCAGAATGTCTAGCTATGCACCAGATGTTCGTCAGATGTTCAAAAGCAAAAGTATAGCTATATACCAGGTGTTCACTAGGTATTCAAATTAGAATGTATAGCTGTGCACCAGGTGTTCGCCAGATGTTCAAAGGCAAATGTATAGCTATACACCAGGTGTACACAAGGTATTCAAATCAGAATGTATAGCTGTGCACCAGGTGTTCGCCAGATGTTCAAAGGCAAATGTATAGATATACACCAGGTGTTTACTAGGTATTCACTTCAGAATGTATAGCTATGCACCAGGTGTTCGTCAGATGTTCAAAGGCAAAATGTATAGCTATACACCAGGTGTTTACTAGGTATTCTTATCAGAATGTATAGCTATGCACCAGGTGTTCGTCAGATGTTCAAAGGCAAAAGTATAGCTATGCACCAGGTGTTCGTCAGATGTTCAAAGGCAGACGTATAGCTATGCATCAGGTGTTCGTCAGTTGTTCAATTGCAAAGGTATAGCTATGCACCAGGTGTTCGTCAGATGTTCAAAGACAAATGTATAGCTATACACCAGGTGTTTACTAGGTATTCTTATCAGAATGTCTAGCTATGCACCAGGTGTTCGTAAGATGCTCAAAGGTTAAAGTATAGCTAAGCACCAGGTGTTCGTCAGATGTTTAAAGGCAAAAGTATAGCTATATACCAGGAAATCACCAGGTTTTCAAATTAGAATGTATAGCTGTGCGCCAGGTGTTCGCCAGATGTTCAAAGGCAAATGTATAGATATACACCAGGTGTTTACTAGGTATTCTTATCAGAATGTCTAGCTATGCACCAGGTGTTCGTCAGATGTTCAAAGGCAAAAGAATAGCTATGCACCAGGTGTTCGTCAGATGTTCAAAGGCAGAAGTATAGCTATATACCAGTTGTTCACTAGGTATTCAAATCAGAATGTACAGCTGTGCACCAGGTGTTCGCCAGATGTTCAAAGGCAAATGTATAGATATACACCAGGTGTTTACTAGGTATTCACATCAGAATGTTAAGCTATGCACCAGGTGTTCGTCAGATGTTCAAAGGCAAATGAATAGCTATGCATCAGGTGTTCGTCAGATGTTCAAAGGCTAAATGTATAGCTATACACCAGGTGTTTACTAGGTATTCTTATCAAAATATCTAGCTATGCACCAGGTGTTCGTCAGATGTTCAAAGGCAAAAGTATAGCTATGCACCAGGTGTTCGTCAGATGTTCAAAGGCAGACGTATAGCTATATACCAGGTGTTCACTAGGTATTCAAATCAGAATGTACAGCTGTGCACCAGGTGTTCGCCAGATGTTCAAAGGCAAATGTATAGATATACACCAGGTGTTTACTAGGTATTCACATCAGAATGTTAAGCTATGCACCAGGTGTTCGTCAGATGTTCAAAGGCAAATGAATAGCTATGCATCAGGTGTTCGTCAGATGTTCAAAGGCTAAATGTATAGCTATACACCAGGTGTTTACTAGGTATTCTTATCAGAATATCTAGCTATGCACCAGGTGTTCGTCAGATGTTCAAAGGCAAAAGTATAGCTATGCACCAGGTGTTCGTCAGATGTTCAAAGGCAGACGTATAGCTATATACCAGGTGTTCACTAGGTATTCAAATCAGAATGTATAGCTGTGTACCAGGTGTTCGCCAGATGTTCAAAGGAAAATGTATAGATATACAAAAGGTGTTTACTAGGTATTCACATCAGAATGTATAGCTATGCACCAGGTGTTCGTCAGATGTTCAAAGGCAAAAGTATAGCTATGCACCAGGTGTTCGTCAGATGTTAAAAGGCAAAAGTATACCTATACACCAGGTGTTTATTAGGTATTCTTATCAGAATGTATAGCTATGCACCAGGTGTTCGTCAGATGTTCAAAGGCAAAAGTATAGCTATGCACCAGGTGTTCGTCAGATGTTCAAAGGCAGACGTATAGCTATATACCAGGTGTTCACTAGGTATTCAAATCAGAATGTATAGCTGTGTACCAGGTGTTCGCCAGATGTTCAAAGGAAAATGTATAGATATACAAAAGGTGTTTACTAGGTATTCACATCAGAATGTATAGCTATGCACCAGGTGTTCGTCAGATGTTCAAAGGCAAAAGTATAGCTATGCACCAGGTGTTCGTCAGATGTTAAAAGGCAAAAGTATACCTATACACCAGGTGTTTATTAGGTATTCTTATCAGAATGTATAGCTATGCACCAGGTGTTCGTCAGATGTTCGAAGGCAAATGTATAGCTATGCACCAGGGGTTCGTCAGATGTTCAAAGGCAAATGAATAGCTATGCATCAGGTGTTCGTCAGATGTTCAAAGGCAAAATGTATAGCTATACACCAGATGTTTACTAGGTATTCCTAATAGAATGTATAGCTATGCACCAGGAGTTCGTCAGATGTTCATAGGCAAATGAATAGCTATGCATCAGGCAAATGAATAGCTATACATTCTGATGTGAATACCTAGTAAACACCTGGTGTATATCTCTATACATTTGCCTCTGAACATCTGGCGAACACCTGGTGCACAGCTATACATTCTGATTTGAATACCTAGTGAACACCTGGTATATAGGTATACTTCTGCCTTTGAACATCTGACGAACACCTGGTGCATAGCTAGACATTCTGATAAGAATACCTAGTAAACACCTGGTGTATAGCTATACATTTGCCTTTGAACATCTGACGAACACCTGATGCATAGCTATACTTTTGCCTTTGAACAACTGACGAACACCTGATGCATAGCTATTCTTTTGCCTTTGAACATCTGACGAACACCTGGTGCATAGCTATACTTTTGCCTTTGAACATCTGAAGAACACCTGGTGCATAGCTATACATTCTGATTTGAATACTTAGCGAACACCTGGTGTATAGCTATTCGTTTGCCTTTGAACATCTGACGAACACCTGATGCATAGCTATGCATTCTAGTTTAAACAGCTGGTGAATATCTAACATCTAACAGCCAACTTCACAGACCTCGGTATTATCGGTATAATTGATATGTCGTTGGGTCTGTTCTTGTTTATACTCAACCTGTAACAAAAGTGTTACATATATTTTTTTATACTATGAGAATGATACCTATAAACAAATAATACTTGTTGGTAAGAAAAATAGATTTATCACGGAAATAATAATGTTTGTTCTATGACCTGTTTTTCTTTCATCGCGATACACCATAGTGCACTGCATATAGATGTATATTATATGCTTGTTCTGTATAAGTCAATATGAGCTGCAGTGAATGGCGGCCGGGGCTTGATTCCTTGTCGTGATACAAGATAGAAAATCAGTTGTATTTATTTGCCTTCCTGATGCTATTGTTTACACACAAATTATACACATTCCTCACAATAGTTTTGTAACATTCAATTGTCTAGCATTGAAACATTGTACGTGGACATGTCGTGGAGCAATATTATTAATACAGTATGTACATTTGTAACGTATTCACTAATAATCCGCTCACTGACAGCACACCTGTTATATTTAATGCATATTACTCTACTGAACTTGATTTACATAAACCCCAATTTGGATTTAACGCTTAAAATAAACGGCTTATACACTTTACAACTGTGGAAAATCTTAGACAATGTTAATTTAGTCGATCCACATAATGTTCATGTTGTTAACTTCCCCAGTATATATATCATGTTGTTATACATATATTATTGTAATGTTTCATTTGAATGTATAACAAAAATCTGTTGACCCCTAATAACGTAGGCCTATTTATTATGAAGGCGGTAATTATGATATGAAATATTGAAGTGGGTTAAGCGATTTGCTGACAATACATGTTTGAACAAGTACCCGTATTAATACATGTACTTAGTAATCGTTATTGATCTTTTCGATCAATACACAGTAGACCCGAGTGTACCGTGTATACTAGTAAAATATTTTAGTTGTGGCATGTCTTTCCAATTATGCAGTTTTGTATTTGCTTAAGTGATCTGACAACCTCTGTTATCTATTGGAGTTGACACATTTCCCTTTAACGTTAGTGCGTTTACAGCGGTTTCAAAGACAATGGGGATATTAAATGTTCTGTTCAGTGACAAAGTTACAAAGAGGGTGAAATATCAGGCGTTTATGAATATCATCTGCGCCGTGTACATGTGGACTATGTCCCTGATTGTAACCCACGTGAGTTTCTTCCATATAGTTCCTGACTGCTATGAGGCTGACAATCGCGTATTAATTCACAGGGTTGCCATCTGGTATATTTTCACTGGGACTTTAGGGAACTATATCACATGCATTTTAACTAAAACGGATGCGAAATCATCTGAGAGGATCGGGAACAAAACAAACGCAGTTTCGAATCAAAACGGAAACGAAAGTAACCGAAGATCGCGATCAGTGACAACTGAATCTCGGGATTCCACTAAACGTGATAACACCAAAGCGTCACGTGGTCGATACTGCCTAGCGTGCGAGATACACGTGCCGCAGCGTTCTCACCACTGCTACCTGTGCGAAGCGTGCATCGTCAAAAGAGATCACCATTGTTTCTTCATGGGAGTCTGTATTGGTCGAGAAAATCACTTGTACTTCATATTTTTCACGATTTTCATGGGCGTGGGTACATTTTATGGACTACTTCTCAATGCAAAGTACATGCATCGTTTATATGGAGTACAATTTCATGGCCCGCAGTCATTTGTGACGATATTCTTCAATCTGTTTGCATCATTACTGACTGGTATCCTGCCCTCGTACAGGTATATGGGACTTTTTATACTGATGTACGTGAGTTTGGCCGGTACCATGATATCCTTCGGATTCTTCGCTTGGCAAATGTTGGTTGTGCTGAACGGACAGACCACGTACGAAGCGAAGTTTGGAGTCACCCGGTATTCTAAAGGAAGTTACCTAGGCAACGTTCGGGAAGTGTTCAATGCGCGGTCGCTGGTGTCACTCTTGCTTCCGATGTGGGACCTGGCTACGAACACCAATTACTGCCGGATAAACAGTAAATCGGAATAAACGCGTTCACGATAAGACAGATCCGGGACGTACAGGTGCTAGTTAGTGCGCTTCCAACATTTTCTTCCAGAATGTTAACGTATCTTCGTATTGAAATGGACTGATGTAGAAAAGAGGAAGCAGCCGTAAAAGACACTTGTGTTATCGAATATGTGCAACAGTTTTGTCAGATCTCACTCCGAGTGACCGTTCCTTGGTTCTGCTATATACAACAACACCAACAACAACAACATTTATTAGCATATATAAGCATGATAAATGCTTTTCTGCCACAAGATACAATTACGCAGTGTGTAAAGTTTACATACATACATACATACAATGATAGAAGTTAACAAAAATAAAGACATAGATATGTACTTGTTAAATTGGCTATAATTTATTATTGATTATCTAAATTATTCCGTATCTGATTAGCGTTGTAAATATATTGTGTGAGGTGTATAGTATCTTTTTTATTCAATGTTTGCATCAAAATATCAAACTTATTTAATGTTGGCCACCTTTGAAAATATTGTTTAAAGTGTTTTTTTCTCACTTCTCTATATAAAGAACAAACAAGTAAGAAATTATACTCATTTTCTATTACATAAAGATTACAAAACTTGCATTTTCTATCTTTGCGTGGGATGTTATTATAGCGTCCTCTTTCTATTTCTAATGTATGTGATGATAATCAAAACCTTGTGAGTGATGTTTAAATTTTTTATTTTTAATAATATCAAGATATGGTTCTATTTTAAATATATTTTTAAATCGACAATATGTCGTGAGTCTAGGTGAATTATTTATTTCACTATACCAACTTTGTTGGAAATTATCAAACAAACGCTGTTTTATAATATTGTAAATGTAGGATTGATCCGTTTGTTGTGTAAACATTGTCTGATCCGTCCATATATTGCTTAATCCATGCTAATCAAGCATTGTTTTAATTTGTGATGCCCAATTCCGGTGATTGTAAGTAATGTTTTGTTGCGCATCATTGAACAGAAGTAAATATATTGTTTTTTTAAGACTGTCATCAGAAGACGCTAATATTTTTAACCAGTAGCATATTATTTGTAATTTGCGTATTAAATGCAGCGGGTATCTACCTAATTCTCCGTATAAGCCTGATAAATTTGTGGATATATTAACTTTAAATATTTTTCTGAGTAATTGTGTGTGTATTATTTCCAATTCCTTGCCTTTTGTAAATCCCCAAACTTCTGCTGAGTAATGGGGCGACTAGTTTGTCAAATAGGTTTAATTGTTCCTGTGTTTGAAATTCATATTGATTTATAACAGTGAAAAGTCTATGCAAGGCTCTGTTTCCATGATCTTCAAGTGACTGGGCAGTTTTATACCTATTTCCGTTTTTAAATAGTGTTATACCTAAATATTTGAAAGAAGTCACTATTTCTAATAACTCCCCATAAAGTAATTCGTATGCCGACAATTTTGTTCAAATATCAACACTTTTTTTTTACTTGTATTTATCTTAAGATAGGACGTTATGCAGTAATTTTCGATGTCGTTTAAAATTGATTGTAAAGATGTTGGTGATGTCGAAAATAATACTTGATCATCAGCATATGATAACAGGAAAAACTTTATGTCGTTAATCGTTATAATACCTTCAATATTCGAGTCTATATTTTCTATAACATCGTTGACGAACATTAAAAACAGAATGCTAGAACACGGGTACCCCTGTTTTACTCCCGTGAGTGACCACGGAGTTAAAACGAATCGGTCTCCTCTCCGTTAAATCTAACCAAAAACGCACCCTCTCCGTTATGGTACCAGTCACTCTCCGTTAAATCAGGATGTTTGGATGTAGGGAGGCACCGATCAACACAGGAAAACGGAAGTTATGAGGTTAGTTGCTTGAAAATTATGGCGCACGGAACATTAGCATCATTCAGCTTTGAAACAGCATGTTTGTGTTTTGTACAAATGTAATACGGAGCTTAAACGAAAGAAAACAATTTCAGACAGTCGTCAACCCCACATATTTACATTTGAAGTTTGTGTATATATGTGTATCGATTTCTGTCAATTCCTGCTGGGTTCATTCTCAACTTATATTTCTTTAGTAAAAATCACAAAAAATGATAAATACTGTCTTAAAAATGGGCAAAAGAAATGAAATTAGTATCACCCCGGCTGCTGTATCCTCTCCGTTACTTCATTTTTTGTGGTACCTGTGTCCTCTCCGTGTATGGTACCTGCAACCTCTCCGTTATAGTTCATTAATACACGAGTTCTTATCTATACGGCTGTTGATAGGGAGATATTTCTTTTTTTAAATCCGTTTCAACTCAAGATATGTAGAACTCTACCACTTCGGTGATCAATTAAAACGATACACGCGATTTTCAGTAAAAATACAGCAATGGAAAATTATTACAATGACATTTTCCTTCAAAAACATAAGAAAACGAAAATTATTATTGAAAGAAAATATAATTTAAAGTATAATCATTGAGAATATGTCAGCTTTTTAAAAAACTAATCGATTTAAGTTTGACAAAGTAAACAATTATGTATTTTAATAATATGACTTGTATATTGTGTGTGCAATAAATGCACGTTTGTTAATTGTATCAACTGCATGTATTCTTTGACTTAAAATACACAATCCTACAATGTTCAACTGTTTTGATAATTATTATGTCCCCTTATCGATGTATTGGTTTGCTTGAGGTCGCGGTGGCGTAGTGGATGTGGTGTCCGCCTAGCGACCGGGATGTCCCGGGTTCGATCCCCACTCTGGGACGTACTCAAGATATCCCCCAAAGACACCAAGTACTACACAGGAAACGGACTCGAGAGTGTCTCAATAAGCCTTAGGCTTTCGATGCAATCGATCTAAAATACATAGGTTTAAACTAAACTATTGGATTCCTTTATGTCGGTCGGTCAGTCTGTCTGTCTGTAGATCACTTTCGTTTCTGTTGAGTCAAAGTCAAACACTTCATCCGATCTACCCAAGTGGCCCTTGATTGACTGTCGTTCGAGTCCTGCCCAAAACTTTTTTTCATTTTTTTTTTTTTTACTTTAAAATCATTTTTCTTTATTTTGTCTTTTTTATTTATCGGTTATAAATTTTCTTTATTAGTTTAATAACCGTGCTGTTATTTACAAGTGACAATTATTATAATCTTACAATATTAACCAGATGCAGGGCAACTACTGTCAAAGATCAACTGAAAAAAAATAATGATACCAAAGTACCATTTTGCGAATTAAAGTGACATATTGACGGAAATTCCCGTAAATATAGAAACGTATTAACAAGGCACATTACCATTTTTAACTCGACGATTTTTGGTCAAGTTTTTTGTCAGAGTCCATATCTCACAACAAGGTCAAAGGTATCCATTTGAAACTTTCAATACTTGTTCACTATCAAAGGATAATCCATTACAACAAGACAGGTAACTCTGTGGTTTGTATTTCCAGAGTTATCTGCCCTTGATTGGACTTAAAACTTGGCATATTTTGAAAATTTTTGGTAAATATAAAATTTCCCAAAAACTATCAAGGACATTAAATTGAAACACAAGGTACTTGTTTATGGTGCTGCCCCCATTCTGCAGCAAGATGAAGTAACTCTTTTACTGATTTTGTTGGAGTTATTACCCTTTTCAACTTACAATTTCCGCTCTAGGTAAAATGTCTCAATACCTATATGAGATATTGACTAAGTACTCAATCACAGTGATGAACTTATTCTGTAAACAAAGGGAGGTAACTCTATCAAGGATTTGTTTGAGTTATTGCCCCTTGTTCAACTTAGAATGTTCGCTTTAGGTCAAATTACACACTATCTATAAGAGGTATTGACTTGAAACTCAAAATACTTGATCACAGTTATGAACCTATTCTGTAGACAAGATGAGGTAAGTATATCAAGGATTTTGGTGGAGTTTTTGCCAATTTTTTCAACTTAGAATTTTAGGTCAAATTGTTAAATATCCATTATAGGTATAGACTTAAAATTCAACATACTTCATCACAGTGATTAACCTATTCTATAAACAATAGGCCAGAGTACTATTAAATACGAGGAAGTCGAGTGTCCAGCACCCTAAGGCTATTTTTCTATAATTTATAATAGCAATAATATGCTGATGGAATCGTTATGAAAAAATAAATACAATGCCAAAAATTTGTGTTTTGATTCACGGATTTGAACTCACGCCTACAAAATCTCTCACTTCAATGAAATCTTTCTCACGCTACAGTACACTTATAAATAGTGTGCATGCACATAGAGGTACTTCATGTACATTTCATTTATATCGATATAACTACTACTACTAATTTTCCCGCGCCCGCGCAGTGTCACGGTGACAACTTTTAATAATTATAAAAGACAACATTTTACTGGTTGGTTATAAAAACGAGACCTATGTGTTAAGCAATAATTTAATAAATACTTCTTGAAATAAAATTTTAGTTTTCAGAAAATAACTTTCCGTACTGGCCGTCGATACGCCCCTTGAAATCACATGGCAGTACCCAAATAACCAACAATTTTGAATAAAATTCAATAAGAGTTGATGACGTAAATGCTCGTCTTCAAATTAAAAGCAATTCAATTTCCGAAAGGGCAGCAACCAGCTAGAAATTATGGTCAATGCCATACATTTGTATAATAACAAATTACATAATGCAAAATGTATATGTTTTACATGATTTTTTTTGTAGCGAAAGTATCAACCAAAACTTTGGCGACGGAGAGGGTACCGGTTCCTCATACGGAGATGTTACCAGTACCTGCCTATTCTGTGTCGTGGCCTAAGTTTATGGCATTTATACCATTTTTTCTACTAATTGTGCTATCGGTAACAACATACATCCATAGTGGAATCATTTTTTTAACTAAGTTTGGTCCATAAAACACCGGCTTTTAAGAAAACAAAGGGAATTACGACAGAAAACATCACTGAAATTAGCAATGTCAGTCAGAGTTTACAACTGTTTTCGCTATTTCTAGAAAACGTACTGGTATATAAGCAGTCCAATGTCCAAGATGTTCCGTGAAACAAATAAAACTCGAATTTTAGCGATAAAAACCTATTATATTAACGTGAAAGTGACCTACCGGTAGTTTCCGTGTTGATTTTTAACGGAGAGGGACATGTACCGTAACGGAGAGGGTGCGTTTTTGGTTAGTTTTAACGGAGAGGTGACCGATTCGTTTTAACACCGTGGTGATGCTATGAAATCGGATGTTTGGGATTTAATTTTAACAGCAGCTTTAACTGACGTGTACATCGCTCGTAGTGCTGAAACCATCTTTGAGCTTATTTTTTGTGATAACAGTTTTTGCCATAGTAGTGTTCGATTTATGCGATCATAGCATTTAGCATAATAAATAAAGATACAGTAAATTTTTTGTCCCCAATTTAATACTTTATTTATTAAACTGTTCAGTATGGATATGCAATCGACGGTACATTTTCCTTTTTGATAACCGTATTGGAATTTTGATATCGATTTATTCATTTCGCACCATTTAGTTATTCTGTTAAATAATACTTGTGAATAAATCTTTGATATTATATTATTGAGTGTTATTCCTCGATAGTTTTTTGCTTCATTGGGATCGCCGCTTTTATATCTTGGTGTGATATAGCCTAATCCCCAGCTTTCCTGTCTGTCCGGTTTCAAATATTTTATTAAATATATGTGTCATATGTGGTTTAATAACGTTATATGCAGCTTTAATAATTTCAGCAGATATATTATCTGGCCCGCTTGATTTCCCGTTTTGCTGTGTGGACATTGCTTTTTGAATTTCAAATTCTGTAATTGGGGAATCAAGGGTGACAGTTGTTTCGAAAGCGTTTGCATTGTCATAGGTATTGTCAATATTGTCTGTGGATACATCACGCATATCGCCACTATACATATTATTAAAGTGTTCATACATGTCTTCAATATTGGTATTGTCTGGTTTGCTGTTATTTTTCTTATAGCATTTTTAAAGTTTTTTTTCCAAAACTGGCGGGGTTGTCTTTTAGCAATACTACTTAGCCGTGTTCCTTCTTTAATTTGTGGCGACATTTTGCCTTTCGGCGAATGTCATTGTATTTTGTTCTGTGTTTAATAAAATTCTTTCTGTTTTCATCTGTTTTAAATTTATTGAAAGTATTTTTAGCATGGCTGAAATTGGCTTTTGCATTTTTACAATCTGTATCGAACCATTCTGCTTTTTGTTTCTGGTTGCTAGGTTGTTTTGTTCGTATTACTTATCCAAACATACATGTGCTGGTTTCTTGTAGTATTGGATCATAATACCGATTTTCTCATTGATGCTTATATTTTCATCAAACATTGTGTTTAAATTATGACTATTTTCATTAATCAATGTATTAAAATCACTGATTTTACTTTCAATAATATAATTTTTGTTTCGGAAATTTTAGAATCAGTATGACTATACTGCTTGTCTTTGGTGTTATCTTTTATAAGAAAACTAAAATATATGGCTGCGTGATCATTAATGAAATTTAAATCAAAAGTGACTTGTTGTAATAACAGATAGTCGGTGACACTGAGTCCTCGTGATGAACTGAATGTGTAATTCCCGTGTTTATCTCCTGCTAATCGGCCGTTTGCAATAACATGGTTTGTGGTTTTGCACAATGAAATCAAAGCGCGACCTTGAGTGTCGATCACGTGATCTTGATTTGTGCGCTTGGGAAACCCGTGCATGTTAAAGATGTATTGTCTGTGGACATGTTGTTATCGTCATCTAAATGTATGTTAATTTCTAATATATCTCATAATGATCCAGTCCTAGAGTTTAAATCACCAACAATATATGTGTGGCCTAAATTACAGTATTTTTCTATATCTTTTTCTATTTCCTAAAAAAATCTTTGTCTTTTAAAACTTTTGAAGTTGTAGGTGTAATGTATGTACAACATATATATACATTTTTATTAAAATCGAACATAGATTGGTATAATTTAAGCCATACTATTCCATAGTTATTTGTTTCTACAACAGATATTTTATTCTTAAAGGAATTTTTAAAATAAATGGAAATACCTCCGGCTAGACGACCTTTCGTTATGCCATATGACTTACGTCCATACACTGATATAGTCATGAATTTCTGATATAGTCATGAATTTCGATGTTAAGTGATTGTTTCCTACATATAACAATGACAAACATGCACTGAAATAAACTTAATTTCTCCAAATGAAATTTCTAATTGACTGACAATCTTACAATTATTATGTACTTTATCATGTTTGTCATTTTTTAATGCAATAAGGATTTATTACACAAATTTATTTAAAATCAATACATTGACTTTTTAGGAACATTCAAATGTGTATCCTGTCAATTTTATATAAAAAGTCAGATCAAATATAAAACATTGGGAGGTGCAGCCCAATGAGAGAATAGACGTATCAAATGCAAATACATAACTGTGTTATTAGACACCAGAACAATCACTATTGATTAATGTTAAAATATAATAGCAATTAGCAATGCATAATTGCTTGCATATAATGATTATGTGTATTTACCAAAAATATATTTTTCACATTATTGTGTATACAACAATAACTGTGTGGTTGTTCTTTTCGCCGATTTTCGATGTTAGGTATTCGCGTTATTGAACCTCATTACTATTATGCAAGCTCCTCGTCCGTGCCCGGTAGAGACAAAAATGGGTCGGTATTATATGCAAATTGAGACCCATGCAGGACATGAACACATGTAATATAGGTGTGTGTGTGTCTTATACTCGCTTCTTACATAGAAGAACCGGGTTCGACTCCCTTAAGATAAAGACAACAATTACAAACAACTTTTGATGTTCAAGACTTGCTGTGTTTCTCAAAAAGTAAATTAGGTATGGATCAATCAGCACACCCCTGGTCCACATAATGCGATCTGTTGAACTACGAAACACACATGTATAGTATAATTCTCGTACACATGCATACATGGCAGCAGACGTTGCTGTCTGACGAAGTTGCAGTTGCTCACAAAGAAGCCATGCATTCATTGTCAATTGTAAAAATATGCGTTATTGGTATTATGTTGGTAGTGCACTGTTAAGTGGTGTGAGTTCATATTCTTCGATCATGTTTCTTTTAAAAGTTGAACCGATCATACAATGTGTATGGTTCAGAGTTTAATGGCGGTAAAAAAATATCAAGATACGCGTTTTCAACATGTCGACATTTATCTACTAAACGCGTTTTTTCTCTTTAGTGGACGTTCAAATTCAAAGGCTGTAAATTATTTAAATATTTATATTGTCATATAAAAATTTAGTCTAATAAATGAGACGTTTAACGCGAATATGGTGCTACTTTTTGAAGGGGCTAAATTCGCTGTATATTGCCCATATAAAAAGTAGCTCAATATTGGCACAGGGCCTCACTTTTTATGCTAATAAAATTGTTATGGTTTCTGGATTTTACATATATGGAATTTAATTTTATGTAGCAATACATATTATATAATATATGTATTAATATTTCTGCCATTGCTTTACATTTGCTAACTCTTGACTGAACAATAGATGCTCCAATGCTGTAGTTTAACAAAGGCTGAATTTTATTGTCTGCATCGCCTATTTTTATTAGTGCTATGTAACCTTTCAGGAAAGTCTCCATCAATCGAACGCTTTGTTTATAGATCACAGTTATTGAGACGATGTAAACACGTGAAAGATTGAAATGAATTTTGATTTTAATTTTTAGCCAAAAATCAAAGAATATTAAGATGAGTAAGGAAAAAATTGGTTCGGAAATTCCTCATGAGCTACGGGGAAAGTTATCAGCGTTTGATTCTGCGTTGACAGATGTAGAAAACAAGTTCGAACCACTACTGAAAGTTTCGCAAGTGGAATTGAATACACAGGTTGAACCTTTCGTATGTGCTGCTATTTTATGATTGTTAGTCGATAATTGACAGGTAGTAATTTTGGATCTCGTCACCAAATACCCGCACGTTCTGGGTCATACACTACTCTGCGTGAACACTGAGTCATTATAATTATTATAAACTAAAGTGTTTACAGTAGGGCGGTATAAAGCTATACATAGCTTATGTTTATATAGGTTATTTACATGTGCCGACAATAAACCAATATTGACTTGACTTGTATTAAGTGTCCATTAATTATTAATGTTGTAAATGTATTAATAATTAAATATGATTTTTAAAGGTGATATATATTTTAATATTAAATTTTGAATTGGGTCTGGTTTGTCATCGATATTAATCATGTTTCTTAACATTGGCAGCCCCTGTACATACTCCTGGCTTTGGCGTTTATGATTCATTGATTGTATTCACTGTAACGTAACCAATAAATTGTCTGACAAGTTATTATTTAATTTTGAAATAACTAATATTTATTCTTTCATTTTATTTGAATGGAATGTTTGATTTAACTTTTATCGAAATTTTAATGAACAGATTGTGTACATCTCTGTTGAGACTATCAGCGTTTTTCCTCACTATTTTTGGAACGGTCAAATTAAAAAAATTAGCGTCTTTTTCAACCAAATTGGGAATTTGATCACATTCAGCAAATACTGTAAAAAAGAATTAGAAAGAAAGGTTACAGTAAATAAACTCTAAAACTACTTTGTTTATTTTCACTTGTACTTGTGTTTCCAAAAGGTAAAATGAATGTAAAATATAGGTACATACATAATTATAATGATTCATTTTTGGAGACTTTTGGATTAATTTCCCACATATTTGAGATTTTAACTTCAAATTGGGACAATTTGTAGGTGAAGTTCAGCAATGAAAACCTCGCCAATGTTTATAAAAAACCCATTTAACTTATTTCCTTATGGAAGGGGTGCACAGGGGGTATGGTGAAATCCCATTTATAAAAACTAGTGGGAACACTGAATTGACATGTATTTTATAAATAATGTCATGTTTTGAAATATATACATACATTTGTATTCAATTATTAGTATTGAATTAAAATGTTCTATATTTGCAGCTAAATAGTCTGGATAAGGCAAAACTGGATCTTGTGGCTGCCTACTCTATCAACTCACTGTTTTGGAGTAAGTATGCATTGGCACAATTATAATAAAGATGAATGTCATGGGAAAACCGGGCGTAATGCATGTGCGTTATGTGTCATCCCGGATTAGCCTATGCGGTCCGCACAGGCTAATCCAGGAAGTATCTTAACGCCTATAGTGGATTTATGTTTAAAAGAGACTTCCTTGAAACAGAAAATACCATAAAAGCAGAAAGTTTTGTTTCGGTCTACACAGGCTGATCCGGGACGACACTTTATGCAGATGCATTAAGCTTGGTTTTCCCACAACACGCCTCAATAATCTTCTCCTAAATTACTATCAACATTTTAACACTGTCATTGAAAATCCTTATAATGCTTAAAAATATCACCAATCACTGCTTTACATGACACATGAATTATAAAGCTACAGCATAATGATAACCATGAAGTAAGGCAATAATAAAATATAGAAATTAGTTTAAGTGTTAAAATTGTGCTGAAGTACAGTTTTTATCAATAGCTTCTTCTACTAGTATGAGTACTATATATTTCCCAAAAGTAAGAATTTTGTCAAAAATGCTTATATTGTAAGTCAGTCATTAACTGATAATAAAAAAAACAAAAACATTTTTCTCTTTCAGTGTATCTCAATATCAGTGGCGTCAATCCAAAAGATCATGGCATCAAGCAAGAATTGGTTAGTGTTTGGTTATTGCATTAATATGTTTTTAATTAAAAATAAGTATCTAATATTTATGAAAATGGTTCAGCACCCTTTTGATAACAAATTTGTGACAAATGTAAACAACATCGAACTGTTTTATAGTATATAGATATGGTTATACGTTGCTTTTTGTGTGTTTCAACTGCAAGTAACAAGTGGAAAAGTGGTAATATTTCATCAGGGATTTCATTAGATTTTGAAAAGCAGGAGTCTAAAGACCCCTTAGTTTGAAATTTCAAGGGGTCAATATGAAAATGGCGGGAGTCAAAATTCTGAAGTAAAAAGAGTGTTGTTTCTATTCTAACTTATTAAGTACAGTGCAAATGGTACTAACTTGTTAAATACTGTGCAAATGGCAATTTCTGTTAATAAAGGTTAAGAACTTTGCAAAAAACAAACCATTAGTATAATAAAAATATGATTTTCTTCAGTGTATTGGAAACTGGCAGGGCAGAGTTGATAATGTGTAAATTGCAATTTGCTTGCATCAAAAAGCAGTATTGTGCATCGATTGAAATCCCTGTTTCATAATTGTGTGTCTTAACAGGATCGTATCCGTGGTTACATGAATCGTGTTAAGGAGATTCAGGATCGTGAGAAGGCCCCCAAGGTTGATGTTCCAGCGTCTAAAAGGATGGTCAAAAGTGCTCTGTGGCAGGCGGCACAGAAAAATCAGCAGGCCGAAGGTAAGAATACCTTCTTCTTGCATTTGTTTGCATTACTAAATAATAGTAAAGATAGCATTGTGGCAAGATGGTAAAGAAATCTCTGGGTAAACCGTAAAAATAGCCTAATTTTACCTAGGCTGGCAGTATTGTATCCATTCTTCTATTTGGCAGTCGGTAGCTATTTCACAATGGTGAAATTTGTTATTTTGTTATTATACCAAATGCCCCCTGTAAATATAAAGTGTGGCGTAAGATACCTTTGCGAGGTTTGCTTATACTGTGTACTGTAGTGATTACCACAGATGCTGTTCAAGATTGAAATTCTTATTAGACTGAATTGCATGCAGCATGATATTGGACAGTGGTATTTTACACAGGAATATAATTTTAATGTTATGCAAATGCACATAGAAGGAAATATATATCTGATATTTTTTATAAAAAATGTTATTTTAGTTTAATAGTTCATAGTTACAATCTATGAAAATCAAAACATAATTATGTGACTCAGAATGCTTTTTGCCATGAAATATAATTGTTTTGAATATCTCAAACTATACCTTCTAAGCGAATGGAGCAATTTATTAAAATAATATATATATATATATACTTCAACATTATGTGTATTTATTTTCAGCAAGTGCTAGTAAGGAAACCGAAGCAGGCAATGATTCCGAAGAGAAAGGGACAAAAAGAAAGTCAGATGCACAAGAAAGTGGTAAAGACAAATCGAAGAAAAAGTCCAAAAACAAAGATTCTAAAGGTCCCCAGAAAAAGAAGGGAGGAAGATATATGGACATATCCAGTAGATAGTTTGCCCCTACGGCCTAGGTGCTATGGAGATAATTTGTACGATACGTTGTGTAAATAGTGTCTGTAGTCATGGCAGAAAATTTTTCTTTAATTGCATTGTATTCTGTGAAATACAGTGCTATCTATAAATACATGCTTACATGCATTTGTTATGATTATTGTAAATACTTTTATTAAAGAAATTATAGAAATTATATACCAGTTGTCGTCATGTCTGATTTATTACTATAGCATTTAAAGGTCATAAGACATGCATATGCGACTTTCAACTTGTTGAATCAATTTGAGGTAGATTGTTATAGCTTGAAGACACTAAATGTACACTCATGAACTCTATTAGGATAATTACGTGCTTGAATTATTCTCTATATTAGGGAAAGATCCAGATCGAAATAGGACATGCCTGCTGCCGCTCTGTGCTGGTCAACACAGAAATGTTTTATATATTTTTAAATTCAATATATTTTTTTATTTTTATTTTTTTTTTTTTTCAATGTCGAATGATTTTATTTCCATATATACAATACATTATACAAAACATAGGTCATTTTCTTATGATGATGTACATTCAACAAGACGTGTAATATTTTACAGTAACATGTTATGTGACATATCACACGTAATTCAGCAAATCGTCATAAACATTCAAATATTCAGAAACGATTTTACTACAGGTACAGATCGACAATTGAAAAAAAAGAAAAATGTAGATTGAAGAAGGTTAACAAAGGATAGGGCAAATTATTATGAATATAAATCTTTGAAATATACAGATTTTAAAAACATTTTAGAAAAAAAAACAACAAAAAAAAAAAAAAAAAAAACAACAACAAAAAAGAACAAAAAAAAAAAAAAACACGGTATTTCAGGACTTCTATAATCACATACGAGCATCACTTACATATACAAGTTGTACTAAGAATACATGACAAACGTGCAACTAGGACATTGGCATTTGAGCATAGGATGTATTTTCTTTCAGAGAGCTGGTGGTGCATAACGTCAATAGCGTGTCAGGTCGGACAGTTAGCTATTTAGGTAATTCTTTAAAACCTTACGAAATTTACGCCAACTTTCACAGAAGTATATTTCAGAAAGATATTGTATTAAAAATAAAAGATTATTATTAAGGAGAGATAGATAGTTTTCAATGTATTAATAATGGGAGTAAGGCTAATGTTTAACTTTTGGAGGAACTATAACAAAAATAAAGACACCAACAAACATCTGTCATTAGTTAAAGTGTCTTACGTAAATTAGTGCCCCGATCTACGAGCGAGATATGGTATTTTATCCAACACATATTTCCATTTTGATTCGAAATCATTGATTCTGTCTGCTAAAAGTGCGGCATTCCATTGATGCTCGTATTTATATGCTAAGTAATTTTTTGCACCTTCAACAGAAGGAATCAATAATGACATTTTGCATTTGTATATGTAAAGTTTTGTGTAAATGAAAATATTATTTACTGCATCACTTTTTGTTTCTGCATAACCTAGTATGAAATTTTTCATGTTACAGTAAGGAAAAATTGTAGTCGGAAACAGATTATTTAAAAGAAACTTTGAAGTGGGGCACTCCCAGAATATGTGTTCTATGGTCTCTTCGCTATTTTTGCAAAAGGAACATGTAGGGGATTCCGACAATTTCATTTTAAAAAGTAAGTAATTCGTTCCGATTATTCGGTGAATTATTCTGTACTGGAACCATTGAAATTGTGAATCAGAATTGATTGTGAAAGGTAAAAGGAAAATCGCCTTCCATTCATCATTGCTTATTATAGTGTTTAATTTACTAGGCCATTTTTGTTTTATTGGCATTTCGATTTCTGTTCTTTTTAGGATGTTGTACATTCGTTTTGCCCCCGATTCTTTGCTTAAAATTACTTTAAATGATGGTGGTATAAAAGGTCTTTCCATTTTATAATTGTTTCTGTCAGTTTCGTGTATATTGTGTGATTTGAATTTTGTAAATATGGCCTTTTTAATACCTTGGTATAAAAGAAAGTCAATTTTCAGATTATATTTTATATTTATTTCATTTAATGTTAGAAATTTACCATCACTATCTAACAGGTCACCTATATATTGTAACCCTGCCATATACCAGGAATTAAAAAAGATGCTTTTATTTCCTATACATATTCCTTCGTTATAGAAAATTGGATAGTAAAATATGTCCGTTGCATTAAATATTATTTTTTCTTGGAAGACGACAAATGATTGTAGGACGTCTTTCCAAAATGGATTGGTTATTGTAGTTGCTAACTTTTGTGAATAATGTTTTCCACATCGTACAAGCTTCTTAAAATCTACGTATGAATTTGCAATGTGTAACCAATTTCCATTTGAGACATATACTCTTTTTAGCCATGTTAGTTTCATTGCATGAATAAAAGCTTTGATATTTATCATTTTGAGCCCCCCTTCACAATATTCTTTGCATAAAGTGTTATAATTAATCCTACTTTGTCCACCCCATATAAAGTTTAGAAATATTGTGTTTAAGTTTTTAATAAATTCCGATGATGGATTAGGAAGGGATATGAATAGGTGATTAAATAATGATATCAATAATGTTTTTATAACTGTAATTCTGCCTATGGGTGTTAAGTTTCTTTTTTTCCAACTTAAAAGTGCATTCTCCATTTTAGCTATTTTTTCTTTATAGTTAATGTCTAATATCTGTTGTAGATCGACGTGATAATGAATTCCTAGCATCTGAAAACTGTGTTGGTTCCATTGAAGTTTCCATTTAGTTTTAATACTTTCGGAACTGAATTTTTTCTTTCCAATCCATATTACCTTTGTTTTATCAAAGTTAACGTTTAGTCCAGAAATACATGAGAAATTATACAATGTAAGTAATGTTTCATTAAGACTTTTGTCCGCTCCATCCAAAATAATGGTTGTGTCATCTGCGAATTGTGAGAGTTTGTGTTCTATGTTATTAATGTTTACACCTTTGATGTCGTTATTATTTCTTATTTTTAAAGATAATATTTCTGCGCAAAGAATAAAGATGTAACAAGATAATGGGTCTCCTTGGCGACATCCACGCTGAATAGGGAAGAATTCAGATAAATATCCACACTGTATGACTGCGGATTTGGCATCTTTGTAAAATATTTGAAACCAACGTTTGATGTCAGGACCAAAATTAAAGAAAGAAAGTGTCTCATCGACAAATGACCACGACAGAGAATCAAAAGCCTTTTCAAAATCGATTAAAAGCAACAAACCAGGAATATCTTTCTCTTCAGTAAAGTTCATAATATCAAATATAAGCCTTGTGTTTTCACCTATGTATCGACCTTTGATAAAACCTGTTTGATCACTATGTATAAGTTTATCCATGCATGTTTTCATCCTGTTTGCTATAACACCTGAGCCAATTTTGTAAATAGTATTTAAAAGTGTTATTGGTCTCCAATTTTTCAAAAATAATCTAGATCTGTCACCTTTTGGAATGCATGTAATAATCCCTTGCGTTTGAGTAACAGTTAATTTCCCACTTTGAAATGCTTCATTTAGAGATCTTACTACAAAAGTACCAATTTGTTTCCAAAAGACCTTATAAAATTCTACAGTAAAGCCTGAACTGCCCGGACTTTTATTATTAGACATGTTTTTTAAGACATTAGTTGCTTCTGATACAGATATATTTCCTTCAAGTAGAAGCGCTTCTGTATCATTTAATTTTGGACCAATTATGTTTGTAATAAAATTTGAAAAACTTTTAGTTTCACAAGTATCTTTCCTTTGGTAAAGACATTGATAAAATTCTTTAACTTTATTTAAAATTTCTTTTTGATCAGTTGTGACATTTCCATTTTCATCTTCTAATTTATAAATAGTTTTTACAGCTGCGCGTTGTTTTTCAAGATTACAAAAATATTTCGTTGGTTTTTCACCTTCAAGAATCCACTTTGACTTTGCTCTAGTGAGATAACCTTTTATTTTCTGTTCGTTTATATTTTCAAATTCTTGTTTTAAAATGTTTAATTCTTCCATATTAGCATCTGATAAATTTTGTTCCAGAACATTTATTTTATCTAGGATATATTTTTCATGTTTTGCATTTGCTTTCTTTTTATATGATCCGTATGAAATTGCTTTTCCCCTCAATTCCATCAGTAGTGTCTCTAAAAAGAGTTGGTCACTGATGGTAAAACATATTTCACTATCTGGAATTAAATTCAAGTTTTCAACATTGTAGACAGGAAGCGCGTATTGTTCTTTAATCTGAATAATTTTACTGTTAATTTCGTTAATATAATTTAAATCGGAGAGAAGAGAATTATTGTGTTTCCACAGGCCCGACGCATGTTGGAATTCACTAAACATCAGGTCTAACATTATCAAGGAGTGGTCAGACTGTAGACTTGGTTTTATAGAAGTGGAATCAAAAGAGGCGAATAGATTTGTAGATAGTAGAAAAAAATCAAGTCTTGCTTGCTGTAAGGGATGTGACCTGCGCCAGGTGTATCTTTTAGTGGATGGATACTTTTCACGAAAGGGGTCTATAAGATTATACGTTTCAATAAACTCTAAAAGTTTACCCCTGGCTTTAGGGTTATTTATGTTCTTATAATTACAATAGTCTATTTCCGGATTTAAAACCATATTAAAGTCACCACATATTATTAATGAGTCATTTCCAATATCATCAATTAATTTAAAAATGTTTGTGTAAAATGATGGAGTGTCTGTATTTGGACCATAAATAGATACCAGTGTAAAACGAGTTTCCCCAAAAGAGATATCTAGCGCTATATAATTTCCACTATCATCAGGGATACATTGATGCGTTTTATAATCAAAATCGTTAGACACAAGTACAACGGTGCCCCGGGAATTTGTTGAGCCATAACTTGCAAAAAAATCACAACCCCACTCAGCGCGGATGTCGTTATACATATCTATGGAGAAGTGTGTGTCTTGCAAACAGTAAATATTACACTTATATTCCTTTAAATAATTAAATACTTTATGTCGTTTAAAAGCGCCATTTAGACCTCTGCAATTTAGAGATAGAATTTTTAGTTTATCTGTCATTTATTAAAGTAGAGTAGGTAAGTATATAACCTTGCTTCACATGTACAACTCCTATGCTCAAGACGCCTGTCCTATTATTGTTAGGGTTACGGATGCTCATAGTTACAGAGAAAAGTTAGGTAATGGAAGAAAAAAGAAAGAGAAAAAAAATAAAATAAATTGAGACTGTTTTAGGTTCTTATGTTAAAAAAAAAACAGCACATACATACCAGTTTTATTTTCATTTTTATAATTTTATGTAGTTGTCCTTGTAATTTGAATTGATCAGTTAGTAGAAGTTGTTGTTTCCAATTTGAATTCAGAACAATTTATATCATCTTTATACTATCACTAATTTAGGGTTTATAATTATGTATAATTGAAATTCATTTAACAATAAAGCCCCTCATGGTAGAATGTGTTTTATTTTAGGAATGAGTTATATACAGAATTACTTTTTGATAACTGTTTTTAATTATGTTGAGTGTGTTTTATAAGAATGCATTGGGAAATTACATTATGTTATTATTACTTGAGTATTTTTAACAAGTATCTGTAGTGCACTTTGAAAAAGCATGAACAAATTATTTGTACAAGTAGAACAATAAGAAAGCAACACTATAGTCACAAATAGGTACATAGTACAGTAAAAACACAGTATCTTATGCAAAAAGCTTCTTTTTTTTTTAAAGAAGAAGTACATTTACAAGCATATATTAAACAGCAAAAGCACCTTGCAAGATTGAGGATTTTTATCAAAAAAAAAAAAACAACAACAAAAAACTGGGATTTTATTTTAATGCAAAAAATACTTATAGCTAATTCATGCTAATGGTGTAGACATGAACTACAGGAAATATCCATAGATATTAACTATTTCTGTAAAAAACAATGCTCTATATATCCAAAGGTAGAGAAGAAACTCAATGGTTTTTAAATGTGTCTTCAGGTATACAATGGGAATTTTTTTAGACATCCATATATGTATAAACAAATATTACACACTTAAAAAAGGTCCATGAAGCAAGCACAATATAAAGAAAAAGATACATTTACAAGCATATATTAAACAGCAAAAGCACCTTGCAAGATTGAGGATTTTTATCACAAACAAAAAAAACAAACAAACTGGGATTTCATTTTAATGCAAAAAATACTTATAGCTAATTCATGCTAATGGTATAGACATGAACTACAGGAAATATCCATAGATATTAACTATTTCTATAAAAAACAATGCTCTATATATCCAAAGGTAGAGAAGAAACTCAATGATTTTTAAATGTGTCTTCAAGTATACAATGGGAATTTTTGTTAGACATCCATATATGTATAAACAAATATTACACACTTAAAAAAGGTCCATGAAGCAAGCACAATTTCCTATCACTAAAAGATCACCAAACCTTCTATATATTTCTTGCTAGTCCATAACAAAACCTGATATGATAAACAACTTTATGCTATTACAATTATCACTTAACACTCAGGAGCTTCCTTGCGAATGCGAAACAGAAGCCTTTTAACAAATATATTTATTTTATAATCAGTTTAAAATATGTTCGGTGAATTGTAATTGTTTTGCATGACCACTGATAGCAAGACCTTCTTAGAGGAATGTACATATAAACTTATATATTTCGTATATGTGATTAGCTTTCATAACATAATAAATTAAGCAAATTGTAAATGAAGGTACTTTAACAGTGGTTAAGTGTTTGAACACTACACATAAAATTACAATGCATGAATTAAGTATAATTGATAGTATACTTAGAACGACAATGGTGAATACATTAGAGAGGATTATACTTAATATAGCAATATTTGCAATAATCAGATAAATGTTTAAATACTACCAGGAGCAATTGTTTGTTATTTAGATTTAATAGCAAACAGCGTGAAGGAAACAGTGATATTAAGGATATACTTGTATAATTATGAACTAAGCTAGTATTGAAAGTGGAGAAAGATAACTAATTTCAGTAACATTGATGTATTACAATATTGTAGTCCAGGACAAACCTTTATGCAAAGTATTTTGTTTAATACACGTTGTAATATGTGTCAGCAATGAAGAAATACTTCATTGGCTATCGTCACCTCAAATAAATTCACTACAAACAGTGTTTCCCAAATTGTTATTTCGAAAAACATGACAAATTTAAGAAAAAGGGAGGTAACGTATAAAAAAAAGACTATCTGCTGTCAGTAACATTCCAAATTACTCGCAGCAGTTACTTCCCTTGCATTGGTTGGCGTCAATCAATATTACGCATCTATTCAGGTTGACTGGCGCGTAGCTAGATGAGTGGCTAATACTGGTTAAAAATAGTACAATTGCAATAAATATAACGAGAAACAAGAAACTGACAGAATTATAAATATCACACGCGTGCGTATTCGTTTGTTGGAGCATCAGTTTGCACAAACGGTGGTATTGTTTATCAATTATGTTTAGTCGGCGATCTTCTGGAGTTTGTTGCATTTTCCACTGATTCCGAATAGCTTTTTTTGGGCCAGGGTTTACTTAGCCAGTTTTTGTAGTCTACGTATGTTATTTGCACTGGATGCTGATTACCCCTGAACACAGCGTAGATCTTGCCCTCAAACGACCAAGCTTTCTCAACATTATCAGGATCCTTGAGGCGCACGGAAGCCAGAACATGTGCATTTGTCTTTGTGAGATCTTCATTTACGAAGATACCAGATCCTCTAAACATCTTTGCTTTTCTCAAGATGTCACTTTTAACCTGCCTTCTGACGAATTTGATGATAACAGGTCTGGTTTGTCCGTGTTTGAAATGTCCTAGCCTATGCGCGATGTCAATGTCGCCGGTGCCAATCGGTATGCCCAGTTTTTCGTTGATTATGGCCACGACTTGGTTGGCCACTGCAGCTGAAGACTGTCGGTCTTGGTCGCCAGGCACGCCGGTCATTCGGAGATTGTTCCGCCTGCTGTACTGCTCAGCGCTATTTGCTTGCTCTTCGTATTTTTCGATTTCTTTACTTTTCTCAGGTTTTGTAGTTTGAATTCGGGCCACCATTTCATCAAGTTGTTTATTTTTTGATTTAATTTCGCTCTTCAGAGAGTCTATATCATTTTTCTGTTCAAACACCATTCCTTCAAGGATTTCAATACGGTTTAGTACGTTCCCGAGGAATTTGTCTTTTATTTGTTCTAAGGTTTCTTTAATGATATTTTTTATGAAAATGGAATCGTCCTTGGTGAGCACCTTTGAGAGTTTAGCGTTTATTTCATCGAGCTGTTTCTCAATGACACTCTCAGTAGAGCTGTCAATCCCTGCGGGGCCACTTGTAACAAAAGTTGTTATAGTTTTCTGCTTTTTTGAATCGGGTTTAGCATTTTTCTTTTTGCCTTTTGCCTTCCCGTTATTTAGCTTATTTGCGCTACTTTCGAAGACAGTGTTTTCTAGTAGGCTAGTGTCCGCGTTCGTAGCCTCGCTGGCCGTGGAGGAATGCATCCGCTTATTCATTTCCCGCTAGAATAGCGGTATCTTAATCCGGGGTGAAATTGACCAACCGGCTATGTATTATGTATTTCACACGGTATGACTGCAAGTGTTTGATTATTCATGCGTGCAAAATGTTTGATTATTCATGCGAGACGAGTTGACTGATTGGTGACGTTCCCGCTCAATTCTTTGTGTTCATGGATAGACGCTTTCTCCACCCAGAAAATAACGGCTTTACAGCATTACTGTTTTAGAAAGACAGCTTTTACGCAATTATTCAATTAGAAAACACTTTGTACATACATACATTTGATGCAACTTAGTCCAATATATCCAATTACAACACACTTTTTCACAAACACTGGATGCATGTCCTGTTTAATAAAGAATTTTCTACATGAAATATTTCGTGACAGCCATGTTAACCGGAAGCCAAATTTTTGCACATATTTAATGACAAATGAAAAGACAATGTTTAACAGCCTTAATTAGAATCATTTAATTGATAAATACCTTGGGCAAGCCAAGTTATTACAAAATATCAAAGAATTTGTCTGGCTTTCCCCCCTGGTCCTTTTTTAGCAGCGGCCTGTACCTGTTTAGCACGACTATTGAGCGAAGAGTTAAACCTATACTACTCACCCATTTGTTGGCGTCCAGTCGGCGTTGGCGTAATGCTTTGGTTAAGGTTTACGTGCAACAAGTCCATATCTCTGTAACTACTACAGATATTCGATTGAAACTTCACACGTCTTCTGGGTAATTATATAAGGTCACTGGCCAAGACCCATAACTGTGACCAGCATTTTAGCAGAATCATGCCTTTTTTTGTACTTCTGAAAGTCAGGTTAAGGTTTGCGTGCAAGAGAAAATTCAGGTTAAGGTTTGCGTGCAACAAGTACCTCTAACTACAACAGATATTTAATTGAAACTTAACACATGTCTTCGGGGTCATAATGTGAGGTCACTGACCAAGGCACATAACTCTGATCTGCAATTAAGCAGAATTATGGCCCGTTTTATACTTATACAATTTAGGCTAAAGGTTGCGTGCAACAACTCGATCTACTACAGATATTTAATTGAAACTTCGTGCATGTCTTCAGGGTCACTATATAAGGTCACTGTCCAAGACCCATAACTGTGACCAGCATTTTACCAGAATTATGCCCCTTTTTGTACTTAGAAATTCAAGTTAAGGTTTGCGTGCAACAACTCCATATCTATATAACTACTGCAGATATTCAATTGAAACTTCACATGTCTTTGGGGTAATTATATTAGGTCACTGATCAAGGACTTTAACTCTGACTTGCAATTTAGCAGAATTATGCACCTTTTTGTACTTAGAAAATGCAGGTTAAGGTATGCATGCAACAAGTATATATCTCTGAAACTACTTCAGATATTCAATTGAAACTTCACACATGTCTTGGGGGGTCATTATGTAAGGTCACTGACCAAGGCCTATTACTCTAACCCGCAATTTAGCAGAATTATGACCTTTTTGTACCCTTAATAGAAACTTCACGTTAAGATTTGCATGCAAGTAAATATCTCTGTAACTACTACAGATATTCAGCTGAAATTTCACGCTTGTCTTCAAGGTCATAATATAAATTCACTGGCCATTTTAGCAGAATTATGCCCCTTTTGTACTTAGAAATGTTCAGGTTAAAGTTTGTGTGCATGTACATATCTCTGTAACTACTGCATATATTCAGTTGAAATTTCACATACGTTTTCATGGTCATTATATATATACTGTCAAAGCGAAGTGAATAGTCGAGCGCGTTTTACTGAGACAGCTCTTGTTTGATCAGATCTTTCCCTACCTATATTTTACTCTGTTTTGTTTGTGCGCACATTTTATGTGTTTATTGATATCATAACTGTATTTTCAGGGAAAACCCTTACATCAATTGAACCTTACTCCAGTACAGAAACTAATATATTCATGATAGCAGATTTGTAAAATATTCATGCAGAAAGGTCAGTGTCAGGTTAATTTGTCCAAGTTATTTGTAGGAATCGTGATCAGTCCATTTCTCTGCCATTCTTGTCTTAATGTTTGTTTGTTTGGATTTTTCGCCGTATTCAAAAGTATTTCAGTCATATAACTGCGTTCAGTTAACCTACTCACACTTTTCCTGGGTAAGCAGGTTTACCAGTACTTAGTGCACATACTTATGCCAGTAACTGACAACTGCCCTACTTGAATCAGAGGTAGGGGGAGAAAGGCCGTAGAAATAATTTGATGACCAATCCCCACACAAGTTTTGTGGCCGGGCTGGGAATCGAACCCGCGATCCTCGGATTTGTAGTCCAGCGCTCTACCAATTCAGCTAGCCAGCCCGGCTTTCTTGTCTTAATCTAGTGCAGTAAAATTATGACAGAGATATGAACAAAAAAACATCAGAGCACGTGTTTCCCCATTATTAAGGATTGACTTCATAAAATAATAGAAAAGTTTTAGAGGTAGTGCAGTGTACAAGATCCATAACTTTTCAGGATTTTTATAGCAATGGCCCTTGGATTATTTGTGCAGAACCTTACTACAATGTAGCTACTTGAGCATAATTATAAAAGTACGATATATATGGATATGAAAGTTCATATATTGATGGATGGTCTTCACAGAAATGGTAGAGCGTTACTCTGTTTAAAATTTATAGTTTAAGCCCTTTTTGGATATTTTGTGTATTTGATATTAAGTACATCGCACCACATATCATTCTGTATATCGATAGCTTCTCTACTTACTGTGAGCATTTAATGGAAATGCAGAGTACAAATTCCACAATTCTTCTATGTGAAAAAAGCAAGCTGGTGTTGATTTTCAATATATACTTCCAAGCAGTTGGTTTCAAGTTAAAAATTTATTTGTGCATATAACCCTGTCCAACAAGTCTTTATACAGTTGCAATATGTTGTACGAATTTATTTTTGCCTTTATGTCATCTGTGGTATTGACTGGATTACAAAATCAAATTTGAAATTGGGTATTAACACCAAATTCTCTTGCATAGAAAATGACAATACCAGTAAAATTAACCACTTAATGTGTTACTTACTTGGTAATTTGTCATCAATAAATTAAAGCAAATACTGAAATAGCAATGCATCATGTTTAGGCACTATTCCATTAAAATCATCAATGCATTACAAGATTTCTTTTGTATTTGCCTCCATACACATGATCAACAAAGAGCATTTTAGTGACAACAAACCTATGTATACACAGTGACAAAACAACAGCACATCGGACGGAAATGGGAGGTCACTTTTGAGATGAAAAATAGCTTCAATGAAACACTAAAAATATTGACACTGTGCAACAGCAATTTACATCGACTGACAGATCACTACTGAGTTTGTAACTGCACTAACTGGGTTCAATATCTAACAAACACTGTTTGCAGAGTACAGCTTAGTGTTTACACAATAACAATGATAAAAGTCCTGAATTGGAATGGCCACAATTATTTTTCTATCAAATCTTGTTCTGACAATTCTCAGCACCTCTTCAATTAAACAATTAAAAATTGTTCTGCAAAACTAATCTTCGAAACATTTTTTTCTTTTTTGAAACCTTAATTGACATAACACTGGAATGTCAAAAGAGAACTATTAAATCGTTACTAATAAATTAAAACAAAAATGTGTATGTTTTGTGTTACCAAGTCTTACTCATTTTGGAAATTTTGCTCTGTCGCCAATACATATGCATGATTTAAAGTAAAAAATGCACAATTGCAGGATTCTAACCTACTATTTCAATCTGCATTAATTCAGATTTCTTATATATACAATGAATTGCATTCATATATGGAATTAAACTGTTGATTCATAGCATAACATATAAACATTGTACACGTATGTAATCATGTCTAAGAAGAACAGAAACAAAATCACAACACAAAAGTCTCAACCATACAAAATCAAATATATAAATACTATCACAACTAACAAATAATGTAACAAATACACTTAACATCACTTACAACAGAAACGACTGATCCAGGTCAAATCCAGTAATGAACAAATATATTTTTATGAGCAAAACTCGTGAGTATATAAACATGTTCATTACATTACTTGGGAACTTCTATATTTGAGGCGCGTCGTGGGAAAACTGGACTTAATGCATGTGCGTAAAGTGTTGTCCCGGATTAGCCTGTGCAGTCCGCACAGGCTAATCCAGGACAGCACTTTCTGCCTACAGTGGATTTATGTTTAGAAGAGACTTCCTTGAAACAGAAAATACCATGAAAGCGGAAAGTGCCGTTCTGGATTAGCCTGTGCTGACTGCACAGGCTAATCCGGGACGATACTTTATGCACATGGATTAAGACCAGTTTTCCCACGATGCACCTCATTTCTATTTCACGATACTCTGTTCTCTATTTAAGTAAAATCCTGGTACTTTTTACAATGATACAAAAACACATGATTTTGATTTGGTTTGGCAACTTGCAACTGATCGTAATAACTTTATAACATCTGAGTGAAAAAAGGTCAAAGGCTAGACATAAGTTTAAACTTACATTGTGTTCATTTTAGCTTCTCACAAAAATGACCCCAAAAAAGGAAATGTTTTAAATGAAAAAGATAAAACTGCACCAACCTTGAGCAATTTCACATTTCAGAATACACGATAATTAAATATGCAATCAGCATAATGATCTCACATGTAGCTGAATACATGTATATCTAGCAATTTCTTTTAAATATCTATCTTTATTCTATATGTCTATATTCCTAAGTGATGTTCAATCCATCACTTGGGAACTTCTATATTTGAGGCGCGTCGTGGGAAAACCAAACTTAATGCATGTGCGTAAAGTGTCGTCCCTGATTAGCCTGTGCAGTTCGCACAGGCTAATCCAGGACGACACCATAAGCACATGCATTAAGACCGGTTTTCCCACGACGCGCCTCATTTCTATTTCATGATACTCTGTTCTCTATTAAAGTAATATCTTGGTACTTTTAACAGTGATACAAGCAACACATGATTTTGATTGGTTTGGCAACTTGCTACTGAGCGTAATAACTATAACATCAGAGTCAAAAAAGGTCAAAGGCTAGACATTGTATAGTTTAAACATACATGTGTTTATTTTAGCTTTTCACAAAAATGACCCCAAAACTGCACCAACCTTGAGCAATTTCACATTTTAGAATACAGGATCAATAAATATGCAATCAGCATAATGATCTCACATGTAGCTTGAATAAAATTAATGGTTGCTATAAATACAATCCTTACATTAAACTTTTCCATTTTAACAACATATACACGCATGTCTAGCAATTTCTTTTAAATGTCTATCTTATTTTCTTTGAGATTCTGCAAATATTTTTTACACATTTTCACAAAATGTGAACGTAATGGTAAATAAGGACTGCAAGATGTTAGTAAAGAACTATAAAATGTTGGGGTTATTGGTAATATCAAATGGTTACCATTATTTATTTTCAGATAAAATACAACAACTAAAATTTAACATGTGACACTGGCAACTAACAGAAATTTTAGCACCATTTGTTTTCATCAACAATAAATCTCATCTTGACAAATAATTTTATGCATTTATAAAAAACCAAGCCTTTTTTTAACATTCCAACTTCCAAAGCAGGTATGTAAAAATACATTATAAATCTTTTGACAGAAATAAATATCAATGCTCATGATTTTGTTTTACAGTTTGTGGGTATAATTCCTAATAATAAATGTCATATAAATATATCAGCATAATACAGACAGACCTACATTTGAGCCATTTCGTGGGAAACCCAGGCTTAATGCATTTGCGTAAAGTGTCCTCCCAAATTAGCCTGTGCAGTCTGCAGAGGCTAATCCAGGAGGACACTCCGCTTTAATGGTATTTCTCTTCTCTACACAAATCCATTATAGGCATAAAGTGTCGTCCCGAATTAGCCTGTGCAGACTGCACAAATCCATTATAGGCATAAAGTGTCGTCCCGAATTAGCCTGTGCAGACTGCACAAATCCATTATAGGCATAAAGTGTCGTCCCGAATTAGCCTGTGCAGACTGCACAAATCCATTATAGGCATAAAGTGTCCTCCCAAATTAGCCTGTGCAGTCTGCACAGGCTACTCCAGGAGGACACTCCGCTTTATAGGCATAAAGTGTCGTCCCGAATTAGCCTGTGCAGACTGCACAAATCCATTATAGGCATAAAGTGTCCTCCCAAATTAGCCTGTGCAGTCTGCACAGGCTACTCCAGGAGGACACTCCGCTTTATAGGCATAAAGTGTCGTCCCGAATTAGCCTGTGCAGACTGCACAAATCCATTATAGGCATAAAGTGTCATCCAGAATTAGCCTGTGCAGACTGCACAAATCCATTATAGGCATAAAGTGTCATCCAGAATTAGTCTGTGCAGACTGCACAAATCCATTATAGGCATAAAGTGTCATCCAGAATTAGTCTGTGCAGACTGCACAAATCCATTATAGGCATAAAGTGTCATCCCAAATTAGCCTATGCAGACTGCACACGGCTAATCCGGGACGACACTTTACGCACATGCATTTAGCTCGATTTTCGCGTGACACGCCTCATTTATAATTATCATTTTCTTCATCCAAATTTCCAATCATTATTTCATTGCATCTTATACAAGATGTAAGCAAATAAACGCCCTTTTGCCATCGAACATTGGTACATGTACACACAAAAGTACTTCAATGCTCAAAACGATTGCTTACAGGATGCATGTATTGTGCAGATGAATTTTTCGGAGCACAAAGTGTGAAAAATTCAGCACAAACAAAAGTAATCATTATTCAACATGCTTTCAATGCATAATACATTGTATAAGGGTAATGAATAAATTATACAAGAGCTGTCTCAGGACAGCACACTCGACTATTCACACCGCTTTGTCTGAGTTATGGGCCTTGGTCAGTTACAATTAACCTGAATATTTCAAAGAAGGGCATAATTCTGCTAAATTGCAGGTCAGAGTTATAGGCCATAGTCAGTGACCTTACATAATAACCCTAAAGACATGTGTGAAGTTTCAATTGAATATCTGTAGTAGATATAGAGATATCAACTTGTTGCACACAAACTTTAAAATGAATTTTCTAATTACAAAAAGGGGCATATTTCTGCTAAATTGCAGACAGAGTAATGGACCTTCGTCAGTGACCATACATAATGAACCTGAAAACGTGTGCGAAGTTTCTATTGAATATCTGTAGTAGTTACAGAGATATGTACTTGCACACAAACTTTAAACTGAATTTTCAAATTACAAAAAGGGGCATATTTCTGCTAAATTGCAGATCAGAGTAATGGACCTTCGTCAGTGACCATACATAATGAACCTGAAAACGTGTGCGAAGTTTCTATTGAATATCTGTAGTAGTTACAGAGATATGTACTTGTACGCAAACCTTAATCCGAATATTCAGTTTTCACAAAAAGGGGCATAATTCTGCTAAAATGCTGGTCACAGTTACAGCCAGCATTACGGTGACACCGATGTTGACAAATAGTAGAATAGCTAAAAAAGCTATTTTTTGTAGAATAGCTAAAATAATTCAGTGAATAGTCGAGTTAAAAAATCACAACCAATAAAATAGTATGCCCAGTTTTGTCCACCGAGATAAGAAAATGAAAAAAAAACAAAAAACAAAAAAACAGTTCATCAATGCAGCAACAACATACATTTACTTATCAGCTTAAAACTAAGAACCAGGCATTATGTTCCCATGTTCTGAACAACAACAACAATAAAGTCTAAATGTTCAATGAAAAATCACAGATGCAGAACAACGGCAATCACACTGTGATATTGTATAGGTTTTTTTTCCTTCTTTTCAAAATAAAAAAAATGAGGGATACAATGCTAAATACTGTTCACCTAAGTTAAGGCAGAAAGTTCTGTGTTTTATGTTTCTCAAAAGAATGGTGGGCTGACATGTCTAAAGTAAAACCCACATGACTTGGTAGATTGTGGGCTGACCTGTCTAAAGTAAAACCCACGACTTGGTAGATTGTGGGCTGACATGTCTAAAGTAAAACCCACATGACTTGGTAGATTGTGGGCTGACATGTCTAAAGTAAAACCCACCCAAATGGTAGATTGTCAAACAAAACATTTTGGTCAAATACTTTTGAAATACGAACATTTTTTATTTGACATATTCCAAGGCTCTGCCAATGAAATAGAGTTCTACAAAAATAAAATGAATTTGATAAAGGACGATGTAAAAAAAATGCGTTTTTGTGGGGGTTTTTTAATTTGAAAATGCAGTTGAAGAGAACTACTGGTAACTACAGCCACTGTCTATAACAGATAACCATTTAACACAATGTGCTCAGGGAAGATAAGCACAATACATCAAAGGACCACAACCATGTACATAATATGAGGCGCGTCGTGGGAAAACCGGACATAATGCATGTGCATAAAGTGCTGTCCCGGATTAGCCTGTGCAGTCTGCACAGGCTAATCCAGGACGGCACTTTCCGCCTACAGTGGATTTATGTTTAGAAGAAACTTCCTTGAAACAGAAAATACCATAAAAGCGGAAAGTGTCGTCCTGGATTAGCCTGTGCAGACTGCACAGGCTGATCCGGGACTACACTTTACGCAGATGCATTAAGTCCGGTTTTCCCAAGACGCGCCAAATATCGTGATCCGATTGAGACCAACTTATAGAGTAAACGAAACTAGCCATTCCACTAATTAATCACCATTCTCATCAATTGCCACCCATCAACTCTGCTTTCAGTTTATTAGCAATCTGTCGCCTCATCTCAATTTTCTTCTGTTCTTCCTCGGACAGCTCCGGTTTTTTCTCTTCCGTTTTAGAACCCTGCAATGTCTGTCTTGCTGCTCGCGCCGATGCGGGTCGACCTGGGTCGCTCTGTTCCGCTGACAGAAGCTGCTTTTCTCTCTCTTTCTTCTTCATTGCGATGAGTTTGTCTCGCTGTTGTCGGAGGTATTCTTGCCGTTTCTTGATTTCCTCCTCATTCATTCCTGCCATAGCAGCCTAGAAAAACATATGAGTGATCAAGCAATAAATTAAATATACATATTTTGGCGAAATAAAGTCTACATCAATATTCTGTATATTTTGTCAGCCACATTATGTTTCAATAATGTAACAACATTTTGTTATTTTCTAAATTGGTGTAACAGATCAGGTCACATGAATATGAATATTCTCTTGGTATAATAAACCTTTTTTCGGTCGTTAACGTCCGCAGAGGCCAGAAATATGGGTTAAATGCTTTTAACGCAATTTAAGGGCCTCTGTGGACATTAACGAGGGAAAAAAGGTGATTGTCGCTATTATAACATAAAAACATACATCAAGAGTAATAAAACTGAAACAAATGGGTAATTGACTATAAAAACATATTTCTTTATGGTATGGAGTAACCCAAAATCACGCACCTGTTTGTTTATAGTTTTTAATATTTATAACCAGGGCCCCATTCTGCCGAGCTGGAGTCGCACTACATAGTCGCCATTTTGTTCCATTGTTTTCCTCGATTCGAATTTTAAAATTGGATTTTTAATGGATTTCAGCGTGCATATATTTAATTGTAGTAAACTGTATATGAATCATGATATCATGTGCTACTAATATCGACCAAAAGTACGAATTTGCACGCGTTCAATAATGGACTATTAATAGTAACAAGGAGGGCCGGGTAATAAAGCCTTCCTAAAACATAAAGCCGGTCGCATGATTTTACTGAATAATACAATAATTTTGACGATAACTGAACGCTTTTTGTTCGTTAACACACCATAATAACGGTCTGAAAATGTACTTTTTATGCTATAATTTGAATTTAAATCAGTCAAATTTATTATGTCATTTGTAAAAAAACATCCCAAACCATGTTCAAAATAGTAACTCAATATATTTAAATAATTAAAGCTGTGACAAAACCAATATCAATAAATATATTTTGTGTGGGAATAAGTCAGGTATCAATAGGACTAAGAATTTTTGATTTATGAAATATTGCTTACTAAAAAAAACACTGGTAACCAGTGTTTGACTCTATACTTACCTGTACTTGAACAAGACCTGTGCTGATTATTCTTGGTTAAATGGTTTCAGGCTGTCAACTCGCACTCAGTGAAAAAGAAGGAAAAAAATAGGAGCTTTCTTTTAAAAAAAGTAGGAAAAAAGTAGAAAAAATATATATTTCTCGTCAAAAAGTAGAAATTTTTAATCACTTACTATGGCATACTTATGTTCAAACTGACTCACAAATGTAAATTACCCTTCAATGTTAACAATAGCCAACCTTTCAGCTTGAGGAATGTGATCATGGGACATCTACCCGAAATCCCAAATAGTTTTTATTAACTAATTATACAAACATACCAATAACTAGCTCAATATGAACATAAGGTTATGACTACATGTACACTGCAGATTATGGTACATCAATAGCAAACCAGCCTGCAACATTTCACTGAGATACTACTACCAATAGTATCAAGCAATTTGAAATCAAATGTCTTTTTTAGTCTTTTGTACTCCCAGTTGTATCTGAAAATCTTTGCCTACTGTTTATTGGAATTAACGTCATACTCATCAGCCAGTTATAATATGGCGATTTCCAGCTTTTCATGGTGGAGAAAGACAATAAAAACATGAAGGCACCTGGGTAGAACTGGTAGCTTTCTTACTTGAAAGAATCTAACCCCATTAAGGCTTGCACCTACTGTAGTTTGAGCCTCAAGTGGTAAGGGGCAAGTGATCAAGTCAGAGACTTTACCCACATCAAGATATCTGTGAATTCATATGTCCCTTGAATTTGTTTTACGCCAATGGGTAGGGAGGACATAAGGCTAGTGAATAGGTGAATTCAGCATGACTTACCACCATTTACAAACACACACAGATTTCCAAAATATTGGTTTGACATTTACAAAATCAAGGATTTGGTTATACTCCATCTTTGAGATTATTTTTCATAATATAAAAGGAACAGCACTCCGTACATGATAAAGAAGTAGACTACAACCTGCTAGATTTCTGAGGCAGCCAGGCATTTATCCCAGATTCTAAATATCTAATTATTGTATACATGTATGTATTTGAATTAGCAAAAAACATTATTTGATCAAAGATCTGCATAAACTCTACACTAGACATTTTTTTCTGGAAAGTACACTGAGCTCCATCAGTAAACCCACCATTGGGAACAAAACCAAAATTATACCTAAATTATACCTACACTTGTATATGGTAATAGATTCATTTTTCAGTGTACATGACTTAACTTAATTGTAAATACCTTTTAAATATCTAAGAACCTTTAAAAGGCCTGTGAATACAAATCAATGCATGTCCGAGTCAATACATACAATATAAATAGTATCAGACAACAATCAAATTAGCAGGGGAAGGTACCACATTGTCCCATCTACACAACAAATCTATAAATAAATGTTGTTCTTTTTCATATAAAACATTCTTTAATTCATCTCAATTTCTGGCAAACTAAAAATGTAGGAATAATAGGAGATTTTTAACCAAAAAGTCGTAAAAAGTATGAGTGAATCAAAAAAGTAGGAAAAAGTAGGACCAGTTGACAGCCTGTGGTTTTTATTAATAAACACTCTCATGACTGACCTGTCATGCTGATTTGTGTTATTATACTCATCAACTTTAATAGAATGTGTTATAATGTTGACATCAGATTAGGAAACATTTTGCTTTCTATTTATTAGGAACAGATCAATTTATGGTTTGTAAACCTTAAAGGGACTAATTCACAGATGTTTGTATTTCTTAAAATATGCCATTAAATGTCTCAGCTGGAACAACTTAAGCATCGTAACTAAACAATTCCAGTATTATAACAAGACAAGCATAAACAAAGAACAAATGTGCCACTGGGGATCGAACCCACGACCTCCGGATCAAAAGTCTGACGCCTAAACCTACGACCTCCAGATCAAAAGTCTGAGGCCTAAACATACGACCACCAGATCAAAAGTCTGACGCCTAAAACTACGACCTCCAGATCAAAAGTCTGACGCCTAAACCTACGACTTCCGGATCAAAAGTCTGACGCCTAAACCTATGACCTCCGGATCAAAAGTCTGACGCCTAAACCACTCGGCCAATCTGATTTATATACATGTCAGTGTAATTTTTACACTTCATAATTTTATCCATTTAAACCGATGATTACTCATCAACGAAACATAATTTCCAATCTATTTCTCTGTCAGTAGTGCTATATCGCTCCTTTATATACAGTTTTATTTTATTTTTGGAATCTGTGACTTAAATTTTGGAAATAGCAATAGAAAAGCTCTTTAAAATTTACATTTTACAAAACAATTTCCATATGAAAGGGACGCACAAGATGTTTGGTGAACCCACATTTATGAAACGTAGTGGCAAACTGATTTCACCACTGCTACATACCGCTGCTTTCTTAACAGCCCCTGACCCCCCTTCTTCCGTCTCTGTCTGCGCCTGTTTGAGCCAGTTGGCGGCCGCCTCGCTGCTGCTGACCTTGGACGGCACGTTCGTCATTGGCAACAGGCCTGGACCCAGCACAGTCTGGGACAACCCTGCTGCCTGGGAACTGGTGGCCCCTTTGGCAGCGTGCCTGGTCCCACTTGGAGAAGTGACTTCTATTTTTGGTTGACTGACGCCGGGCGTACCTATCACAGGCTGGTCGGAGAGGATGTGGAAATGTTTAGTATAGCTGCTCTTTCGCCATTTTCAAATCAAATAATAGAACTTTTCAACAATAAATCGGTAATAAACGTAACATCTGTAATGATTACAAATAAATAGTCTTAATCATATTCCAAACTTTAACCATTAAAATAATTTAACATTGGTAAACCTACGACAAGTAACCGTTTGTTTGTGTTCAAATTTTTGTTGAAAAAAGTTTTTTCAGTGCTTTTATATAAATTTCCCTTATGACAAAAACATCATTATCCTAAAAATTAGATTGTATTATTGTGAGCCATATTAACACAGCTTAAAAACTTGATAAGCTTTTTGTTGTTCCAACAAAATCTTGTGTTCAAAGTTTCCTGCTGAACATAAAATGTGAACATGTGTGTGAGTGTGTATTTGACAGAACTGAAAATCAACAGGACTGTGTGTGACATTGTGCTTTTGATGACGAGATCTCACCTGTTCCTTCTTTGGCACCTGGGCTTTAGCAGGGGCTGGTACAGGGATCAGTGGGGCCTTACCAGCACTCTTCCCCACAGCCAAACCTACCATCGCCTGTAGAAGGGGAACATAGATAGAATAAGATTGAGCACTGATAATGCAACCATTAGAAGATATGTACACGAGCGGCTTGATTAACAGCATTTTATTTTTGAGAAACAAACTGTAGTTTTACTGACAGTGACTGATACAATGACATTTGCTACCAATTGATATACACATTTAAAGCAACATTTTGATATCAATAGATAAATTTCAATGAAATGGTTACCAGTTATGACACAACACTGTATGACTAGTTATTTCCACAGTCATATAATTTCACTGTATTTGCAGATGGTACCATAGGTTAAAACAAGAGATGTTTGTAAAACATGTGTGCCCCCCCAACTTGCAGCCAAGTTGTGAATATATGCAATTGTTAAGAATTTTTTTTAATATGCAATCCCAAGCGAGGTCTCGATATATGGTATCTATATATGAAGTTTCATTAAAATATCTCGATGCGTTCTCAAGTTATTGAGCAGAAACCGTTTTTCTATTTTTAGTAACGGTGACCTTGACCCCACCCACCCCATATGCAATCCCAAGCCAGGTCTCAATATAAGGTATCTATCTATGTATGAAGTTTCATTAAAATATCTCAATGTGTTTTCAAGTTATTGAGCGGAAACTATTTTTCTATTTTTAGTAATGGTGACCTTGACCCCACCCACCCCATATGTAATCCTAAGCGAGGTCTCAATATAAGGTATCAATGTATAAAGTTTCATTAAAATATCTCGATGCGTTCTCAAGTTAATGAGCGAAAACCGTTTTTCTATTTTTAGCAATGGTGACCTTGACCTTTGACCTCAAAATGTATAGGGTTCTTTCTTTTCTCCCAAGTAACCAGCATACCAACTTTCATGATCGTAGGTCAAAGTGTTCTCTAGATATCGTGCGGAAACGAAATGGTCTACGGACAGACCGACAATCCGACCATCCGACCGACCGACCTACCGACGGACGGACATGTGCAAAGCAATATACCCCCACTTCTTCGAAGGGGGGCATAAAAAAAAGAAGACCTGTATTGCTCCACTGATGCAGATGGCCATATGCAACGGACCAGAATCATTTGTGCAACTGTAGTACCAGACTGCCCAGGGAACATTTCTGTTAAGTTTCATCAAAGCCTGTCCAATGGTTTTAGCGGAGATGTTGTTTAAAGATTATTTAAAGATTTTGAGCTCTGGCGGCAATCTTGTGTAGCTGACCTGAACGATTTGAACAACTCAGGGCAAGGCAGACGATCACCCAAGGAACATTTCTGTGAAGTTTCTTCAAAGCTAACAACCTGTGGGAGAACATTTACCTGATTCAACTTCTGTTGTTCAGTCTGTCTGTTGGCGTCCAATTTCAGGAACTCCTGTTTCGACAGCTCCATGGCTTTCTGCATCTCTTCTTTGTCCTTGGTCGTCTTCAGCTTCTTCTGTTCCTCTTCATACTCACGTTTTGACTCCCTGTAACATGTGAACATTGCGACATTTGGCACAGTTATCAACCATAGTTGAAATTCTTGTTCTTGTAGATTTAATTGTATGTTCAATATTTTATTAGCTTTTGCTGTTACTGGCTACCTTATATCTTTAGATCAGATGCTTTAATATTAACAAATCAAACCGTTAAATGTACATTGAACCTTGGTGAATTATGGTGAGACACATAAAATGTCTACATTTAAGTGTGAAATTCTGTTTATCTAAATATTGATCACTGAATTAAACTTTACGTTCTTTCTTAAGTTATGGACACTGAAAAAAAGTATTTATTTGAAAACAAAGATTAAATACGGTACATACTCAAGCACCCTCCTCATGATCTCTTCCTCACTGTCCTGGGGGTGGTTGGGTCGGGGGGCGGGGGGAGGGGTGGTGGCCGACCCCTCCATGAGACTGTCAGGCAGTGCCCCCTGATGCTTCAGTATCAACATCAGGGCCTGCTGCTGTAGCTCGATGTTCTTCTGCGTCATCATTGTCACAAATATCTCGTAGTCCTCCATGGCTAACACCAGCTCGAATAACCCCTGCATAGTATTGAAAATATCGTTAGAAATTGTGCACACCAATAAACAGACTGACATTCAAAATTAACTACTTGGCAACATGTTCCAACCAGCCCTCAACAATGTTGGGAAACGCATGTTTACAGTTCAAGCATGCCCTCGATAGCGTTTTGGAAATACACCTTTGGTAAAAATTGTGCACACTAATTACATGCTTAACAGACATACATTCAAAATTAACTACTCTGCAAACATGTTCCAACATGCACTCAGTAGCGTTTTGGAAATACATATTTGTTACAAATTGTGTATAGCCTGAACAAATTAACCTTGTCAACTTTTATCAGATTAATTTAATGAATGAATTATTTCCAACATTTATTCTCAGTTTAGTTAACTGACTTGTTATAAAGTTTTATGAGTTTATTGATGAGCATCTAACTCATAACTGCATTTTCAACCAAAAAAAACTGCTTTACATGATTTCCATAATTCATCGTTATCATTTATAATATTCATGCATAAAGGTCATTGTCAGGTCAATTTTTCCAAGCTAAACACCAATAACAAGCTAAACAGACTGCCGCTGAAAAACAATAACTACCTACAAAACAAACTGAAATAATTTCAGGCACAATCAAATAACTGTTTCAATCAAAACTTATTTTATTTACAAAATGATGTTTTTGTTGTATTGTTTCTCAAGTCAATATTTTTACAGTGGACAATCCACCAAACAAGCAGTTTTGCTGCTCAAATGGGCAAGGCGCTCGGACAAACATAAAGTATGGGTAGATCTGAGACGGTAATTCCTACACACCTGGAACACTTCCCTGAGATCCTTCTTCGAGTTCATGTCTTTGAGTGCTGATATGATCTGATCATGGCTCAGTTTGGTGTCCTTCATGAACGCATCCAGCAATGACTGCACCTGCAATGATCCCCACATGCATCAGTACCTAACCAGCTAGCTCAGTTGGTAGAGCGCTGGACTACAAATCCGAGGATCGCGGGTTCAATTCCCATCCCGGCCACATAACTTGTGTGGGGATTGGTCATGAAATTATTCCTACGGCCATTCTCCCCCTACCTCTGATTCAAGTAGGGCAGTTGTCAGTTACTGGCATAAGTATGTGCACTCAGTACTGGTAAACCAGCTTACCCAGGAAAAGTGTGAGTAGGTTAACTGACCGCCGTTATATGACTGAAATACTGTTGAAAACGGCGAAAAATCCAAACAAAAAAAAACAAACAAACAAAACCTAACAGTGTCATACTAGTACTTAGCATACTGTATTGCACAACAGGGCTTTTTTCAGAGGATAGTGATGGGACCCTGGCTGTTGGTTTTGAGAAATGTATCCCAACATATACTTGATAAAGGGGAACAAAAAATCCAGGTGTAAAGTCAACTTTTGTGGAAAAGTACATGATTTTATTAAAATTTGGCTCAGGACAATGCCTATATTTAGCCCCTGCAAAAGAAGGTAAAAATGCCCTGCAGTGCACAACTGTTGGCAGATTTAAAAGTGTAATTGGCTGACAATTTCTGGTTAATTAAAATAATTTGAAGAAATTGATAACAGATCACCCAAGGAACATTCTTACCAAGTATGGTTCATTTCCACCAAGTGGTTTCAGATGAGAACATTTTCAAATGTGGGGCGTCGAAGGAAAACCGGTCTTAATGCATGTGCCAGATGCGGGATGACACTTTAAGCACATGCATTAAGACCGGTTTTCCCACGACATGCCTCAGATGTATTAGATCTACACTATTTTTCACATAAAATTTGGCATTCAAATCAGCTGAAAGGACGGAGAATGACACCATGGTCCCTGTTCACAAAGGATTAACTGCAGGATCAAGATCAATCTTAGCTATCTTGATCTTCTAGCTCAAATAAGCAGAATCTCAAAAATATTTTATTTTCGAAATACCTTTTCTTCAAGATAAAATAACACTAATTTGTGTTAAGTTTTGATTAATAAATTTATTTTCAGATAGAAAACCTACGCTGAAAGGAGTTAATTATTATGTAAAATATATATTTGTCCAATTATTAAACTTGATCCAGATATTTAGTGAATGCCACTTTTTTGAGTCTGATCCTGAAATATATGGCTCAAGTTAATCTAATTCTTGAACTTTAAAATCAGACTCAACTTGTTTTGTGAACATGGGGCCTGTAGATCTCTCCCTACATGTATGTATACTTACCACATCCTTGTATTCATTGTGAACTGATTTGTATTCTGGCAGATCACTGACACTGGGATCAAAAACTGAAAACAGAACATCACGTTTTAATGTCATTATTTCTGGTACAAACAACTGCAATATTAATTTCAATATAATGTAATGTTACGGTTTGGAAAGATGGTTACCTGTAAAAAAAGTCATATAAGTCATAACAAAGTCTTAACTTACGAAGAAAAAGATGTTAATGTTAATTTTTTGTGGAAATGAAACCGCTTCGATAAAAATAATGAAAAATATATGTAACCAAAGGGTGCAGAAACATAAGGACATTGCACAATTTAAGAAAGTTAAGTTGTTTTCTTAAAGTTGTATAAATACGGGCCATTGAATGAATTCCACTCATTTAATTATTTTTAATACAACATCTGAAAAGTACATGTTAACTTTATTTCAACAATAATGCTTCCAGTAAACTTTTTTCGACATAAGTTCATAAGATTATCTGATTTTTTATATATGCAGTTTTAGTCAAGTCAACTAAATACATTCCCTCAACTTCATGGAAAATAGGAGTCACAGAAAATCTTACGCATAAATTAGTCATTATAATACTAGTAGTATGTGTTTATCATATATCATGTCCGAATATACAGTAATTACCAGTAATACATGTACTGTTATATAACAAAACTGTCCTGTTTATAAAAAATATAATATATGAATGTGAAATGTCTTTGGTTGATAAAATGATAAAACTGAGTGGAATTAGACTAAGTGTTCTAGTGTTCTGAGTTCAATAATCAGTTATAATACATGTGTATGAGCAAGAAAGAATGTTTTGAATTATTTATCAGTTATAATACATGTGTATGAGCAAGAAAGAATGTTTTGAATTATTTATATCAGTTTCCATAGTTAGAGTCAGCAGTTAAGATTAAAATATTGCTTTGAAGCACACAGGTAAATATTGCTTTGAAGCACACAGGTAAATATTGCTTTGAAGCACACAGGTAAATATTGCTTTGAAGCACACAGGTAAATAGTGCTTTGAAGCACACAGGAAAATATTGCTTTGAAGCACACAGGTATATATTGCTTTGAAGCACACAGGGAAATATTGCTTTGAAGCACATAGGTAAATATTGCTTTGAAGCACACATGTAAATATTGCTTTGAAGCACACAGGTAAATTCCTATTCAATACAGTCAAGCTGTCTAAAGGTGATAATAATGCACCTATCAATATTTCCCCCCCCCCCCTCCAGCAGGGGAGCTGCGGGCTGGCCCAGGGGAATTTGATGAATTTTATGGGGAGGGGGGGGGGGGCTACTTCCATACCCTAAAGCCAAACATGTATGTCTAAATCCCCTCAGTGGAAGATGCTTAATTCAAAATTCAAATGTGCCAGAGGGCCAATATTACCGGGATCTAAAATACAACCAAAATCTAAATCTATTTTGTTGTATTTCCCAGGACCCGGATTCATTCAACGTGTCAAAGTCCCACCTGTCGGGAATTACTCTCAATTAAAAGTCCCGTATATGCCCGCCAAGTGATGTGTACTCTTCTTTAAAAGTGTGGGAGAGGGGTAACAGTTAGGGGTGTCACGCTATTAGAAATCCATATTGCGATATAATGCGATATTTTTTAATTTATCATGAAATTTATTGCGATATACTGCGACCTGTGTATTTATGTATTTAATAAGGTTAAAACTGATACAATCATTATAAACAGCACAATATTTTATAGGAATTTTTTTCACCTATGTTGATGGCAGGCGCAACAATAGCAACTTATAAACAGCCGATAGAAAAGCAAGGCAAGTATGAGCAACTGTTGTCTCTCAAACCGACTATCATGGCTGTTCACTGTATTTATTATATTACATACAGAGTAATTGTTTACATGTACAGGTACTTTAGTCATGGTGACACTGTATATTTGTTGTGTGGCTTTGTGCATAAACTATGTATACATTTCACTCTGTATTTTAACTGGAAACAATGTATAAGGTTTAATGTATTATTAATCATAAACATTTGAAGAGAAAACATGTATACCACACATAAATGGAATATTATTGGTCGCCAGCATAATATTGCGATACTTTATTGCAGAATCAAATATTGCAATAAACCAAGATACCGGTATATTGTGACACCCCTAGTAACAGTGGGCGGAAATATGACTTCATTTAAATATGTGACACAAAACTTTGTTGAATTCTTTAACCAATACGAGTTTTCAAAGGCCTAGTTTAATCCTCCTTTATTTGACCCCCCCCCCCAAATCTGGGGTATTGTACCCATGTGTATTGGTACCCAGCTGTGGTCACAGTGTGGTGGCCCTTATCAGCTGATATCACTACACTGCTGCAAAGGAAACCATGCACTAAGCCATTCCTCAGTCAGCTGAAAGAAAAGATTGCAGATAATGATAAGAGATTTTATGGTTGAATACCCCTGGGAGATGCCAGCCATTCCTTAAACTTGGCCTTTAAGTAATTAAATATATGGTACCCCAAATATCCTAGAACTGACTGATGAGAATAAAATAATGCATAATTTTATAATCATTATTGTGAATATTTATTGACTCTGAGTCTGCATCACAGGCATTCAAGAAAAAAAATGCTTAAATGTTTACATTTAAAAGGCTAATATACTGAAAATGGTGGTCAAAATTGGTAGATGCAACAGCAATTTAAACATCTGCATTTTAATAATACATGGATGGATAAGTTTATTGTTGCAAATATCAATAGGAATTTATGAAAAGTAAAACTTTAAGTTGTTCACCCCTAAAATGGTCTTTCAGTGATTAGCTGTTTATAAAAAGTAACAGAAAATGTATTGCATGGCATTATTTATTATAAAAAGATAAACATTAGTGAAAATCAGCCTGTTTTCTACAAAGTAACTGTAAGGTAAATTTGGCTAAAGAAAATGTTCAGCCATGGGGGGGGGGGGGCCTTTTACAACATATCATTTTATATCATTTGACAGTAGTTGCAACATTACAACTCCCAGCTATATGACCGGGTTGCTGGGAGTTGCAATTGTTAAGGATCGTTTTCATACCAACCCGCCGCCAAGAATCCAGTCGGCAACTTTGAATATTATCAAAATAAAATGTTTCTGGAGCAAATGGACACCAAAATATCATAAAGCTGTGCTTAAAATAGTTTATCCTTTGCAATGAAAACTGCTGAGGAGTGCCGAATTGAAAACGTAATTTTATTAACCCAAAGAAAAACTACAAAAAAAAAAGAGATCGGGCTTTTCGTCGTTTGAGCGGAGTTCTGTACCAAAACAATCATGCACCTATGAACCTATACATGTCTTTGATAGTTATATGTGTGTTGATGCACTTTATTTTTTAAAATATTGTAAACAATAGTAAATGATCTCCTAGTTTTATTATATACATAAAATATTAACATAAATATACAATTTCATATACATACCCTCACTGTATGACTGAATATTGGTGGAACAAAGATAATAGGCCTATATATTATTTGTTTATTGTTATGTCCCCAAAAAGTGGGAGGCATTATTTATTGCACTTGTCCATCTGCACGTATATATGCATGAAGTTCCCGAAATTGTATGGACTCAACTCCTCTTTAACTGTTGTGTGAATTTGGCTCAAACATTTACAGATGTAGAACGTTTATGTGTAGATGACCGTAAAGGAAGGAATTTTGGCTGTGACAAATTTTAGACGAATTTAGACCCCTTATCATTATTTCCACTATAGAATATATATGAAAATAAATTTGTCGAGGCAAAAAGTAGTGTTGGCGACATGCCCTTTGTCTGTGTCCAAACATGTGTCGTACGTGGGGGCATCCATGTCTGTGACACATCTAGTTTCTAGAGCTATTCTGTTATTAATTAAAATATTATTTGAAAAGTAAATAGGAAACAAGCTTGAAGCTTGGCATTAATAGTTGAACCAACTGAAGGTGCGTAGTATAAATGACGACTTTTGAGATGCCCTAAAGGAACATGAGATGTAGGATTATTATGAGCATTTATCAACAACGGTCAGTTAAAATGTTATGTTTTATCGAGGCGTGAAATTTGGCTAGTCTGTTTTAAAGATGTAATGCCAATTTGAAAAGTTGTAATTTCAACATAAACTGTGTGACCGTCTATACGGCATGATTGTAATTCTGCTATGGAAAGATACGCAACCATTCGAGATAATTTTAGCATATCTGTAATAACATTAGTGTAACATTGTAGAGCTTACCGCCGGATATTTTGGTAGACTAACACGTAACGAGGATTTCATCAAGTGCCTTTTAAGGACTTATCATACACCGCAATATTTATGTGAACAGTTGAAATTTGGTCAATTCAATGCACATACCAATATGATAATTATAGTATATCGGGTATATTAAAAATAGTTCCAAAATAAAATCATATAGAAATCGTCATCGAGATTAGGTTTTGGGTTTTATAATTAAAACTTCAAATAAATTCATAATAAAATACAGTCAAACTATGCTTGGAAAGAATAAACTGTGAAATTTTGAATTGGGTATTTTGATTTGTTGTGGTTTATGATACCCTTTCAATAAGTATTGTAATTCAATTGAATGCCGTTTATCAAAAAAAGTCCTTCATTAACGGCAAGGACGATTTTGTAATTACAGGGTATGTAATGATCATTATTTAAATTATTGCTTGAAGCAACTGATAAACATGCATCTATTATTTGCGGCACGAGTTTGTGTGCAAAATGGCAATTGTCAAGTTCAAGGTGAAAGGCCACGCTTCTAACAAATGTTATTTATTCTTTAGAAACATAGTTTTAGCAAAAACAAATCAACTTCTCGTATCAGTTTACATAAATAACGCTTTTATAAGCGAGTATAGCATAAAAGACAACATGATTTTCCGCATATTTCTATCAATACGCCATTTTGTTTCGAACCTGAAGTGACGTATATTCTTCCCAACGCGTTAATTGTTTGATATATAGAATGTACAAATTACTTAAAAACTCGCGTTATTTCATTAAGTTACAATAACCTAAGACATAATTTATAGGATGTGTCAGATAAATGAAGGTTATACAAACATATTCTACTGTAAGTATTTGGCTACATTTGATAAAAATAGACTACACATAGTCCTTACTTTCTTCGTCTTAGAAATCTGCTATAGGGATCGTTTACTTAGTACCACTTTGTGTTATCAACTTATCAGTACTAGATAAATGATAAAAATATTGTATATTTGAGATCAATGGAAATGGATCCTTAGTAGTCTGGGCTTCCTGCTGTCACCACAACCGAGATCATAACCTTTATGGCCCCGACAAACAACGATGACAATATCCTGTGTATTCCTACACAATAACGTGTCAAAAGTAATATGAAGGTTTGACAAGTTGTGGGCATGGCAAATCCTGATTGCTGATTGGTTGATAGGTTCACGAATCATAATTATACTTGACTTAGATGTAATCTAATTTGTTGCAGTAGTTCAGCCTTATGCATTGGCAATTTAAATTCAACTATTTTTATAATCAAACTGTAAGAAATTTTTAAAAATGCAGCGTTTTGTTGTAAACGTAGTCAAAAGATAATAAAAAACAACAGCATTTTTCATGTAGTGTTTTAAATGTTTTTCAAAGCCCTATTACTGAATTATTTCAATACAAATGTTGTAGATAATTCAGATTTATGGCTACATAAGAAGCCCGTCTAATAAAATTGTACAAGATTGTAAAGGACGATGTTAACATAATAATATACAGCCTGTTGCTGAAACATTGACTTTATGAAATATGAGAAAATAGTATATCCCAAAAATGTTTCACTATCCCGATTATAGATATACTGAACATATATTGTAAGCAATATTATGATAATCTGCAGCATGCAAGTATTCTTTTAAAAGCAGATTAACGCGTACAAATAAAACAATACATAAATTGTCGGCATGTATGTGAGTAAGCATATCACATGCATATGCTTTTTCTATGTGAAACATCATAAAATGGATATGTTTTTTAGTTAAAGTGCATGACAAATTGAAAAAGACACATAAATACTTCACATTCATAAACTTTCACTGCACGTACATATTTCTTTTGTAGATGCTAATAATTATAGTCATAACACTTAGCAAACTGTGAAAGCGTTCTCGCACATTTGCAAGAGAGGTATCCAATTATCAAAACAACATCCTGTTTGTCACATGACATAATAATGGGTCGTATACAAACTGCCATTCATTCAAGGCATGATGACACATCGACTGTAAAAACTGACAACTTGAATATAGTTGAAAGTGAAAAATGCAACGGTTTAATAACAATCGGTTTATGAAAAATTAATACAAATGATACAAATGATTGTGAACTGTCTGAAAAGTGATGGGAGTTTTCTACTTTAAATATAACTTCTTTATTATTATACTTGTATGGAAATATAAAAGATTCAAAATAATTATGGATAAGCTAGATTGACTATCAACGAAAAGGTAAGTAATAAAATTTGGCATATTCTACTTATAAATGATGCATGTGCTAATTGTCATTTACTCGTCCCGCAAGACATTGTGTAAATACGATAAAATTCATTTTAAATAGCTGTTGTGACATGTTAAACGCAAGCACAATGACTTACAATACCTGAACACAAAATATTGTCATAAAAGAATTGTTGTAATGCCAATTTTTGTTAAAGAAATTTAGTAAGTAATAATGGCGACCTATCTTATTAATGGAGCGTTGGGATTTAACTATGTCATCAAGAAAATGGCAGCGGTAATTACTGAGCAGCGTACGGAAATTGCCAATGAACAAAATCACCGTTTTTAAGCATCAAACTAATAAGTTTCAAATTTTACATAAGCAACATTTTAATCTACTGACTTTTATCTACAAAATATTAAAAGTATGTCAAAACATGGCCGTTCACCTTTAAAAAATAGTACAAATATGTGTTTAAAAACAACATTAAAGTACATCATGGTTTGTAATTGACAATTCAAACTTTCAAATGATTCTTGTTTGTTTGTTCTTTTTTTTTTGGATTAGTTACGTTAAATAGCACATATGTCAGAATGCCATATCTGGATTAAACTTTTCGCAATATATTTTCTGACTTGATATCTTAAATAAGTAATGAAAACCAAAAATCTTCGTCACAAAACAGTAACAAGAAAATACATACACTTTTGGGTTAACATCAAATTAGTTTATAATCGGGTTTGTTGATACGTATTTATGAGAAACCTGTTTTGCGCAACCTAATTGTCCATACATTATTTCAATACTTGTGGAAACGAAGGTTGTATATTTCTTCTCACTTGAACCCCTTAAGTTCCATGTAAGTCTGCTGTCACATAAAAATCACTTCTTTTGCAGCTATCAGCAGAATAATTTTGCATTGTTTTTGCTCTGTATATGTGTGTTATGCAGCTGATCAAAGAGATGGTAACGCCTATTTTTAAGATACCAAGGAAACTGGCGATAACTACACATTGCAAATTGTATACTCATAAAAAGTTCGAAAAGAGGTTCCATGTTTATTTATTTTCATAAGTCTCTAAAAATAGCGTACACTCACGCATTAAACACTCCTTGAACATACAACCCCCCTTGACGCACACTACACTTGCATCCATCTGAGCAGTCAACACAGTCTTCGCACTGCCGATAACGCTTATCACTTTTAAATGTCTGCTTCCTTCATCGACCACCAAGGAGCGCCCATATGGCTATACTATTATAAGACATACTTTCTCTATCAAACAGCGCGAACAGCAATGCACTCTAAACGTTTTATTTGTGTCGATATACTCAGGTGTCTTCCTTTGCCTTTATACATTACTTTTAGACACTTCTTTGAATACTACTCCGCCCAATGAAATAACTGCCACCCCGTGTGAAAAACATAGTGTAGTGTAGCCTTTACTTTCCTTTTGTTTTGATCATCATTTCAAAACATCTGCAGTTATCGTTTTGTTAGAAATAGTTGTTTTGAACATTTCTTTACAAAGAACGTATAATTTGACGTCGATGATAATAGATATTGCTTTTGTTATGATGCATGTGGTTGTTGAAACACATGGTCTAATTCATGAGACATGCAGCGAATTTAGTGTAACTTTTATATTGGCCTAATTCCCTGGAACCTCTCATCACCGTAAGACCATTTATGTGGCGGAAACCTAAAAGTTTAAATTTCTTAAATTTTGATTATTTGCGACAATAAAGTTACATATCAACGTATTTTACTTAAACAACACCTAAACCGCTTAACATGTGCCGAAATTTACCTAGGACATGCGTTTAATTCCGATTTAAACTTTTATATAAATCTAAATTCATGTACAGACCACCATGTTGACGTTGCCTTGCCTTGTTTAACCCTTCAAATATGCTTCAACCTATCGGATGATGAATGATAGAATTGAATGACCAATTGAAATTACAAATCGTTTCATTGTAGCAGAATATCGATTAAAGTTTACACAGTGGAGGACAGCGAGATGTGTTTAAAATGCAACAGTGTGTTGGTTTAAATTGGTGTTGCAATCAAAATGGAAGTGTTATCGTACAAATATTTATGAAACATTATTGAGGAATAAATTCTCTTTGCAGGTATGTAAATTTTATTAAGAAATATTAATGCTAACCATGCCATTTCAGCGCATGAAAGTAGCGACCAAAATCTTGTCGCTACTCCATAGACAAATTGGGAGAAATGTCCAGCACAGAATTGGTCTTTCCCCAGTTAGGCCCTCCGGCCAATATTGCCCATATAAAAAGTAGCTCAATATTGGCACAGGGCCTAACTCGTTAGTCTATTCAAACACGATAATATTGTTGTACTCCAGATTTTTTTTTACGTTATTTTTGCCTTTACCCAGAAGAACTTTGAGCTGTACATTAATGTATAGTCTAATTCATGAGACGTGCAGCGAATTTAGTGTTACTTTTTATATAGGGCTAAATTCGCCGGAACGTCTCATCGCCAAAAGACCATTTATGTGGTGGAAACCTAAAAGTTTAAATTGTCATAAATTTCCATTATTTGCGACAATAAAGTTATATATTAACGTATTTTACTTAAACAACACCTAATCTGCTGAACATAAACCGAAATTTACCTAGGACATGCGTTTAATTCCGATTTAAACTTTCATATAAATCTACATTCATGTACAGTCCACCATGTTGACCTTGCCTTGTTTAACCCTTCAAATACGCTTCAACCAATCGGATGATGAATGACATTATTGAATGTCCAATCAAAATGACGCAATCATTTCAGTGTACCAGAATATCGATTAAGTTTACATAGTGGAGGACAGCGAGATGTGTTGAAAATGCAATAGTGTGTAGGTTTAAATTGGTGTTGCATCCAAAATGGAAGTGTTATCGTACAAATATTTATGAAACATTATTGAGGAATAGATTCTCTTTGCAGGTATGTAAATTTTATTAAGAAATATTAATGCTAACCTTGCCATTTCAACACATGAAAGTTGTGACAAAAATCCTGTCGCTACTCTATAGATATATAGGGAGAAATTTCCACCACAGAATTGGTCTTTCCCCGGTTAGGCCCTCAAGCCAATATTGCCCATATAAAAAGTAGCTCAATATTGGCACAGGGCCTTACCTGTTATGCTACATTAATGTACACATTTGCTTAAGGTATTCAGGAAGAACTAGCATAACTTGTTAGCGCTCGGCAAATATTGAGCTACTCTTTATATGGGCAATATTTTTGGAGCGCATAACCGTGGAAGGACCATTTCTGTGGTGGAAAGTTTTCCTTCTTTGTCTATATTATTCCGACACGATTTTGATCACAACTTTCACGTCCTGAAATTCTACAGTTATTGTGAACGGATCGCAATAAAAGTTACATACCTGGGCAGATAATCCATTCCTTATTAATGTTCCCTAAATATTTGTATAATGACACTTTCATTTCGGATGCATTAACAATTTAAACCTACACACCTTTGCATTTTTAAATAACTCTCGTTAACCGCTGCTGTGTACCACTGTGTTCAATTTTATCGATAAATCTGCTAACTCAGGGCATTGCATCATTTCTATTGGTCAGTTTGATTCTATTAATAAAGTTGAAGGTGTACACATGGCAAAATAATGGCGGTCTGTACATAAATGTAGTAGATGAACGAGCAGGTTTAAATCGGAATTTATGCAATTCCTAGGTATATTTCGGCATATGATAAGCAGTTTAGGCATTGTCTATGTAAACTACATCGATGGGGATAACATTATTGTTGCAAATAATAGGAATTTACGAAAATTTAAACTTTCAGGTTTCCACCACATAAAAGGTCCTTCGGCGATAAGACGTTCCAACCAATTTAGCCCTATATAAAAAGTAACACTAAATTTGTTGCACGTCTTATAAATAAGACTACAGGAAGAACTAAATTTGACAGCAATGTGTGGAAATATTGAGACAGCTAATGCCGCTCCTGCTGCCAAATTGACTACATCTATGGTTTTGGTATGCTAACATAAAAATACCAGACTCCAGAGTGAGATTATTATTTCTACCTTAATCTAGACTAGTCTAGAACAATTAAAGCAGACTAAACTTGGGAACGTACTCAGAGCTCCAGATAACGTGCGTAAAGGCGTAAATACGCATTTAAATTAACAAAAAATGATTCAGATTTAAAATATACGTGTAAATTTACGCATTGAAAAAAATGAAAATAAGAATTCATAATTCGCAAACGCGCGTTAAGTGTATGAAAACCAATTTCGGCAGGGTCGGAAACTCATGAAGACTGAATCGTCTAGGTGCTCAATACAGCGAAATTCACTGTAATTCATAACGTCACTTAAGCGCTTTCTATTTGGAATGAGAGCCCAAATTCAAAACGGGCGATATCACTTGTTTGATGTTCGCCGACTGTATAAGGAATTGCGTGTCAATATCGTAGTAGTACATTTCTTTTAATACATATACCATATAACGTGCAATATAGTTAAATGAAATGAAAGTTTTATCAGGTTGGTAAATTCTACCTCGGCCATGAACATCTGACCATATTGTTCTGAGCCGAAATGACATGGGCCGTTCTTCTGTGTAATGGTAAACAAAATCGAAATGGTGGAAAACACTGGTTCATCGAAGCGTGATAAGCGTTAAATGCCAGTTAGTAGCCAGAAAACGGTGCTGCTTTTTTTTTTCAGAACCACAAGAAATAAGTAATCAAAATAGAGTTCTACCCGATATGGAAGATCTGACGAATCAAAAGCTGTGGTACTGTGTCAGCAAAACATAGGTTATGATGTATCGCTTTACTTATTAATTATACCAGCATAGGTAGTGCAAATAGTGTTATACTCGGCATAGGTATTCTCGCGGTATCTCTATTTTCGCGGTAATTGTTTATCTTCGGATTTTCATGTTTAATTGTCAACATGTAACATATTTTTGGTTTTCTTTAAGAACATAATAAGTTAAAAATTCATTCATCCGAATTTAAACAAGTAATATGATTTGAAACCATAAATATAAATAACTTTCGTATCAGCTTGTGGCTATCGGTAGACATTAGGGGTCAATGTGTACACTTTCGTCTGCATGAGTAAATATAAATGAAGACTCAAATTATAGTTTTGTTATATTTGTTTAAGGTTACAATTCAACAATTTAAAGTGTATTTGTGTTTGTTTATACACTAAAGGCAAACTTATTTCAAAACAAAAGTTTTACCACGATATTACCGATGACGTAATTGTTCAAGATGGCTGCATGGTGCATTGAAAAACAGAATAATTTACGGACGAATACTTTACTTTTAAACACAATTAGTTGTTATTTTAGTGAAAAGGTTCAATTTATAGCATGTTATTGAAAGGAAATGTTGTGTTAGTTGTTTTTTTGCTCCAAATATTTACTTAAAGGTTAAGTACCGCGTGAATACAGATGAACAGTATATCTGCACACTGAAAACCAGTATGATATCTTCACATGTCATGGCAACAAACATGGTGGTTAAATGTCCGATTTAGAACTTTAAGTATTGATATGCAACTGTAAAAGATGAATTAATAAATCATTTTTAAGAATTCAGTTTTAAATTAGAGAGTAAAATAAGAATTGCCCCCAAAAGTTATCTGGAGCTCTGCGTACTTACGACGAATTCTAGTACTTACTTTCACTTTTTACATCAATAAAGCCATTAACTGGTATCTGGAAAAACGCACTGCCCAAAAAGCACAGCAGCTCATCGTAAACCCAGTCTGTCTTTTTGTCTGACATTTTGGCTTCCCCAATATCCAGGAAGTGTGTGTACAACGACAAGTTCCGAGTCATCCAAAACAATAGCATTTCCGGTATTTGTAACCTCTAGGCTACATACCACTAAACAAGTAATTTATGACAGTGTGTGTCAAACTCCTCGCAGCGGTTACCTCCCCTATCGGTTAACGGTAACCCTGCCATTACAAGTAAAATCCTCCCAGATCTGGAAGGATTACGTGTTTGTAACTTTTACTTATTTAATGCAACTTAGTCCAATTTTCTGCATAACTGGACTTATCGTTTGCAGTCAATAATAAAAACAGAAAAACAAAATAACTAATTAAAACCATACATAATATCTTGAAGATTTAAATCGATCATCATCACGTGGTTTGTTATGACGGCAGGGATATGATTAGAGCTATGCTCGGAACCAGTCAAATCTCTGCGCGGAGGTTGTGTGTGTGTGTGTGTGTGTGTGTGTGTGTGTGTGTGTGTGTGTGTGTGTGTGTGTGTGTGTGTGTGTGTGTTTCGAAGTTTATGAGGTTCTTCCGCGCCGAAGTTGCATTTTGTGAGGACCCGGGTTGTGTCCGAGCACCCCTACCTAATTTACTTACTAGGGACACATCAAAAGTGTGGACGAATTTTGAATGATAGCTGCAATTTCCATCTATTTATCTTTTACTGAAATATCTTAAATTGTGTCGTGGTCTGGTGCTGTTGTTAGCCCCGTGAACCGGAGTACCCAGGGAACACCCGACCTGCACGCAAGCGCTCGTGAACATATTAATTTCGTTTAACAGCGTCACTATGACATGTCCACATTTCAGCAGCTGGTACTTTAACTTTTGTTTTGAAAACTAAAAAAGTATCGCTTCCCACGCAAAACCGATGATATCCATTTATGACAACTAAATTTATCGGACAAGGGAAGAACGTACAGATAAAAGCTGCATCTAGATGCACTTATCTGCAAGAAGCAGGTGAAAAGAACACGTTTTATGATACTGTTTCTTGTGTTTCCGTGACATAAGATAAGCCAGAGCATATAAAACTACATTCGCAGGGTGCTGCAGTGTTTACCGAAAGTATATTTATTGGTTTTCAAACATAGAACAAAATGTTACGGTGGATTTGTTTAGTGCTCGTGATTCACTGTTTGCACGGATATGCACTGGGTATGACAACGATGAGTTTATAAATGTTTTACTTGTGTATCTTTATTTCAAGTCCATTTACATTAAAGCTGCTACTTCACAGATGATTAGACATATAATAGTATAATAACAATACAAATAATAGCACACAAAACGACTCTTTTGGAAAAGCCCTTCTAAAAATAGACTAGGACAATTCGGTGTGTGCTATTGAGTAATTGTAATTTCGGGCCGTTTATGAACATGCCAAGAAGCGATTCCAATAGCTTATTAAAACGAGAGATAATATAGTATTTTATATGATTTTATTAATTTACGTTTAATGATATATTTCTGTATTTCTTGAAAAATATTTGAAAACATCGCTATTTTCATCGGTTATTGCTTGTTTTTATTGAAAAATCAATCTGACGTGCGGGTTATTGTAAGTTTCTTGTCAAATGCAATGGGTATTTTCCGGAATATCTGACATTGTATTGCCAATTGCAAGCATATTTAGTGACCGAACTATGGCGATGAGACAGATAGTTACCGGTAATATAGTTCCACTGTACCGATGCGTCGATCTATCGTTTAGGAGCAATATTGTCATACTGTATGAAAACTGATTCATTGGTTAACTGTTATTTTCAGGTCTGCAGAATATCTGTCAGATATATAAGAACGAAATTGCAAAAGCCAATGGCAGTGTAAATTCTCGTTTCGATTGTCTTTGCAACAGTTGATTTTATAAAGTTTTTATTATGGAAAAAAAATGGATAACTATTATTTGGCAAGGTTTGAGACTGAAATGGAATTGTTTTGTTTTTAAAATAAAATCTGTTGTACAGATAGGATGGTGAATCCAAAATAATTAAGTGTACTTTGATAAGATTCCAGGCACAGGCGACAAACTTCCAGTGGAAGCAGCAGTAGCAGCGGTGGAAGCAGCAGCAGCAGCAGCAGCAGCAGTCAGGTTCCAAGCTTCGACCCGAACAGCGTGAACCAGATCAAGACAAACATGCTGGACCCATCGTCTCCGCAGCTTGGAACCAGTGGCGGAGGAGGCGGAGGCTTCAATCCGGATCAGTTCAATTCCCAGAAATTCAACTTCTTCAATCCCCAGGCCCAGACAGGTGGCGGCGGCGGCAGCGGCGGTGGAAGTAGCGGGCAAGCTCCCAGTTTCGACCCAAACAGCGTGAATCAGCTACAGTCGAATTTCCTGGATCCCTCTCAGTCGAAACTTGGAACCAGCGGAGGTGGTGCCGGCGGCTTCAACCCAGACCAGTTTAACTCGCAGACATTCAATTTCTTCAACCCACAGGCACAAGTTGGACGCTAGAATAATTTCATAATATTGTGTATTATGAACTTTCAAAGGTCACAAACGATGTAAAACATAAGGTTAAAGTTGTACCATTCGAATATGCTGTATAGAGTTATTTATGTAAGGTAAAATTAAATGACATAAAACATGTCAACATAACAAGTAAAGCAGGTACAGTTTTGAGTATTTTGTTTTCTGTTAAGGGATATTATTATAATATAATATTACGTTTATGTATACTTCTGAAACATGCGAAATATTTATCAAACACATTAGTCACATTAGACAAAGAACAAAGAAAACTTTGCCTATAGCCAAAATTGCGGAGTTTATAAACCTTTTCAATGTGAGTACATGTAATTTAGAAATTAATGTTCTTTTACCCAAGTTCATCTCAAACGACTACACTTATGGAACCACGAGGTGTTTCCCCAATATACGTATGTCAGGTAAATGTCATAAAAAACAAGGCTTTGATAGTATTGCAAGCAATACAGGAGTCCCCTACCGGTGAAAACCCCTATAATTTAAAAATTGTGCAACACCTTCAAATCGCCCTTTATCTGAAGATGTACAAAGTTTCATATTCAAATCCCATTTGTCACTGCAGTATTAAGTTGTTTTTTTCTTCTTCTATTTTAGTAACATTTACCAGACATTCGAGTTACTTTTAGAGTTATTGCAGTACTAAACTGACAGAAGGCAATCATATAGTCCATTCTGTGTACCAAGTTTCATGATCATATTACAGTATTAAGTTTATTTCTATTTTAAGTAACGGTCCCGTGACCTTTGACCTCTGGTGAAAAATAAAGGGTCATGTACAATCCTCACCTTGCTCTTTCTATGTATACAAAGTTTCATCAAAGTATCTTCAGTACTTTTTGAGTTAAGGCAGGATCCAGGTTTTGGGGACGGAACAGACAGACAGAGTGAGACCGACGGACGAACAGACAGACAGACGCACACAGACGGAGGGCAAACCCATAGTCCAATCTGTGTACCAAGTTTCATGAAGTTTCATGATCATAACTTATGCACTTATCAAAATATTACAGTATTAAGTTTATTTCTATTTTTAGTAACAGTCACGTGACCTTTGACCTCTGGTGACAAATAAAGGTCGTGCATAATTCTCACATTGCTGTTGCTATGTAAACAAAGTTTCATCAAAGTGTCTTCAGTACTTTCCGACTTATCACAGGATCCAGGTTTTGGGGACGGACAGACAGACATACGGACGAACAGACAGAACGACAAACAGACAGATGGCAAACCTATAGTTCAATCTCTGTACCAAGGTTTCATGGTTATATCTTATGTCCATTTCGAATTATTACATTGCCACATTGCCGTTTATATGTATACCCAGTTTCACCGAAATAAGTTCAGTATTTCTTGAGTTATTGCAGGAACCAGGTTTTGGGGACGGACAGACAGACGGACGGACGAACATACGGACGAACAGATAGAGAGACACACAGACGGATGGCAAACCTATAGTTCAATCTTTGTACCAAGTTCATGGTCATATCTTATGTACTTTTCGAATTATAACAGTATTTAGTTCATTTCTATTATTAGTAACAGTCACGTGACCTTTGATCTCTGGTGAAAAATAAAAGGTCCTGCATAATCCTTACATTGCCGTTTATATGTATACCAAGTTTCATCGAAATATCTTCAGTACTTTTTGAGTTATCGCAGGATCCAGTTTGTTTTAATTTATTTCTATTTTTAGTAACAGTCACGTGACCTTTGACCTCTGGTGAAAAATAAAAGGTCCTGCATAATCCTCACATTGCCGTTCATATGTATACCAAGTTTTATCGAAATATATTCAGTACTTTTTGAGTTATCGCAGGATCCAGTTTGTTTAAGTTTATTTCTATTTTAGTAACAGTCACGTGACCTTTGACCTCTGGTGAAAAAAAGGTCGTGCATAATACTCACATTGCCGTTTATATGTATACCAAGTTTCATCGAAGTATCTTCTGTACTTTTTGAGTTATCGCAGAAACAATATTTTGCGGACGGACGGCGTGACGGACGGACGGACGGAGGGCAAACACCGGTAGGGGAATAAAAACTACTAGTTTAAAGTTTACCTGGTTAACTCATTGGTTCATATGTACTTCAAAACATATTCAAAAGCAGCTGAAATGGCTGTTGTTGCATGTATATACATGCGTTCTCGCAGTCGCACGCGCAACAAATTAATTAGAGAGCCGATGGGCTCAATCTACCATTCGAACGCATGTAAGCGTATCGCCTACGCGAAAGGAATTAGTGCTGTTTCTTAATATCGTGTAGATTTGTCAAATGCTAATAATTATGACAATGACGGTGATAAGAACATGAAGTGTTTCGATAAATAAAACGTACTGTGGGACATATTACACCCTTATATCTTTTGACGACGTCATGAACTAATAATAACCAAAATAACGAACAAAACGGAATATACTGCAATATATAGTATACACGTGTATTTTCAAAACAGTCGATAAACATAGTGTGCAATACATGACATGTAAACGGAACGAAAATTAGTTACAAGTAACAGGACGTTATCAAATTAAACTACAGTCGAAACGCGATACTGCGAATCGCGATACTACGAAATGACCGGATACTACGAGTGAGGCGGCCGGTCCCGTCCGTTTTCCTTATATATATAACTACAAAAAGATGCGATACTACAAATTCGCGATTGAACGAAAGATGCGTTTCTGCGAACAAATGGTTTGGTTCCATCGTAGCGTTTGCAATGAAATGTTAATGCGATACTACGAATCAGATTGTTTCGGAGACTTTTCACACCTTCTCGACGAATAATTTCACACCTTTGGCAAGTGGGACACTAAGCCAGTTTGTTTGCACCATGGATAAACATAGTTGTTAACGAGTATAATTAGGCGAGAGTTTTTTTTTTCTTGGTTCTCGGAACCGCCGACCCGATTTTTTTCCAAAAAGCAAAAAAATAAATAAATGTAGAATGTACCCGATATTGTAAAAATGACCTTGCGAAAGGGTTTCAACCTGTTACACGGAAAGCAAAAACAAAACCGCTGAAGAAATGACTAAATTTTATGTAACATGCATTGTGATATATCGCTGTATGATTCATATGATCTGCTCTCTGTTATTTTATTAATCACGCAACACTTAAAGTCAGAAGAAAATATTCAGTAAAACAAATTAAGATCGTAGAATCATTGTATTAAATACACCTTTATAATTTTATATCAATATTATAATTAACACATTTCATTGGTGTGCACTGATTTATTAATAAGATTTATTAATAAGATATATTCAGTTAGTTTTCACTTTATTAAACATACTGTTATTCATATAATATGGCCACTGTCCAGCGATATCTGACGTACTGTGTTGAAAAATGTTTGTATATTTTAACAGTAGTTTTTTCTTTCATAAACACTGCCTTTTAGTGTTACTATTGATGATGTTTCTCTTGCAGTGATTAATGTTGTGTAATATAATTTTTGTAAGTAATAATGCATAACGAATTTATTGTCACTGCCCATTTCCATTTGTGAAATTCTAGTCATTAATTTACTCAATTCTGTATTGTTGTGTTTTTTTTTTGTTTTTTTTTTCCTCCTTCAACCGGACACTTTTCCAACAATATCCGAGAACCAAGAAATGAAAAAAAAACTCTGGCCTTACAATATTAATCCACTTTAAATGGTGTGCAGTGTGAGATTATTATTAAAGGACTTACCAATATGTCTTTGCGAATTTGATTTTTGTGTGTGTGAATTTTATACTTTATATTTGCTTCATAATGCAAATACATACACACACATATTGTCAAATGCATTTAGTTTAAATGCATTAATTAACGTAATTGCATCGACATGCTGAAAATTAACGCTAAACGTTTCTTTACTACTGGAATTTCCTAAAGATGCGATACAACGAAAAACGCGATACTACGAACAAACTTGTCTCCCATGACTATTCGTAGTATCTGCAACAATAGCTACTACTTCTACTACTGCTACTATTACTATTACTACGACTACTATTAATACTACTACAACTACTACTGCTGCTGTTGCTCAACTGTTGCTGTTGCTATTAGTAGTATTAGTAGCAGCAGCAGCAGTAGTAGAAGTAGTAGTAGTAGTAGAAGTAGTAGTAGTAGTAGTAGTAGTAGTAGTAGTAGTAGTAGTAGTGTAGTAGTATTAGTAGTAGTAGAAGCAGTACTAGTAGTAGTATTGGTAGTAGAAGTAGTAGTGGTTGTAGTACTAGTAGTAGTAGCAGCAGCAGTAGTAGTAGTAGCAGCAGTAGAAGTAGTAGTGGTGGTAGCAGTAGTAGTAGTTGTAGTAGTAGTAGTAGTAGTAGTAGTAGTAGTAGTAGTAGTAGTAGTAGTCATAGTAGTAGTAGTAGTAGTAGTAGTAGTATAGTAGTAGTAGTAGTAGTAGTAGTAGTAGTTTTAGTTGTAGGAGGAGCAGCAGAAGCAACAACAGCAGTAGCTATAGTAACAACAGTATTAGTATTTATAGCAGCATCAGCAGAAGAAGAATTCTTAACAATAATTGTACGTAGTTGTATGTATGAGGAACAAGTACACGTAGACTTGTCCGATTGTGTGCAGTTTACATACACATTATTTTTCGGGCATTTTACGCGGTTGACAACAATACACGGAACCACCCGATGGCTGTCGGTTTATCAGCGCTCAGCATCGGCAACACTCGGGTACACAGGCGATTCTAAAAATAAATCGCTTCTGGTACATCATGCGACATTTTGGACTACTTTCAATCACATGATTATCAAAAATGGCTGCGCCCGTAAGCTACAGTATTGAACTTTCGGTCAACAAAATGCACACGGAAATGTTGAAAATTATTGGGAATTATTATAAATAAAGTACTCAGAGTTAATAATTACTCAAATAACAGTACGGTAAATAATATGAGATGGCATTCAGCTGTGGAATAATGATATATTCAGCTCAATTTGAAGCCAACGGGGGTTGGAAATATGAGTTATCTTCAGCATCATTTCTGTGGAACACTGAAACATACGTACTAGTGTTTCATAGTTATGGTGCTTTTGACATAATTCACTCAACACCTTGATCGTAATGTTACTTGTCCACAGGTAAAGATGTTTTAAGTTTATGCAGAATATGTAACTGTTATTTTGCTTTCTTTTTCTGAAGTATACACTACCAAATTTTGCTTTTGTCAAATATACTGATTGATGAATCTGTAATAGTAAAGTTGTATCAATACTTATTTATCAACTGTCCTGCACATTTGAAATGTAAAATAAACCTGCCATTTCGGCACGAAATTGTGTGTTGATTGTGTGTAGAAAATTTGCTCATATACTAGTATAATATGACTTAAATTTTTGGATTTGCTTAATGACATTAACAACATGTTCCTGATAATACGAATCAAATGTATTATAAGAAGGCTCACTTTGATACTATTATGGACACCCAGTCTCGGATAGGGATTTCAATTGATGCCAAATCCTGCTTTTTGATGCAAGCAAATTGCAATTTTCTCATTTCTGACTCAAGCAAATATTGTGCCTTGCATCATTTTGATCCACTTGTTTTCAATAAGCCAACTTCAAAAGCACTAAAAAATAATATTTTTATAACACTCATATTTTGTTTTAATTGAAAAAAATAATCACAAAACAACTTTGGAACACAAAAAAATACTGAAAAATATCACAGTACTTCAATTTCTTTATAAGCATTGCACATATAAATGCATACAAAAATATAGTTAAATAAACCAGATGAGAACAGATTGTTATATTTCATATTTTGTGTAAATGTCACTTTCATGTTTGATTTCAGGAGAAAATTGATATTAAATGGTTATAATTTGTTAAAAACAGAACTTTACAACAAACAAGGTGATTTACTTTATCACCATTAAATTCATTACACTATATAGATGCATACTGTTTCCTTCAAAGTTCATCATTGCAGATACATCACTAAATACAGTATAATTGGTAATCTTGTTAATAAAAGCATATTTCATGTGTTTCTACTGGCTAGATATAACTGAGTACTATCATAGAAAATGTCCTGTCAGGGTTGTTTACTTGCTTGTAGAAATAACGCTATGTTACTCATTTCACTTATTCCAAAATGTAGCTGCTGGATGTGTCCATACATTTTAAAATTGTCATATTGTCACAGTTCAGGCACATAAAAATATCTTTATTTCTTTCTCATCACTTCACAAGTTTGTAAGAGATTATGTGTTTTGAAAATATTCTAATTTTCCTATATCGCATTTGTTATAATGACGGTTACATGAACATTATAATTATATAAATATATAAAAATAAATATTTTTAATATGATTATATATATTTTATATGGGAAATATATCAAGCATTATTCAAAGCTATATAAATGTATAACCAGTTATAAAATATAGGTGTTTCAAATACATCATTATGGTATTGCAAGTTCAGGACACAGAAGCTGAAAACAGCTTAAAATTGTCACAGTACATGATGGTAAATTCAACCTGTGTTCCTTTCATTTGTCATAGTATCATAGTCATATTTACATAAAACTGGCAGTCTTTCATTTTATTCTTGGATAATATTTGGTTGGTCTGCCAGATTATTTACACTCTAGTCGAGTTTCTAAACTGAAAGTTCTCATTGAGCTCTTGTAGGGATACCAGTCACAGCCAGGTTTGGTATTCTAAGGGAGATGACCATATTAATCAAGACTTGCAAAATTTAGTTCACCTGTAAAAAAGAGACATGTGACTAAATTTCGCAAGGGGTCCCATATCAAACGCTTAGAGATAGAATAACTGGAAAGGTTGACATGGACAACTATGGTAATGACACTGTTTTCCACAAAGATGAAGAACTTGCTCTTGTAGAGCATGTGCAGACATGTGCCAGGCTAGGGTATGGATTTTCTAACACAGCCTTGCAGAGAACGGCCGGAGAACTGGCACTGGAGCTGGGTAGGAGGCCAACTGACAAGCCACTCAGCAATTCCTGGCTGTACAGTTTCCTGGACCAATGGAAAAACAGTATAACCTCGCTGAAGCCTGCTGCTCTGGATACAAACAGAGCAAAATATGTAACCCCGGAAAGCGTGACTAACTACTTCAGAAACCTTGAAGAGGCCATTACAAACCTGGAACTCCAAGATAAGCCAGAGTTGATCTACAACCTGGACGAAACTGGAATCAGCCCGGAGCACAGACCTCCGAATGTAATAGCCCCTACACGAGAGAAGGCCCAGTCTGTAACTTCTCCGCGGTCGTCAAGTACAACCCTGATTGCTTGCGTCAATGCAGCAGGAACGCATCTACCACCATATTTCGTGTTCAAAGGTCTTAGTATGATTCAAATTACACTGTTTATTTCATATAATGCATCATGCAATATTAACGTTTATGGTTTTACGTTCGCGGCTCATATAATTATTTTAAATTTTAAGTTCTTAATTAAACATGTATACATTTACATATGCCGTTGGTTTAATACGCGTAACTGATTGGGTCTTAGTGTACTTAAATCGCATTTTATTAAGCATTTTATTAAGCTAATATAAGGTACAATTTAAACTTAACAGAACTGGATCTATTCACAGAGTTGTTCATTGTTTGGAAAAATGTAATTAAACCTATTAACTATACGAACTAAAGCTGCACTATTCTTTAATTTTTGTAATATGTGACCAACAAAAATTAAATAAAAATAGTCAATACGTCAATCTGTCAACAGGTCCTTTTAAGATTATATGTCAAATACCACAGGTAAGAGAACGAATGATGAGCTGATGCGTGGAGCAACACCAGGGGCCCGTGCCGTGATGTCAGACTCTGGTTGGTCAACAGCAGCCGTGTTCCAGGACTATCTAGATTCTCACTTCCTGAAGCACGTGCGCCGAAGCCCAGGTGACAAGCAGCCGATCTTGTTGCTGTTAGATGGGCACACAACACACACTTCCCGCAGCATGATTAACAGGGCCCTGTCTAAAAATATTCACATTTTTGTGCTACCAGCCCACTCCTCACACCTTCTCCAGCCTTTGGAAGTGGCAGTATTTGGGCCATTCAAACGATACTTCTATAGCGAGTGTGCGTCGTATATGAAGGATCAGATGGGGAAAGTGATTACTCGGTACGAGCTGGCAGCCATAGCTTGCAAAGCCTATTTGAAGTCCATGTCACCATGGAACATCGTGTCTGCCTTCAAAAAGACGGGCATTCACCCATTAAACAAGGATGCGGTACCATCGGAACGACTTCTGCCATGCGAACCATTCCGGGACACCACACCCATACTGAAAGTAAAAGCAATGAAGGCTGGAAAGGAAGCTGTTGAACAGTATCTTGAAGATAAACTAAAAACAAAACAAGAAAACGGCTGTAACTGCACACTCCATACAAAAGCTCGATCTAATAAAAGGCCCAGTCCGAGTGGTCGAGAGGTGACTAGCGATGCATTCATGGCCGAATTAGACAAACACGATGAAAACAACAATGAAAACGTGGAAGCAAATCATCAGAAAGGAAAAAAGAAACAGAAAAAAAACGAATTCCACCAGCTCTCGTCCATCCACAAGTGGTATTAATAGTACCGGAAACGCCGACACAGACGAAGAATCGGAAGTCGACGAGTCTGACATGTGCTGCGTGTGTAAAAGGTTGTCACCCCCAAATCTCGACAAGCGGCCCTACTTGAAAATTGTCAATTGGGGGCAGTGCGAAGGATGTGGACACTGGGTTCACTTGCAATTTTGCCATGAAAAAGCTATTTTGCGACGTGGGGATGCGTTCATGTGTTGTCATTGTTCCTAAATATTTGTGTTTTTTGTTTATGTTATGTCTTTATTGTTTTCTTCGATGGTGTTGTTATGTTATGGTTGTTATAAAGTACAATTCAGTAATTCTTAAAAATGTTATTGTTTTAAATTGTTACATGACAATATGTGAATGCAACAAAATCAGTCAACCCAGCCAGGGCCTGCCAGAGCACCTGCCAAACGGCAGCCAATCAGAATTCACGAAACCATAGGAAACGCTGATGCGAGTCAGACATACGTAGGTCATGTTGATGTTATTGTTATTATTCAGTTCACGTATTGTTTTTGTTCAAATAAGGTTATATTTTCATGTAAACATTGATTTTACTACAAAATGACAACTAAGTCAGTTTCATTCAGTTGAAATTAACGCGAATGCGCTGGTTTAAAAATTAAGGTGGCCGAAACCGTAGGAAAAGTGGCTAATTTTACCAGACAAATCAGGCCTTTTCCAAAGCCAGTAGTAAATTGCAATGGAAGCCCGTATTGTGTAGACCTTTTTTTTAAATTATCTTTATTTGATTCTTCCTCAAAACCTTGTGTTTATCAGTGTAATTTAACTTAACATCTGTTCAGTATTATTTCGTGTAGGTACCTATTCTCGAACCTCACCTATTTTCGAACCTTTCGTTCGTGCGCTGTTTACATGTAAGCAAAGTGCGTATGACGTCATCAGATTATGTGTACCGGTGCTATGTTAAACAATCTGTACAATCGTTGCAAATTTATCGCAAATATGCATCAAAAACATTTATTTACTATTATAATTTTGTTTTGTTAAACAATTTTATTGAAAACTCTATAACTTTTTATGCATTTCAAACAAATGTACATATTTCTTAAATAAAAAGTATTTTTCTGAAATAAAAACTCCCCCTTGAGCTCCCCTATCGGCTGCATTGGAAAGACACGTGATAATCATGTGATACACCATATGTTCGTTATTTATAGCTGTGGGTTCGAGAATAGGTAAGCAATTTTTAGGCCGCCATGACAGTTTAAATAGCAGGGTGGCAACAGTGTAAATTTTCTAAAATAGACACAATCTGTGTCACTATTAATGTATAAACATGTGTATCAGAGTCTGAAATATTGATCTCTAATGTTGTTTTCAAAAATGCTTTTGCAGCAAAGTCCACAGGCCAGGGTACATCCTTAGAGGTTCGAGAACTGGTACTTCCATGATAAGTCTAGTTTCGTTTTCAGTTTGGATAGTTTGTAAAGACTAGAATCAGTTTCGATACCTGATTATAATTTCTTGGACTTATATTTGCATAGTAAGCCTTTTGGATAATGTATCAAGATGCCTGTAAAATATACATCTACCTTTCCTCATTCATCATCGTTTCGACATAATGTGGTGCTATTTCAACGCGCGTCGTGTATAGCCCTATAACACAGGCGGATCACCGTTGGGTGTATCAAACCAAGATGGCTCCATGATAAACACGAGATCTATCTTACGGAGCATTCCGGAGATAGTCGGTGTATCACGATTGCATCGGCAAGTTAAAGGCCGTAGTAAACTTCCTTCGCCTTCACTGACTCAGTATCGAGAAGTGCGGAGTTCACGGACAGATATTGTTATAGCTGCCGAGGATATAACCATTAGCACAGAGGCCGCTTGAAAACCAGTTATCGCCGACTGGATTGAATTATTGCTAGGTAAGTAAATTAACATCGTTAGAATTACTAGATTTTGGCATGTTCGTTAGATATAGCCTTGCAGCTAAAATGCTGTATTTGTGGATTTAGTGTTTGAAAATTACCGATATCAAGTGTATTCATGCTTGCATGTTTATGTATATAATACGAAAATCATGTTTTTTGACAAATCTTTCTAAATTCTCACAAGTTGAATATTATATGAATGTAGGTGTACAGTGTAATTAAAACGTCTGGAGCATAGACTATTAAAGTGAACATTGCGCATATACTTTGTGTTGTATTGGCTTATTGCGCATGCATTGCACTTGTTGGCAGAGCAACTAGAACATCGACTGTTTCCCCGGGCAAATATCCAGTCTTAAAGTCGCATTGCAGTGGGACACTCGACTCAAGGAAAACCTTTATCATTTTTAGTGTTGCTTTTTATATTTTACGTTAGAATAGTGTGTGAAATCATATTAAATTAGTTTTCAAGTTGTGTTACTGGAGATGAATATAGGCAAAGATCCAGAGCAAAATTGTAGGGTGCTGCTGTGGGCTTGTATTCATAAAGCTCCTAAGGAAAATCTTAAATCTAATCATTTCTGTTTACAAAAGGATAAAATATGAAACATCTAAGCGATACTTAATAGTTTGAAATATTTTCATATAAAATGACACATACATAAAACAGCCAGCGACTTAAGGAATTTTATGAGTAATAGAAATGTATTAAATTTTAATGTGTCCACAAGGAGCTATGTGAATAGGGTCCCAGGTATTTAGGACCATTGTAATGCACCTATCGATATTTTCCCCCCGGGGGAGCGGCGGGCATATACGGGACTTTAGACTGAAATTTATTTCCGACAGGCGGTAATTTGACACGCCGAGTGATTGCGGGTCCCAGGAAATAGACTTTGGTCGGATTTTAGATCCTGATAAAATTGGGAAATTTAGACGCCGGCTTTTTCACTCAACTTAAATATGGCATCTCCCACTGTGGGGATTTAGACAAAAATGCTTGGCTCTAGGGTGGGGAATTAGACCTTGGGGGAAAATATTGATAGGTGGATAATGTATCGGTAGTTTGCTTATATTAAAACGTTTATTTTATTCGCAGGTTCATTTGCCGTTCATATATAATTATAGACTGTGTTCATGGTGTATAAACTTTGTGGTAAAAGATTCATATTACGCTATGTTTATATTATAATTGCTATGATGTGCGTTGAGTATCATACTACAGTGATTGTCACACATGAGGATGGGAAATTGTTGACATGGTATAAAGGAGGCCACTTAGGTCAATTGTTTAGTGGAAATAGACGCCACAAATCAAGCTACTTATCTGAGAAGTAAAAGGACCGCGTCGTTGATATTAGCATCAATGTCGTCAGTGTAATCCGTTTAAACAGGTTATTTAAATAGCAAAACAAAACAAACTAAATGCTACATATTGTCCAACATTGTTAAAACGACAGAGAGAACGACGTACGGGCATACAGAATGAATCATGCTATTTTGTCACATGAGGTGGGGAATTAGAACCCCAAAAATACAATTAGTCAAATTCCCCTGGGTTTGCCCGCCGCTCGCCCCCCCCCCCCCCCCCCCCGGGAGAAAATATTGATAGGTGCATTAATTTCTTCATCAATATTGTACATGTAATTTGCTCTCTGGTAACGGTTTAAATCTTTACTATATTACAATGGGAAATAATAAACATTTTCGAAGACGGTGTCCCTTTAAAACTGATATATGCTGCGCATATTTCTGAAGTAGAGTTTAAGTGAAAAACGTTATATGTTGCAAAGCCGTACATGCAATCATAGTAGGCCTATTACATATCATACAAAACAGAATATACCAATGTACATGTACGTCATGTAAATGATACGTTTTTCTTCCTTTTTATTGAAGTATAAAACCATAACCAGTAATATTGTTTAAAGACACTTTCAACTTTCGAAAATCCAAACAAAATTGTCACATTGAATTATTGGAATTTTGGAACAATAGCTAAACACAAACAGCACTTGGCAGTGTTGGTCTAAATCTGTGATTTATAAACGCGAAATCTGGATTTATATATTTCCATGGAAACAAAAACTGTTTAAAGTGTTGAAACATTTTGTATGATAAACGCCGCTTGGTTTTAAATGTACGCTCGTATTTGTTTCTTAAGGTGACAATTTAACGAGCGGTTCGATGCGGGTGCATAGTTGTTTGTTGCTAAAATCAGCCATGGAAATTGTAATTAAACTTTTTTTTTAAGGAAGCCCCTTTAAACGTGTTACATATTTTGACGTTAACGTATACAAGCATATTGTCTGTATCCCAATGTACCTCCAATGCATGTTCATCCTGGTTATTCAAATGCATTTGTACAACACTCAAAGGTATGTTCGTCCGGGTTATCCAACCAAAACACTACTTACAGACACCTCAATTGATTAGATCAAACATCTTACAAAGCACTCCAGACAAGTGCTTAAAACGTTGTAAAAAAACATTGAAGAAACACATGTAACATTCATTCGCATACATGTATTAGAACCAACTTGGGACATTAAATCGAAGTATAACTGTATGTATACTTGATTGTGATGCATCATATCTGAATTTGTCTTGTCAACATAATTTTTATGTGTGTTACCCTTTAACAAAATAAGTAATACTATAATACAATGCGCCTATACATGTACACAATTATTAGCAGAGATACACCCGTGAAGCGATGTCACATATTAATCTATACATATAACATACAGTAAAATAACATGCTATTCGCAGTTTATATTGTCCAAAATAGTCTAAGGCAATGATTGTTAGAATGCAGAATCTTACTTTCTATGAACATAGATTGTCCATTTCAGTTTGCATAAAGTAACCATTAATACTTTACTGAGTTCAGAAAACTCAAATGACAGAACGGTTTACCAATTCACTGGCGAACTAATACAACGGAAACAGTTAACCGGTCAGAATATCGTAAAAATAAATCCCGTAACATCTGCAGATAATCAAGTTCTGTGACTTTAAAACTGGCGATTTTTGCTTGCTCAATGGAAATAACTGAATGAGTAATGGGCTTACAAAACAAGCTGGCGACATCTGACTGCACTGCCTATCGATTTCATCGTTGCTATTACCGGACTTGCAAAGATGTTTTCCCTTTTCCAGGTTTAGGCGTCTTTGATGCAAGGCACTGACGCACATTTATGCACATTTCGCTTAATGTACTCAGTGACTGAAGTATACATTTTTGCTTCATCGACCCACCCAAAAGTTCACGGTAGGAATTCGATTGAAGAAGTTTATACAGACATTTTTGCGCGTTTGTTTCCGTGTTTGACACAAAAATACAAAAAGTAATTTGATTGGATACACGTACTTTGAATTCGTATCATTAACACAACAGTACAGAACGTAAACAATCTATGTCACAACGCTGACTTCTTATTAGTCATTTTGCAGAATAACGATTTTAATAAGTCTGGACTAACTTCGAGTTTAATCAGCTGTCGGGAATGGGTGATGGGCAGCACACATATTTGACCAGTCATATGAACGAATGAAAACAACACACACTAACATAAGTATTTCAATTTAATGGAACATCGGAATTATTGGAAGTTTCATTTTCCCCTATAACTTCTTTGAGTCATATCGGTCTCAAGAACATTTCTATGGCAATATGGATGCTTTAATATCATTCTGTACGTATACCACGATGTATGGTAGAAAAGTATGACCTACAGTAATTGCATACCGTTTCTTCTTTCCATCTTTCCATTAACTACATATTGAAATATGGAGCCTCATTGATTGCTTACAACACGGTGTCTTAAGGCACCTTTAGTTACACTTCCCTAATAAAGTGTACTTAGTAATTATAACAAGAGCATCGCCTACGGCTGCTGGACGTTCGACTTTCTCATATTTAATAGTACTCTAGACGTTTGTTTATAGCATAAGTTTATCACTGTCATGAAGTATTTTGAAGTTCATGTCAATACCTCTTATAGATATTGATACATTTGACCTAAGGCAAGAAAAAATTAAGTTGAAAAAGGGCAATAACTCCACCAAAATCCTTGATATAGTTACCTCCTCTTGTCTACATAAGTTCATCGCGGTGATCAAGTACTTTGAGTTTCAAGTCAATACCTCTTGTTGATATTGTGAAATTTTACCTAAAGCGAAATGTATAAGTTGAACAAAACGGCAATTACTCTAGCAAAATCCTTGAATGAGTTACCTTCTCTTGTCTGCAGAACGGTGTCAGAACTATAATCAAGTACCTTGGGTTTCAATTTAATGTCTTTGGTAGTGATTGAGAAATTTTATATTTAACAAAAAATTGTCAAAATTTGCTTAGTTGTAAGTCCAAACACGGGCAGATAACTCCGGAAATACAAATCACAGTGTTAGAGCCCTTTTTGTAATGGAGTACCCTTTTGATAGTGAACAAGTATTAGAAGTTTAAAATGGATACATTTGATAGTTTCTGAGAAATGGACTCTGACAAAAGACTTAACCTAAAAACTTAACTAACGCAGACGCCGACGACAGGGCGACGACAATAGCTCGACTTTTTTCTTCGAAAAGTCGAAAAAAAAAATATTGTGCAGTAAAATAACACATATTATAGATGATAATTCGTGTGCACTCACGTATTAGAGTATTCAAATAACAAGTGAAATTTATGTAAGTAATTATTCTTTTGTAACCAATTTGCGAAGATGCAAGTATGTTATTTTTTATATCTTTCTGAACTTATAGTCTATTCACTATTTATTTTTTGTTGAAATGACAATAACACAACCTCGGGAGACTTGTTTTTATTTAAAAAAAAAAGACTATTATCTTCTGTCTTGCAAAGCATCCGATAAACGTTTAGCACAAATACCTCAGCATCGTGTCACGTTGCAGCTTTTGACAACGTGTGTAGGTCGCGGTCGCAGCTAATACGCTCTCTGAACCCTTGTCCGACATTGACTGATGTTTTTCGCTTGCAAATGGACAGCGGAGTCACGGAGGGGACACATTTAAAATTGTCAAATGTACATCTGTGTCACATTTGTTTACTACGCGGTACTTAATTTAAAATACAAGCGTAAATTCTTTGGAGATGGGGTGTCCGCTGCGCAATTCGTTATACGTTCTGTATACATGTATTAAAGGTAGTGTACTGTGTTTAGTTGATAGTGTTCCGCTATTAAAAACAATGTTTATTTAAGTGTTTATAACTCACAGAACTTGTTAAGTTACAGTCATGAATATTATTCGGTCAAGGTTTAGACAGATTAAATATAATCATGTACAAATATAATCGCGCCGATGGTTGTATAAATGCAGAGCCTCTGTAAAATGAAAAGTAGATGTCTTTTTTAAAAGGTTTCAAACTACAAATGTACGTATTGTTGGGTTTGCATGTCTCACAGAGTCTTTGAATGAGTTCATTATATTCAAGAAGGTTTGTTTAGATTTGGCCATACCATTGTAGTAAATAAACTTGCATGCTTATCTTTTACTGACTTTGTCTACGTATACACGTGTAGACCTATGCAAGCAGTTGCAAATGCTGCAGTACGCAAATCTTATTGTATATCCAGCAAACAGCAAAATTCACAATTGTTTATATCAGCATAGCAAAAGATCTAGTCTAACATATTTATCTGGTTTAAAATCTGTTGTAAATTATTTCCTTCTGCTCATGTGATAGCCAAGGATGTTATTTATTTCCAGCTTCACTGTGCAAAATGGTAGTTTATTTTACGATTACTCGTTTAAAACTACCCGGAAAATATTAATACGATCCATGCATGTCAGCAACATTTTATCAAAAGGACCATATTATTTAATTCTTGCATCTTCAATGTGGTTAAATACTACGAGCCTCGAACATCCAACATAACAAAGCCAACATGTACTTCACGTCTAAATTACAACAATAACAAAGACAAAACCAACAAATGAATGCAGACTAAAACATGATTTGTAAAACAACATCATTATTGTGGCTTAATATGTTAGAGCAGTGGCAGACGAAATTATTATAGGATATGATGCCAAACAACATCATAGGAAAAACAAACTATGTAACGTTACATTAACGTGATGACAAACAGCTTTTGCGCAGTGGCACCGTGTGTAACATCTCAGCTATATGACTTACAATTGTTCACACCCGAAGAATGTTCAACAATGTATCATCACATCAATATGATGTCAGACATCATCTGAACACTTGCATCTGGTGTAACATCTCATCAAAATGCTGATGACACACAAACATCTGGAGAATAATAAACATATTATATGAATATGATGTCATAAACTACGTTACATATTATATGAATATGATGTCATAAACTACGTCAAATATTATATGAATATGATGTAATAGACTACGGCACATATTATATGAATATGATGTCATAAACTACGTCACATTGTATATGAATATGATGTCAAACACCATCTGCAATCTGACACACCGTGCAACATCATATAATTATGATGACACACTACACTTAAGCAATTTATATTATCATAGTATATGAAACTACAGCTGAACAATGACTCGTCATGCAACATTTCACCAATACTTATAAATAACCACACCTGAAGAAGGACAAACTATGCAACCTTATATACAAAATATTATAATTACAACCAGCATCTGATCACTTGCATAATTTTGTGACATTACAAATAAATATGCACACAACACACGTATAACCAATGATATACCATTACGCATCGCAGGCATATGACAAACCCCGTCGAAATAATAACATACTGTGATACACTATAACGGAATATAATACGTTGACAAACTTTAATTATATGAAAAATGTCAGGGTTGAATGTGAAAACCTTTTAACATGAGCTAATGTACTATTGTAATCTCAATATATTTACAAACCTAGAGATATATAAATGTATGGGTTGCGACGAACGTTTCTGTCGATAGCTTGCATGCATTTCAGGGTCGTATTTTATCTCTGTTTATGGATAACATTCATGGCTATCAGCAATTACAGCAAGGGTAAGTGATTAACACGTCTTTGAAATGTGTCTTCTCATGAGGTCATAAAAGGTTGTGCACGGATGCATGGATGTTGTTAATGATGCTAACTGCTTAAGTTAGAATCAAAACACATGATTCAATTGCTATATAAAACCATGCGGACTTTCTTTGTACAATAATAACTTACAGTATCTATGTAAATTGTTAACTATAAGTATATATTAAAATGTACATGTAGCTATTGTTTTAATATCTTACTGGCATTTGTACGGCGGCATAGAGGGGACATCAGAAATATTTTATTTAACACGTGTGCACGTGATGTTTTCACGTGCGCATGTGTTAGCTTTTACGTGCGTACGTGTTAATCACCACGTGCGCACGTGATGCTTTCACGTGTGCACGTGTTAGATATCACGTGCGCACGTGTTAGGTATCACGTGCTCACATGTTAATCATCACGTGCGTACGTGATGCTTTGATGTAAGCACGTGATAATTAACACGTGCGCACGTGATAGCCAGCACGTGCGCACGTGAAAGCATCACGTACGCACGTGATGATTAACACGTGCGCACGTGTTAGCTATCATGGCGGCATTGAAGGGGCACGATAAATATTTTATTTAACACGTGCGCACGTGATGCTTTCACGTGCGCAGGTGTTAGCTACGTGATGATTAACACGTGCGCACGTTATAGTTAAACGTGCGCACGTGATTATTAACACGTGCGCACGTGATAGCTAACACGTGCGCACGTGAAAGCATCACGTGCGCACGTGTTAAATAAAATATTTATCATGTCCCCACTATGCCGCCGTACATTTGACAAAAAGAAAAAATAACAATTATAGAATTCTGATTACTAACTTAGTTACATTTATATAATTCGTTATACGTATGCTCTTGATTAGGCAACTACACACATCACTGTTTAACCCTATTCAACGAACGAAGCAAGACTTATTTTATTATGCCCCCGAAGGAGGGCATATATAGTAGTCGCACCGTCCTTCCTTGGGTGGTTGCGTGGGTGGGTGGGTCCGTCCGTCCAGACTTCGTTTCCGCTCTGTAACTTTTTAATGCCTGGATGGATTTTAATATAACTTCAGATTATTATTCCCCATGACTAGACGATGTGTCGCTTACAACATGCTCGTGGGTCATAGGTAAAGGTCACAATTCAAGGTCAAAGGTCATGACTTTTCGTTTCCGCTCCATATCTTCTAAATGCCTGGATGGATTTTAATATAACTTCAGATTATTGTTCCACATAGCCAGACGATGTGTCGCGTATAACTCCCATGCTCGTCGGTCAAAGCTCAAGGTCACAATTCAAGGATAAATGTAATGAATTTTCGTTTCCGCTCCATAACTTCTAAATGCCTGGATGGATTTTAATATAACTTCACAAATTATTATTCTCCATGACTAGACGATGTGTCGCGTACAACTCCCATGCTCGTGGGTCAAAGGTCAAGGTCACAATTCAAGGCCAAAGGGCATGAATTTTCGTTTCTGCCCCATAACTTCTAAATGCCTTGATGGATTTTCATATAACTTCAGATTATTGTTCCACATGGCTAGACGATGTGTCGCGTACAACTCCCATGCTCGTCGGTCAAAGTTCAAGGTCACAATTCAAGGTCAAAGGTCATGAATTTTCGTTTCCGCTCCATAACTTCTAAATGCCTGGGTGGATTTAATATTACCTCAGATTATTAATCCACATGGCCAGACGATGTGTCGCGTTCAACACCCATGCTCGTCGGTCAAAGGTCAAGGTCACAAATCAAGGTCAAAGGTCATGAATTTTCGTTTCCTCTCCATAACTTCTAAATGCCTGGATGGATTTTAATATAACTTCAGATTATTATTCCCCATGACCGGACGATGTGTCGCGTACACAACTCCCATGCTCGTGGGTCAAAGGTCAAGGTCACAATTTAAGGTCAAAGGTCATGAATTTTTGTTTCTGCTCAGTAACATCTTAACGCCAGGAAGAATTTTAATATAACTTCAGATTATTATTACCCATGACTAAGCAATGTGTCGCGTACAATTCCCATGATCGTATGTCATAGGTCAAGGTCACAATTCAAGGTCAAAGGTCAATTATTTTTGTTTCCACTTCATAGCTTCTAACTGTCTGAAGGGATATAAATGGTACTTCAGATTATAATTCTCTATGACAAGACAATGTGTCGCATACAACTCCCATGCTCGTCTGTCAAAGGTCAAGGTTACAATTCAAGGTCAAAGGTCAAGGATTTCTGTTTCTACACCATAATTTCTAAACGTCTGGAAGGATTTTAATATTACTTCAGATTATTATTTCCCATGACCAGGCGATGTGTCGTGTACAACTCCCATGGTTCTCGGTTAAAGGTCAAGGTCACAATTCAAGGTCAAATGTCAAGGATTTTTTTTTCTGCTCTGTGTCTTCCAAAAGCCTTGAAGGATTTTAATATTACTTCGGATTATTTTTTCCCATGACCAGATGATGTGTCGCATACCACTTACATGCTCCTCGGTCGAGGTCTGTGGGTCCAAGGTTAAACTTAAAAGGTCAAATATTAGGATGAACTTTTTGTAGGAAGCATCATTTTTGCCAACATGTAAGGAATGTAATAACTTGGTGTGAATGAAGATCATTATGAGGCAGTGTGTCACAACAACAAACAGTTGTGTTGCTGAAATCTCAAGATATTTGTCCAGGGCATAATATTGTACTCTGACATTGGTTTGCCTTCCTCTGACGAGCATATGCTTCGGGGACATATGTCACATCCTGTGATCGGGGGCTTATGTCACATCCTGTGACAAGCCTTTTCATTCATAAAATCAAGTCATAATTGCCGAACGGTTTAAATCCATCCTTTTATAGCCGAGTAGTTTCGGAAACTGGAACTTTGGATAAATCTCGTACATTAAGGGGTCTAGCCATTCAACGTGACTTGTAGTTTTGTTTCCATGAAAAGAATATTGGGTTCTGTTAAATGACCAATATGGAAATTGACAAAGGAAGTTGCAACTCGTTCACAATTAAGTTATCACACACTAACCTTGTTCGTCATACGAAATATGCGTAAGATACATGAGAAAACGTTCAAGGTCAATTGACACTAGTATGTAATTATCGCAAGCTATTACAAACTTATATTTCTTTGAACACGTTTGTCAAACGCTGAGGTTCAATCTATATATACTAACAGAAACTCCCTATTGAAATAAAATCAGTTTGTGAACAAATTTAAAATCATAATTGTTTTTGTTTTAATTCAAATAATCGTTGTTCAGCATACATTTATATTTTTCAACTGTAGTATATTTAGTTTGTTAGTTCAATCTACCGTTAGGTTTTCAGCAACTGTACAGCAATACCACGTGAAATGCAAATAGAATCAATGAAATTCACGCGTTTAATGATAGATAAATAAAGCACGCATAGTTTCTATCGCTATCAACTCAAATGAAATGTAACTATCTTTATTGCACATTGAAGATTATCTAACGGCCGTAAAAGACCAATAAAAACAGCGTCAAAACAATGAGTCACAAGGAACAAAACATAAAAATGGTGTAATCGACAAAATTTGCCACTAGAATTCTCCTTAGCATGTATTCTGTTTGATCGTCCAACAAACGGAAAATAAACCTGAAAGTCATCTCGTTGTAAACGACAACAAAGTACATGTATATGCAAAGTAATAAAGATGATCCCATATTTAATAAACACAATACGCATAACTTTATATAAACCAGTACAATTATCATATAAATAAATACAATTGAAGCATTGAACGAGTTTGCTCTAAAAGTCTAAGACTAAATAATTAGTAGCTAATTTTCGAAGGTTTGCATAATGGGTATGTGAGTCTTGGTGTAGAATGTACCTGTTTATAAAGAAATAGAGTGTAATAGTCTGCGCATACGTCGGTTGTGTGTTCTGTTTTTTTTTTTTTTTAAAAACAAAAATTAAGATCTGCGTCGTTGACATTGAATCGGAACTACTAGAACTGTCTTTATTTAACAGTTCTATATGACAGACTATAATTTCCAACAAACATATTAAAACAATCGTTACTAGAAGACGGGTGCATTCGTAAGGATGCAGTTACATGCAGGCCAATTACTTCAAAATACGTGTTTTTCATCATAGTTTGGGCTGTTTTACAGAGATAAATGAATCAAGCCGGACATGAATCACGTTTAGATGTTGCTGCAAACTGAGGTGTTGCGTGCCTTAACGGCATAACACCGAGCGTTGTATTTGTGGCTGTAGACGAGTTCGATCAATATACCCTAGAAGTCCTGGTATGTGTCATAGGTTGACGTTAAAAAGCAATTATGTCTGCAGGTAGAACGCTTTAAAGGACTTGTTCACAGATCTGTAAGATTTTGAAAGTATCTTCGAATACAAACGTACGAAGCATAGTGTCGTCAGAAATCAACACAAAATAACAGCATCAGTGTCCGCATGGACAAAAGGTAGAACGCAGAGCATAGGACTGTAGATGACTTATTGACTGTAGGGTGTATGTTTTAAAACAAAGAAACCATGTTTTCAGAAAGCGACAGAACACAAGTTGTGACAGCTATTAAAATTTTTGATAATATTGTGTATGTTTAACGCATGGGATCTAAAAACAAAATTCGTACATGTATAGTCTATTTTTGTTGTTTCTTTTTGCCATCTTTTGCCAGTTGTGATGGAAAGAAAGAAAAATATGTTAATAATGGTAACCAATGAAAATAACCCTTTAATGCACTTAAAAGAAAAAGTTCTAAACGATAATTCTGAGTTGTCAGACGGTATTTGGTTCAGACAAAATGTGAATGGGCATGAATGTCATTGTGCACAAAGTCATGTTCTGTTGGCGAACGTCTGTTCTGACAATCAATTGCAGGCAAGGTAACTGCAAACAACATTACATAATGAATGTGCAATGCACATATACACAGTTGATACATGTGGAAATTATAGATTTCCCTCACCTGAGCTAGAAATAGTTTCTTGTACACAAAATACTACGTTTTAACCAGACGAAAAACTGAGCGCAGTAAATTAATAGGAAAATGTGAGGAATCTGACAACGCTTCATACCAGTGTTAATGGTGCGCGAAAAAGGTAAGCACTCGCGTTTTGCACGAGTCTCGTTGCAGAGTTCCTAGAAATCGGTTGAAACAGGTTATGCGATATATCTGGACACAGAATGTGTTGGTGTTTGGTGCATGTCGGGGAAATGCATGCATACAAGATTTTGTGGTGAACGGGTAGTTTTGAAAAGAAACATCACATACAATAAATTGCTTAAAACAAAAACAATAATTAGCATTAAGATTGAAGGTATTTAGGTTGCATGTTTGTCGAACCACTTGAATATGACCATACGATGTAATTATGTATAACTGTGTACAGCCCATTTACCAAGTTTTACATTCCTTTCCCCCACGAAATATGTATTCGTACTCCAATTAAAGTTATAGTCAATAGTTTAAACTGTTTGGCAATTTTCTAATAAATCTCAGCACATATACGAATAACCAAGTGATGTTTTGACGGTAACCTTTTTGTAAATCTTACAGTGTTGGAGCATAGTTCGTGCATATTTGATTTAAAAACAGTGATGATTAAAGACATTTGTGTGAACCTGATAAGTGTTGGTAGAATATTTTGCTACATAAGTGTACTTGTGTTCCGTAGTTCGCATTTCAAAATAGTTGTGTTATTGTTGTAGTGTCTGTCGTCGTTTCTCAAACGTGTATTCAGATTCACACGAAATACATTGGAATGCTCAATTATCTAGCTCTAAAACTGACAAACGATAATATCCGTTGTTCGCTACAGTGGTCAACGCTGGTCGTCGCGATGTTTTAAACTGTTTTACCCTCATTGGCTCAAACTGCGTAGAAACCACATGGTGAACTCAAATTACTCTAGCATTTGTATCCGTCCTGTCATACAATATGATCCCACATTCTTGTCATTGCAGAGATGATATACGGCTGGCTTAAACGCAGTTAAGTAGCAGCCTATAAATTATGGTTATAAATTATGACAATTATGACGTCGTTTTCTTCATTGCTGTTTTCTTCCTTTTACATATTTTGTTGGTGGTGTTTTTAGCAATAAATAATGTTAGGAAATAAACATTGTAGGCCGGAGTAAACATACAACTGATAAAATGTATTTAAATTACAAAAACTCAAGTTCTTTACACATTATAAACGTATGCATGTTTGTGCATGGCCAATGCTAAAAAATGTAGCGTATACCGCCCAAGAAGTATAGGGGGCGTGTCGTGGGAAAAGAGGGCTTAATGCATGTGCGTAAAGTCTATGTCCGGTTTAGCCTGTGCAGTCCGCACAGGCTAGTCCGGGACGGCACTTTCCGCCTACAGTAGATTTCCGCGTACAGTAGATTTATTTTTAGCAGAGACTTCATTAAAACCGAAAATACCATAAAAGCGGAAAGTGTCAGGACGACACATAACGCACATGCACTAAACCCGGTTTTCCCACGACACGCCTCAAGTTTTTATTACGTATCTCGCAACAAATGTGTCTCACTCACTGACAGTGTAATTCATTTTAACAAACAGGTAAGTTCGGCTATATATTTAATTAAAACGAGAATAAATGTAATATTGCAGTTACACCAGTTCAATGACGCACTAATCATGCTAATATACGGGATAGTTCTATATTAGCATGGACGCTTCCACAAATATCAATCATATTCAAATTAATCTGCAATGATCGCACTTGGATATCACGTGTTTAGCGGTTAAACTGTTTTATACAAAAGAGCACGTGCATAATGTTTGTGATATTTAAATTTGCACGTGGTAATAGTTGTGATTTTCGATGAATGGAAATTAATCCTTTAACAATAGCTGGGGAGGAGTTTAAACTATTCGTGGCAAATCCCGAATCGGTGTATTAATAACGTAGCACCGCGTGCATGACAAACTGGTAACTCTGCTTGATTAAGTAGTACTTGTTTGGTTTAATTGTGGATCACCTTTATCAATGTGTAGCCCGGCAACACTTTGTTATTTACTGATTTACTTTCGTTATTTAATGCATTTGCTACAAATGCCATGCTGAAATATGTAGCTCTCATGCGTTTGTGAAGCGAATCCGACATATAGAACACAACATGTTACCTATTCATATCGTTTTTGACAAGAGAGACACAAATAGTAACATAGTGCGGACAGTGTTAAATATTCACTGAAATGAATACACATTTTGTATCATCAATGGATGTTTGTACAAAGGGCAATAATGCTCACATTAAGTGAGTGGTATATCCAATCTGGATACCATATGATTGACTGTTGAACCAGTTCACACTGGTAAAAGAGTTCGTTGCCGTGCCTGTGGCTCGCATGCCGAAGCAGTGATTGGAAATTAATCCGCTAATAATAGTCCAGTACATGTATTTAACAATGTCAAAACCAATACACATGATAAAACAAAACAATTAGAAATCTCGCCACATTTATTTTAAAAGCTTTTAAATTAAGAACTATTATATGTTTAATATGGTAGTTTTTGCATATTAAAGTAAATATAAGTATTTTGATGTAGACAACAGATATTCTACTAATATGTTAACTTAATACAATTTTCGTTTTGCCAAGCATATAAAAAATTGTTAAATTAGTATTGCCAAAACTATTATTTATATGCAGACCTGTATTTAACCTTATTGTGTTGTGATATATATATATATATGTACTCATGGACGTAAAGCATAAAGTATTTGAAATAAAACTATAAAAAAAATACTCCCAAAAGTTTGGATTCAATTTACTTGTGGCAAAAACAAGAATGTATTTTGACCGAAAGGTTACGTTCAAGCCCGAGTCACAACCTGATACTTTTGCTGGCGTTTATTAAAAATAAACAAGTGAAATAAAAGTTGACCTGATAAGACTTGAATAAGCGGAAAGTCATTACATACCTTTGTTCTATTGTGTCAAAGGAAACTGTACCCGGCGGTGGTTTAGGATATTCGATTGGGGATACGCTATATTTGGTACCTACACCATACCTTAAGTTCATCACTGTTCAGGTCAGTAATTCAGTCCGTTTTAAAGTTAAATATATAGAAAGGTGGATACAAATACCGTGACGATTTTACTACGCAGAATAAAGCAAATTTAACATCGAAAACTGAAATAAGAAAATTAAACGTTAAAACTTTCAGTAAATATTGAAATGTTTAAATCCAAATGATTATTTAAGATTATTCGTTATAGTGATGAACCTCAGCTATTCTACATGTAATAGTAAGCTCATATACATTGTCACGCACTAGAGCAGGGGTGATTAATCACTCCAGACTCCAGTGTGCAATGGAGGTTCTTTTGGACCAGATATGTATAGGGAGCACATTAATTACCACAAATACCTTTACATCTAAACTATTTATTTACAGAAACTGATATAGATCTACTTGATACACGCATGCAAATTAAGTATTCAACAGAATGTTATATATATTTTTCATAAGTATCTTCATATGCAAACAATACAACAGCAAAAGTCCGTTTACCTATAACATCAGTTAATTGATTAAAACAACAATGCCTTCAATGTCCATTTACGTCATGATCCATGCAGCGTATATATATAACATAAAACCTTTAGTATTCGTTCTTGACGCACAAACGCAAATTTAAAGGAAGAATCTTTTATGTCATTCAAGTAAGTAAATAACACTCCAAATACTTCGCGCACATACGCACACAGCTAACCAGACTTGGTATCACTCATATCGAAACCACACCGGCTCAGGGTTTGCCACACAGGCTCTGGGATTGCCACACAGGCTCGGGGTTCGCCACACCGGCTCGGGGTTCGCCACACAGGCTCGGGGTTGCCACACAGGCTCGGGATTCGCCACACAGGCTCGGGGTTGCCACGCAGGCTCGGGGTTGCCACACAGGCTCGGGGTTGCCACACAGGCTAGGGTTGCCACACAGGCTTAAATATGCCACATAGGCTCTATTCTTGACAGGTCTTCCCCACTACAAGCCACCTATAAACAAATGAAGTCAATAAACCTATGCCCTACATCATTCAGTTCAAGTTGCTACCCCAACATAACAACGCGACTGGACATTTATACACCCAATACACGAGCTTTACAAAATACACTTAACCTTAATTCCTCATACGTAAATGGCAGTACTATGACAATTAGTATGTGAACTGTACTTACATTGTACATTGCGGATCAAATATCTCACATTTCCTCATATTCTCACACAAAACTAACACTCAGTCATCTCCAACTGATCTGGTCTCTACAACTGTTATTTCCAGACTGAATTGAAACAATGAATCTACCCCCCAGCCAAACAAAGCAACATCAGAGATTAGTCTAAATATCAACACCTTGTCACATTCAGAGCTATGGTTAAAGCGTTTCCCTACCGTTATCAAACCATGGTTCTGGCATCAAAGTAAACTAATTAGGCTACACGTCAACATAAACACTAAACAGGAACAGAGTCTCACAATTTGCTGGGAAACTTAGCAAAATGTAGCCGAATAACGGGAATGTAAAGTATTGTATTAAAGGGGTATGTAGAAATTTGTGACATACCTCCTCTCTCAAGATGAAAAATCCCATTTTTTCATTCGTCTGCGTCCGCAAATTTCTTAACACAATAAAATCCAACTTACCTCCCTACTCCACAATGTGGCTACATGCATTCTTATATACGATGACTAAGAGTACAAAAACTACAAAACTACATCTTAATATCAAACAGCTAACGTTCTACAATGTGGTAATACTTACATCAAGCAAAACAAGTGAACTCAGGCAGAGTTCAAGCGATTCTACTTAGGTAATCGGCTCCAACATTTTCACTTCCCTTTATCGCGTCCACTCTGAATCTATAACTCTGGAGTGCCAGTGCCCACCTCATCAGTCTACCATTTGTCACCTTCGACCTTTCAATATAATTATTTAACCTCACAGCATATTGTGAAACTGTCTCACCATTAAGTAATCTCTCTGTACGGAATTTTGATCTGAAACCTTCTCCAGTTAACCGAAAACGTTTCAACAGTGCTACCTTAAGCTTGTCGTAATCTAGATCATCATCTGGGGGCATTCTACTATACACGGCTAAGGCATTGCCCTTCAGATGTGCACTTAACGTTGTTGCCCACATGCCCCTGTCCCATTTAGCTGAAGTTGCAAAACGTTCAAAACGTTGCAAAAAAGAATCCATGTCATCATGAATCTCATCGAAATTGGGCAATTTTGCGGCAACACGCCCTCTCTCACCACTCCTGTCATACTCTCATTCACCGCTTCACCACACTTAACTCTCTCTAACTCAATCTCCTTGTCTAACAATTTTGTTTTGTTCTCCTCTTCCCTCAATCTCAATTGAATTTCATCTTTCGCAATTTCTCTTTCACGCAACCGCTCCTCACGCGCATGCTCGCGGTCTTGTCGCTCAAAATATGTCTGCTTCTCTCTCTCGACATACTGTCTCAATTCATCTCCGCTTAAACCTAACAATTTAGCTGATTTAACAAAAGGTTCAATATCCATGATTTCGGATCAATACGTATACAAAACAGATAAAAATACAATGCAGACAGAAATAGATACACAACACTGTTAACCTGAACACAAATAGGCAAATTAATTACAAACAAAATAAAAACAAACTTCATAAGACAATCAGTTTCAAATTCAAACACTACAATTGGCTGCAGATAACTCGGCTTAAGACAATTCAATGTATAGTAAGATTACTCTCCCTTGAATAGTAAAACAACTATGTGCTATTTAAACTCTGTAAACTGATCCCTCACCGACCACACGCCGAGGTCTGCAGAACTAGGTACCTGTGTTAATCTGAGGTTTAAGAGTGTTAACTTGATAATGATTCCCTCTTTATCTGGTCCTGCCGGGATCGCCAATAAATGTCACGCACTAGAGCAGGGGTGATTAATCACTCCAGACTCCAGTGTGCAATGGAGGTTCTTTTGGACCAGATATGTATAGGGAGCACATTAATTACCACAAATACCTTTACATCTAAACTATTTATTTACAGAAACTGATATAGATCTACTTGATACACGCATGCAAATTAAGTATTCAACAGAATGTGATATATATTTTTCATAAGTATCTTCATATGCAAACAATACAACAGCAAAAGTCCGTTTACCTATAACATCAGTTAATTGATTAAAACAACAATGCCTTCAATGTCCATTTACGTCATGATCCATGCAGCGTATATATATAACATAAAACCTTTGGTATTCGTTCTTGACGCACAAACGCAAATTTAAAGGAAGAATCTTTTATGTCATTCAAGTAAGTAAATAACACTCCAAATACTTCGCGTACATACGCACACAGCTAACCACACTTGGTATCACTCATATCGAAACCACACCGGCTCAGGGTTTGCCACACAGGCTCTGGGATTGCCACACAGGCTCGGGGTTCGCCACACAGGCTCGGGGTTGCCACACAGGCTCGGGATTCGCCACACAGGCTCGGGATTGCCACACAGGCTCTGGGTTGCCACACAGGCTAGGGTTGCCACACAGGCTTAAATATGCCACATAGGCTCTATTCTTGACAGGTCTCCCCCACTACAAGCCACCTATAAACAAATGAAGTCAATAAACCTATGCCCTACATCATTCAGTTCAAGTTGCTACCCCAACATAACAACGCGACTGGACATTTATACACCCAATACACGAGCTTTACAAAATACACTTAACCTTAATTCCTCATACGTAAATGGCAGTACTATGACAATTAGTATGTGAACTGTACTTACATTGTACATTGCGGATCAAATATCTCACATCCCCATTTCCTCATATTCTCACACAAAACTAACACTCAGTCATCTCCAACTGATCTGGTCTCTACAACTGTTATTTCCAGACTGAATTGAAACAATGAATCTACCCCCTAGCCAAACAAAGCAAATCAGAGACTAGTCTAAATATCAACACCTTGTCACATTCAGAGCTATGCTTAAAGCGTTTCCCTACCGTTATCAAAACATGGTTCTGGCATCAAAGTAAACTAATTAGGCTACACGTCAACATAAACACTAAACAGGAACAGAGTCTCACAATTTGCTGGGAAACTTAGCAAAATGTAGCCGAATAACGGGAATGTAAAGTATTGTATTAAAGGGGTATGTAGAAATTTGTGACATACATGGTCTAATCAAATGCCACATTAATTATAATTGCTTATAAATGGTAAAACGTAAACTTGCTGCCTGCTGGTTCAGTGTTTTGTCTAACCCCTCATTGAATTTTCATTCAGTTTTCCATGCGCTTTCAGACTGGGTTATACGTCGATACTCACCTCCAAAATGTCAGTGTATTTCTCTAATATAGATATCATGCTTCGTTATTGTTCTAGTCAATTTTGTAAATACTTACTAGGGATAAGATCAAAGTGAAGTTATTTTTATGCATTTTAGAGAATGACAACACCTGAACCACGGCAAACTGTCTTTTAAACACACGTACACTTGTGGAAGGTTCCATGTAAAGTGTGTCTTATGGAAACAAATTGTTGTTGAGTGTCACTCAAACAAACGAAAAACAAACCACGCACTAAAATACATTGGACATTTCGCACTGCCAGATTTGGAGAAAACGTGCATGGGGAGAGTGTGGCATTATAAAATGTCAAACAATTATTCTGGATTCAGTCTGAATGGGATACAACAGCTTGAAAGGGACTTGTTCACAGATTTTCGCATTTGTTCAGTATGTGTTACCTGTGTAACACACAGTGTGTAGTGTTTTTAACTGTTTTTAATTCTCAACACTGTTGAGCTAGTACTGATTGGATAATTGTCTGATACATGGTGAACACATATCTTAGAGATTGATTGAAACTGGGTTTAGTTAGTTCTGAATAAAATTTATATTCCTGATTGGGACTAGATAGATCTTGATTTGTATCAATTTTTGCCATTGATGTAATTTAGCAGTTGAACAGTGAATTTCTATTCCTGTGGTATTTGTATATTTTTCATTACTGTATCTGTCTGGTAAGTGTTTTATATTTATATATGAATACTTTGAATATTTGTGTTAGATGATATTATGTATTGAGTTTTAATGAATTGTGTTATTAACTTTTTAATATAATAATACATAATTTATATTGCTTATATAATGTTATTTTATTTCAGGCTTTGTCCTTATGAAATCTTTTTGGGAATTAAAACATCGAACTTGCTCGTGAATCGTTATAAATACGTTTTCAACGACAATGACCCTTAACATATGCCACTAAATGTCTTAACTTGACAGATTTAAGCATCGGAACTAAAACGCTCAAGTATAGTAACAAGAAAGGTCTTTAGAAAAAAAAGTGGTCCCGCCGGGGTTCGAACCCAGGACCTAAGGATTAAAAGGCTATCGCTCTAATCACTCGGCCATTCCGACTTCTGTACGTAACACTGCACTGTTTACTTAATGTTAGTTTTGCACGGGTTGTCAACAATTTCAACGAAAACAACAGAAACACTCCAATTTATTTAAGCATGTGAGGGATTGAAATTATATTGTCTTGTTTTATGATATGAAAGTGTTCACTACATTTGTGTGTGTGTGTGTGTGTGTGTGTGTGTGTGTGTGTGTTTTTTACAGAAGAATTAATATACTGGTAATTATTTATTTGTGACACACCTCGTTCGTAACAAAACTTGCTGAAGGAACAATGTAAGTGTTTCCGTTGTATGTGCCGTATTGTATAGGTAAATGGTGCGCTTGCATTGAGTAAAGAACTACGAGTTAGCAGGAGTAACTATTTCACTATTGCAAATGTCGTTAAATGGTCTTATTAAATATAATCAAAGCAATAACATTTAATTTCACTGAACGGAACACTGTATGTATAAATCTATCAATTTGTTCAAACATGCTCATTTAAGCTAAACTGTGCTAGTACAAAGTGTGATTCATCCAAGTCAGTTTATCCAGAATAAAACCACTTTTGACACCAAGGCATGTCGTTTGTGGTAAAGAGACACTCCGATCGAAAACACATTTGTAGATAAATGCTTTCAAATAGCAACCATTATCGTTCGTTTTTTTCAAAATTATGCATTGAGTTTCCTTTTTTTCAGATCTATTCATCGTAACTAACGTGAGAAAGCAACCATGGGGAACAAAACCGGTAAAATGAAAGTCAAACAAGACACAAATGGCGAGAAACCGGAAGGGGTCACCGAGGTATGAATATAATTCAATATACGAGTACATAGAACTGTGTTCATATAACATTCCGTTGTAGGTAAAACCGACTATAGACAGGACAAACACCGTATACTGCAGATACATCATGTACAAATTCATTATGTTTGTGAAATAAAGGATGAACTTTTCGTGTGTAGGAAGATGTCGCGATCGCATTCATTAGCGCAACGTAGCGAAAATTAATTCCTCGCGAATAAAAGGACTTTTATAAAATTGTACTATTTTCTTAACGGGTATTATTCCAAACACACGAAACATACCATAAAACGCGTTCAATATGAAGTCAAAGCACTGAATCAACAGTTCGTACCGGTATGTACGTATGACAAGTATGGGACTACGTCTGTGTAACGTGTACGTATCCAAATTTCTGCTGAACCTCGATACACTTATCTTCAGGTTCAAGAGGCCACACGAAATATCTAACAAGTGTTTATTACGTAATCATCATATCTATAGACTATATCGAGCCATGCATATTTACGTTGAACTGGTTCTAGTGTATAGAGTTTTCAACACTATGTGCGTTCGTCATGCTATAATAAGTTTGTAACGAGCGTTTGTACAACGCAACTGTAGATAAACAATGCGCATTGAGACGTGACCATGTACTAGATTAATACATGGTGTCTACACCGGTCTGACTGACCTGTGTACTCACGCTATAAGCGTAATGGGTATACGCTACTTTCCAACATGGCTCGCAATGGTTGATTTAACGTTGCATTGAGGTCAGATGCTAGTAAATAAATGTGTTTTCCTCCGCGTGACATTCGAAATTTTGCCATTTACTAGAGATCCTTTGTTCTTCTGCTATGAAAAGCATTTAGCAATGTCAGGCGTGCCTCTTGTGGTTATTTCTAATATCCTCTGTGTGTTTGGAACATTTGAGTCAATTTCTTTGGAGGCTAACTTGAAAGATGCATTTTTGTGATGTGTTTACTGTGCCGAAACCCTAGTATCTACCGGTGTCTGCATTCAGGTGAGACGCATTTTCTTAGAAGTAATATGCCATATCTTTTTATTGCAATTTTCGGAACAGGAAAGGTTCATCTTTGAACTGACATCAAGCTTGCACAATCTGAAATCGAAAAGTTCGCCGTTTTATGATGGGAATTGGATTTACTGGCATCTTACCTTGAATTTTCACACAAAACGAAAGTGAAAGTAGGTGTTTGTAATAAACACGCGAAACAGCGTTAAACAGGAACTACTGGTATTGTTTAAACAGAAATATATTCTACTATCAGTATTAACTTAATATTAGACTGATTAATGGTATCAATAAAGTCGTTTCATGAAACAACTTTCATACGCGGGTTACTTCATGTGTACGCACATTTCGCCGTTTGGGGTGAAATAATGCGGTTAAGTGCAGAGGTTTGGCGTGTGACGTCATCCTCTGTGTATAGAATGAGATTAATAGTATATCCCGACAATTGGTAAATCATATAAACGAGAGGAAACTGCAATACAATGATACCGTGAATGTTTGTATTGGCATATATTCACGACCATCGATACGAATAAATGGCTCAGGTGGTAAAAACGCAGTGCGATATGTTTTGAACCAATGGTCATGAGTTCGAGGCCTGCTTGTGAAACTTTTTTTTTCAATTTTATAACAATAGTACATGATGTAGTACAGCTGATGACGTTTGAATGCTTTTAGACTGACATAGTAAGTGAATGGCGTGATTTTTCGATTTTGTCATTGTTCGTATTGTCATATGCTATTGATAAACGAAAAAATACACGAAAAAACAAACAACTAAAGAAACACAGAATATAAAAAACAACAACACAGATATCTCTTCATCAATTGCAATTAAGAATTGAATTTTACAAAACTGTTTTCAGACCAGATTCGAACCCGGTTCGCCGTCACCAAAATCTTCAGCGCCTACCACTCGACCATTCTTCTTTGACTTATAGTTGTCTGTTCATCAATATGAATATGTACTATACTTGAAATGAATGACAAATTAAACTTACTTTAAAAATAGCAATTACATTGATACCCCTACCAAATGGACTGTGCTGACCTTTGGTGTCGGACTATACTCAAATATTTTACGATCATGCACTATGAAAATATACTCGAGGCAATTGAAATGTCGAAGTAATTCCAGGATATTTGCATGATTTTGCTCTCATTGAAATGTCGTATTTTCTTTTATATTTATTGTAAGGTTTACTGGTACAAATGATGTACAATGACTACCATTTGAAAAAAATGTATAATATGACGTGCTTACACCCAATGGTAAAATAAGTGTTACATACAGTATGCTGATTAATAATTAAATTGGGATATTCTTAAAACTCAAAGAAGAGAAGCCATTTCACCTGTGGCTAGTTCTGATAAACAATATCACGATTTACATTGTTGAAAATTTTCAAATTCCCTGATGTTTCCATGATGGGATTGTTTACACGCTATCTTTTCCAGTTTTTACCGTTACGGAGTCTTTATATGTTCTTTCAAATTTGATTAAGTAAAACAGTGACCAATAACATGACTATGATTGTGGGACATGTCATTAAATATTTTTCAGTCATTAAAAACATGGGAATGTTCTGATTACTGCTATGAATGCTAGACGTTTTGCACGTGTTTGCAGCCATTGTGTATGTGAAGTACTAGTTGTTATATCTGAATCAGACATTGCAAATTGTTTCACGTATCTCGTTGTACAATAGTAGTTATTCTTTACACATTAATACAGCTGTATTATACATGTAATAAAACAGTGACTCTTACAATTATTTGATGTAACAATTTGTACAGGAAAAATTTATGCAAAATCAGATGTTGATAGTATTAACAGTTACAGCAACAATCAGCTGGCCTGACTTAAAGGTTCCAAAATCTGTATACACATGTGTAATGATGTCGTTTTTGTTTAAAACATTGATTACCTTAATGTTTTTTTTCCACAGCAACTGCCTGTTCAAATATTAAGCGGAAACAAAATCAATGTGACCAGAAACCATTATTTACATAATTCAACTAATACCTGTTGTTACAATAACATCATAAATATAATTCAACTAGTACCTGTTGTTACAATAACATCATAAATATAATTCAACTAGTACCTGTTGTTACAATAACATCATAAATTGGTGCATGACAAAACGCATGGCTGCATGAGGAAAATAAATGTATTTCTTTAAGAGATACGTGTCTTAAAAACGATTCAAAAGGCAATATCAGTTTTATTTTGTTTTTGATTATTGGTTAAGGTATGATATATATGGATATATATATATAAAGAACTTGTTTTGTTATTTCACTTCAATTCAAATGGTGATCAGAGAAAGCATAGAACATGTATCACCGCTATACATGTACCGTTCAAAGTTATTGCCAGTTGTGAATGGTGCATGCTTAACGTTTACCTTTTGATTAGGGAGATGAAGGGCCAGATAATGCCGAAGATGTCGCAGCTAATACAGACAACGAGAACAAAGAAGGAGAAGCGACGGCTTCGGAGGTTAAGGGCGAAAGCACCGCTACTGAAGAGGAATCAAAAGCCAACACTAAAAATACTGAATCAGGTAGTACTGAAAAAGAAGCAGACCAAAAACCATCTGGTACAGATGAAAAGGCAGAAAATAAAACGGATGATAAAACCGGAGACGATGTCGATAAGGAAGCAGTGAAAGAAACAGAAAGAAAAAAGGAGACAGAAGAAACTGAAACAAAATCTGAAACTGAAACAAAAACGGAGGCAGAAAACACTACCAAACAAGAAGACAATGTGACAAAATCTGAACCGACAACGTCAGAAGAAAAAGGAGGCAATTCCAACAAAACGTCAGAGAATGAATCGGCTGATAAAACTGAAACAGTTGAAATGAAGACTACCGATAGCGCAAAAGGTACGAATACAACTGAGTCAAAAGAGACCCCAACATCGGATTCTAATACCGACGACAAACATTCCAAGGGAGGTGAAAAAGACGCGAAAGAAGAAATTTTAAAGGAAGCAGAAGAGACAGTAAAGACGGAGGTACAACAGAAGACAGAACAGGCAACTTGTGCCGAAGAAAAATGTGCCGCCGATGTCAAAGATACGCCGCCTGCTGAGAAAGAAGTTAATAATGACACAACTGACATTCAAAGTGTAGATAAAGATGACAAAATCGTAGATGAAACTACTGTAGTTACGAAACCGGAAAAGAAAGTAGAACCGAGCGCACTCGCTGAACCTAAGAACGAGAAAACTGAAGATAATAAAGATGAAAATACTAGTGAATCGAAAGCAAAAACCGTAGAACCGGAGGAAGAAAAGGGAACAAAAGACGAAACAAATACTGTTGATGAATCAGAGGTTTGTCGTTTTCATGTGATTGCTTTAATGCAATACTGTTGTTTTTCAAATTGTATTTGATTTTTGTTTGGCTTGTTTATTGCTACTAAACGGTACAGTTAATTTGAGTGTATTGACAAATGTATGTTTGTGCATGAACAAAATATTGTTTATATCTAGTACGTAAGGTAGATTTGGGTATTCGTGCATGTTGATCTGTAACTCATAAAACACATAGACTTTTCGTTACGTGTTTGCATTTTATGAATGATAGTCTTATTAAAAATGATTACTAAAATGATTGGTGCTATTACTCAGATAACTGTGGCAAAAGAATTCCGTTGGGAAGGCGAAGCAAGTGACGTCCAACTAACTGGTTCATTCAACGATTGGGGCGATAAATATATACTAGCAAAGAAGTGAGTGCAATGTAGTTATTAGCCACCTAACAAGCGTTTAAATTGCACAAAATCAAAACCAGTTGGTGAGATACTGGAATGATCAGATGCATGTTTTGTAGAAGTCCATTGATGATGTCGTTTGATGAATATGTTTTGTAAAATAACATTCGTTATTTCACTGTCTTTCTTGGGGTTAACATTTATGTTGTTATTCTAAATAAATTAATCGTTAAATGTTATTATAATGCACACAATCATTCGAAAAGGTTAGACGTCATAACAAATGCATGTCAAAATATATTTGCTAAACAAATAAGGTGCAAAATAAATAGGTTTGACATCATCATGCATATGGTGCCTCGTTGTAAATCTTATTTTCTTGTTAACCAGGGATGGGGTTTTCACCGTAACGCTCAACCTTAAGCCCGGCGAATACACCTATAAGTACCTAATAGATGGCCACTGGCAACTAGACTCCAATCAGGTATTTTATATTGAATTACCTTTAAATTACACTCATTGATATATCATTTTGACGATCAAATGCCAAATATTCGTTGCCGAGCGTTAGGTTGGTTTTTAAGGCTTCCTCACACATAGGCGAATCCATCAAACGCAGGCTGGCAGATTGGGTAAATTTGTCAAATTTGGCGAAGTTTGACCCGAAAACTGCTTGAAAATGTGTTACATTGTTTGAAATATAACGAACAGCAAACGTAGGGGAACTATTTGTTGCGAATGATTTACGAAGTGTGATGAACGGCTACTGTAAAACGCTAGAATGCGTTGGGTCGCGCAAACAATAGTTATTCTTTCCGTTAGCGATTAAAAGCGCAAACATGCGAACTTAAGCGCAATTTTGCGCATGATAACGCATGCTTCCGAAGCCCTCCGAAGCTTTCCGAGATGGTATTCCCGCATCCGACCGGACGCTATACCGCTCGTTGTACTCTTGTATAAATTCTGAAATAAGGGGATTAAGTTGTTTTATTCATTTACTTTTCTTTATTAATATTTTGAAATTTACAGTTATATGCATTTCTTTATTTTCAGTAGACATTGGGTTAACAATTCTAGTTTCGTATAAAAAAATACTTTATTAATTTTCAATTTATTTCCACCAAATTACACTTAAAGACGTTCGCAACAATTTCCTTCACTTTTTTCCAACGACAGATTTTCTTAAAACTTGGCACAGACATGCATCAATGTATCCTAAAACTAAAACAGTCTTAAAAAATAGGGGTCACCGGCCTTTTTCCGGAAATATCGAATTTTGAATACGGTACCTGTCGAATGTTGAATGTTGAATATGTAAAGCGTTTATTTTCAAGCAAAGATGGAGATTTTTAAAGGCATCTTTTTTAAATGTTTCGTTTGGTAATATACACGTGCAATTTAATGATAAAACGCGCTTTATATACAGTTATCATTTACCAAATGACTTGTTGGACGCTTAACGAGGTGAATTTGGCATTAAATTTGCCTGTGAAAACATCAATAATTTATCAAATATACGAATATCTTTTTTTCCAAAAGACAGATTTTGTTTAAAGATCCCACATACATGCGTCATTGTATACTGAATCTAAAAAAGTCTTTAACAATGGGGGTCACCGGCCTTGTTCCGGATATATTGGGTTTTGAATACGGTACATGTCGAAGCCCCTTTTTCAGTTTGGATTTGTGTCAATGTTTTAAGTATATAGGATAATTATTTTTGTATAAACAAGGTTATGATTCTTTCAACTGATATGTTTGTACATGCTTTGTTTGGCAATATACAAGTGTATGATGTTTGTACATGCTTTGTTTGGCAATATACAGGTGTATGTTGATAATAAAAACGTTTTACCTACATTTACTGCTTAAATAATGAATTTGACTGGACATTTAAGTGTGTCAAATTGGAACTAATAATGCTTTCTGAAACTTCATCTTTATCAAATGCATAGTTTGTTCCAAACGACAGATTTTCTTAATATTTCGCACAGACATGCACCAATGTATATTTACACCAAAACATTCATAAAAAGAATGGCTTACCGAACTTGTTTGGGGAATATTGGATTTCATATAGGTTACCTGTGTAGCCTTTTTCCTGTTTTGTTTTAACATAAATAAGCAACGTATCAATAGAATGAAGATATTTAATGGATCATTTCTGAACTAAATTGGTTTGGAAATACATTGAATAGTGTGTTTTTGATCATGATATATGCTTTATGAACTTTTACTATTAAACATATTTATTTTGAATGGACATTAGAGATGCAATTAGTATATTGTAACCTATATACAATAAAGAAAAATGAAGCAAAAGGAGAAATTAACCCAATTATTTTCTTTTTGTTGCGAACGTCTTTAATTTCAATCTCTACTATGGCACCATCCTGTCTTGCCATGGCACACGTCCCGCTGGAGAGTTGACCCAGTGCTTGAGAGTATTTCTTACAATTTTCCCATTTTTGGTTGCTGTGTTGTGGCCCCTGATATTCACAGTCCTGGTATCCTGCAAGTTGCGACCTCTCCTCCATTCTCCATGAACCAGGTCGCCTCTTCTATACTCATGGTCAACCAGTGCATTCTGCATAATGGGGTACCTCATCCGCATCAAGTTGTGGAGAATGCAGAATGTCTTGACAATCAGCCTCACTGTGGATGGACTGTGGTTCATCTTTGTGAGAAGCTTCTGCAATGACAGAAGACAAATATTGCCGAGCGCAAAGATTTAACATGAAAGAAAATCTCTTATAAATGAAATTATGTTTCGCCAAAAAATAATTACCTGGAATCGGTTGGCCAAAATCCCAAATGCGTTTCCCAAAATCCCAAACGCCAGTTGACGAACGCTTAGCGAAGACGTTGCGATTGGTTAACGTATTGACACGCATTTTAACGAATGATCGACGAAACTTTTAATCGCCACAAATTTTTCAACATGCTCAAAATTTTCCGACGAACAAAACTAATCGCAACGGACGCGAGAGCTCACAAACGCATCCACACGAACACCACCAACGATGTACAACGTACATATGCTAATGGGAACGAATTTTGTTCAAGTCCTATTCGCCAGTACACGCAGTTTGACGTCGGCGGTTTTCGTCTATGTGTGAGGAGGCTTAGGCACCAAAACACTCAGGCAGAAAAGAACAGAACGTCATTCGCCAGGTTCTTACTGTTATAAATAAAGGTTTAAATCACATTTGAGACGTGTCGTGGGGAAATCGGGCTGATAAAAGCATGTGTGTACAGTGTCGTCCCGGATTAGCCTGTGAAGTCCGCACAGGCAAATCCGGGACGACACGCCCAGCCTAAAGTGGATTTATGTTTAGACGAGACCATCTTAAAATAGAAAATACCATAAAAGCGGACTGCACACAAACATCGCAAAACTTAAGAGGTGCTCATCAGACACGTTGTCTGACAGCCTTCAACATTATGTCAGACAATCAGATTGAAAGTCAGACACACACTGTGAAATGAGTAGAACTTGAAACAATTATGTCAGACAAAATGTCTGGAAAGCGCTTTGGATCTGTCAGACATTTTCAAATTGTGTCAGTCTTGTCTGCCAGTGTGACACATTTCACGGTGTCTGTGCACAGACTGGTCCAGGACGGCACTTTGAGCAAATGCATTAAGCCCGGGTTTCCCAAGACACGCCTCGTTTATATTGGAGTTTTGTTTGAAATACAGCCCAGTTACTTGTCTTGAATTCGATCATCATACCGCTACATGTATATCGTTTGTTCCTTACAAGTGTTTTTAGATAGGGCACATCATGTTAATGTAACCCCAAAATGGCTTCCTCGTTCAAGGAGAGACCCATTGTGACAACAAATTTTACAGCCGTTAACATCCTTAGTTGTGTTTTCATACCTGTTTGTTCGATATAGTTTGTTGTTGTTTTGTTACAGTCCAAATTGCGTATTACAAGTGTTTCTTTTTTCCCACATCAGCACAAGGGCTTGTCAAAAAAGTTTGGATTTGCAAACAGTATTTACGCAGATTCTAAATATTTTAGTTTTGTTTTATATTAGAGGTTGTATGTTTACATAATTAACAAAGCTGATATCTAGATGGAAGATAAGAAATACAATTAATAACTTTTTAATTTCTCGATTTGACAAGAATGCCTGTCATTCTGGAATGTTTTTACCCGAAAATATACACAGTGTATGCATTATTTTAAGATATTTAGATTTGGCTGCCGGTATCCCAGGCATTGAATAAACGACACTTTCCCAGAACGTTCGCGCACAGATTTTCTGGTTTCCTTCAGGAAACATGTTAACTTTAGGGGTCGTAATCACCACCAGGAGTTTGAATTTCCTGTGCTGATTAGGTCCCAAGAATTCTGTAGAATTTTTCAGCTGCAACATATATTTGATCTATTCGTGTTTTTATTCATGGCACCTTAAATGTTTTATTCCAGCGAACAAAAACGGACGATTCTGGTGAGGAAAACAACGTGATAACCGTAGAATGAACCCCGTATGCATCAGTCATCCTATTGGACTACTTTTTGTATACACTGGACCGAACCTGTCGTTGCTTGTCGGATTTCACTGCTGATGAATATTATGACTGCGTATCTTGGTATGAAGTATAGGGACGTGGACGAATTTGTGGATTGATTTTTTATATTATGTAATATTTAACCTCTTATCATTCAACAGAAATATCAACCAGAAGTATTATTGATAACATTGTTATTCGCATGCAGTTTGTTAATTACTAAATACACACACGATCAAGGACATTGAAGTTCATAATAATTTGAAATTCGAAATACTACGCGTTCATGAACCTCTAAAACTCGTTTAACACAGAGATTTTTCGCATGCAAACATGTTTGAAGGACAAGGAATTGATGCAAGATCGCCCTACTTTCGGATGTTTCTTTTATTATTCTCCATGCAAAATTCATCATCATCAAAAAACTCAGCAGTCATCTGATTTATATTATTTACGAAAATAAGTTGTTAACATAGTACATGTAATGGTATATAACTTATGCGTACACTTTTATTTCCAATAAGTTCAAAACTATTTCTGATGAATAGGTTTTGACAAAACGCTGCTCAAACTGCACGTAGTGTTAAAAGTAAAACAACACATAAAACATGTATGTTTAATTCTTCCATATGTTTGAATGGTTCTATTATCTAGTTACAATGTGACCATATTACATGCAGTGTTTAATTCATTTGTTGATGTCCGAATTATTTTGTGTTACCTGATAACTTTTTACCGTAACAATGACAATGCACACATTATTTATACATCACTACAAATATCGCTTTCATGCATCTAGTTAATCTAGTACAAAATACAAACGTGGCTCGTCGTGGGAAAACCGGTCTTAATGCATGTGCGTAAAGTGCCGTCCCGGATTAGCCTGTGCGGACTGCACAGGCTAATCCGGGACGACACTTTACGCACATGTATTATGACCGGTTTTCGCACGACGAGCCACAAACATGTTTGCTTGGTACGCTTGGTAAGGCATTCAGTCATTTACCCCGTGCACATATATTATCATCATAGTTGTAAAGTCACATGTAAGAAATGTTCCTTCGAATTAATATCTCTTTTAGTGATGCATTTTTAGATTTACCTTTTGAATATAAGAATAATGAAACTGCAGAGACATCACCTGGAGAGAAACGCTTATTAACATCCACTGGTCCTTTATTTAAGGCAAGTGACCAATTCATTATTGCCTATACAAAACAGGACAATACGTACAACACAACAACAAAATCATTAAAACTGGGGTCACCGCCTTAAAGGCATGCCAAAAATTCGGTTACTCATGTACGTTGTAGATATTTTGTGAGTGAAGATTAATGTGTGGCTAAAAATTGTTTGCTTTTTTAAAAACAACAGGTGCACTGAAAATAAATTAAATCATATAATGTTTGAAAACATAAGTGACATGAACTGATTTATTATTTATTGTTCGAAAACGTACAATGTCTAGATCTCGCCAAAGCGACACTCGTGTTACCACTTGCTCGTCCATAATGTTTAAAAACATAAGTAACATGAACTGCTTGGTTATTCGCATAAATACATCATTCATCTAGATCTCGCCAAAGCGACACTCTCGTTACCACCTGCTCGTTCACGAAACCAAATAATCTTAACTGCCATCAGTTATGCATTGCGCTTATCTAATCCATCTCACCAGTTTGTTTCAGACGCCTTATGTGTTTGTGTATTATAACTGTAATTGATATTGTGTTTTAGTTTGGAGAGAAGTTGATTTGTTATGCCAAAATGTCTTGAACATTGTTGTAGTAAAGTTTCTAAAACGTTCTAATTACACGTTTATAATGTATGTCTTATTTTTAATGTTCGCCAACTAACTTCTATTTGAGATAAGAACTGAAATATTTTTCAGAATTATGCAGTATAACGTTACAGTTACTATCTTTAAACTGCATTACCAAATGTAAAAGCAATCGTTTATACATTAGTACGATGTATTCGTCCAAATGCAAGCTCAGCTTTAAAGGTCAACGGCATGAATAAGAAGGTCATTGCTTGGAAGATTCATTTACTGGAATTAATGATTATGTATAATCCAATATATTGCAATAAATACAATAACATAAATACTGTTTAGTCTTCATTTTTGCCCAATATATTACATGTACATTGCAAATATCCACATTTTTCTCATCGAGTTTTGGTCACAAGTAAATAATAGCGTGTTGAGTTTTTTGCTTTCAATTTAATAACGCTAATTAATAATGGAAAATTAGTTCACTACTGGGGCCATATTTCAGAAACATCTTAATTTTATCTTAAAATATTTTCACTTAAATTCAAATGTTTGTAAGGTAATATTTTTAAAACTACACATAAAAATGAATGAGTAATATTATAGTTAAGTAAATAATAGTTAATAATAAGTTGATAATTAGTGAACATCTAGCAGAATTGCATGTATACATGGAATAAAATGCTGAAGAAAAATGACGATTTTAAGGCAGAGGATAAGATTTCACTTGATGTTTCTGGAATACGTCACCCGTTCACTAACCAGATGAGAAAATACACCATGGTAATGTGCGATCCTACATACATAAACATGTATATAAAATATAATACCGGTAAACTTGTGGCCTTTATTATCCAACTTTTAGTCCACGCATGATGCATTGAAACGGTTTTAAGCTCGCCTTTTCGAAGAAAAGTCAAGCTAGCTATTCTACTCGCCCCGGCGTTGGTGTCGGCGTCCGAGCTAGGTTAAAGTTTTTCGGTAAGCTAGTTTCTCGAATGGCTCGAGGGATTTCATTCAAACTTAAAACATTTATTCCCCACATTAAATTGAACCTATAGGCCGAGTTTGGTAACTCTAGTTTGAAATTTGTCAAAATTATGGCCCCTTTTCAACTGAGAAATTTTACATATAACTATATGGACAGGTTAAAGTTTTGCGGTTAGCTGGTTTTTCAGGAATGGCTCGAGGGATTTCATTCAAACTTCGAACACTTATTCCCTATATTAAAATGAACTCATAGGCCAATTTTGATAACTCTAGTTTGAAATTTGTCAAAATTATGGACCTTTTTACACTTAGAAAGTGTACATATAAGCTATATGGACAGGTTCAAGTTTTTCGGTAAGCTAGTTTCTCAACTTTTTGTTTCCGCTCTCTAACTTGAGAAAAGATTAAGCAATTGTAATGAAACTTTAAACACAGATACCTTACAGTGAGACCTTTCTTGGGATTGCATATGGGGTGGGTGGGGTCAAGGTTAAGGTACCTGTTACTAAAAATAGAAAAACAGTTTCCGCTCAATAACTTGAGAACGTATGAAGATATTTTTAGTGTTTACATAAAATAATTATACAATAGCTCTTAATACATAGGTAGCTTATATCAAGACCTCACTAAGGATTGCATATGGGGTGGGTGGGGTCAAGGTCACTGTTACTAAAAATAGAAAAACGGTTTCCGCTCAATAATTTGAACACGCATTGAGATATTTTAATGAAACTTAATATACCTTATATCGAGACTTCGCTTGGGATTGCATATGGGGTGGGTGGGGTCAAGGTCACTGTTACTAAAAAAAGAAAAACGGTTTCCGCTCAATAACTTGAGAACGCATTGAGATATATTTATGAAACTTTATACATACATACCTCATATCGAGACTTCGCTTGGGATAGCATATGGGGTGTATGGGGTCAAGGACAAGGTCACTTTTACTAAAAATAGACAAACGGTTTCCGCTCAATAACTTGAGAACGCATTGAGATATTTTAATGAACTTAATACATACATATCTTATATCGAGACCTCACTTGCGATTGCGTATAGGGTCAAGGTCTAGGTCACTGTTACTAAAGTAGAAAAACGGTTTCCGCTCAATAACTTAAAAACGCATTGAGATATTTTAATGAAACTTTATACATAGATACCTTATATCGAGACCTCGCTTGGGATTGAATATTGGGTGGGTGGGGTCAAGGTCACAGTTACTAAAAATAGAAAATGGTTTTCGCTCAATAACTTAAAAACGCATTGAGATATTTTAATGAAACTTTATACATAGATACCTTATATCGAGACCTCCTTTGGGATTGCATATGGGGTGGGTGGGGTCAAGGTCACAGTTACTAAAAATAGAAAAATTGTTTCCGCTCAATAACTTGAGAACGCATTGAGATATTTTTATGGAACTTAATACATAGATACCTTATATCGAGTCCTCGCGTGGGATTTAATATGGGGTGGGTCAAGGTCACTGTTACTTAAAATAGAAAAATGGTTTCGGCTGAATAACTTGAGAACGCATTGAGATATTTTATTGAAACTTATTACATAGATACCTAATATCGAGACGTCGCTTGGGATTGCATATGGGGTGGGTGGGGTCAAGGTCAAGTTTACCATTACTAAACATTTTATTGATGTGCTGACTTTAAAGCATTCCGTCTGAAAATTTTGGTTTTCTTGGAATTTGAATGTTTCTTGTTTTAGAAAAAAAAAAGCCAGTAACTCTGACAAGCACAAGAAATGTCGAGCGCGCTGTCCTCCGACAGCCCTTGTTAAATATCTTGTTAATATACCGTAATACGAATGTTAGGTATACCGAAAAAACAACAGACTAACTGATAAATATGTACCTGAAACGTTTGTATCTTTCTTGTCAAATTCCGAATTTCAATTTAAACCTATATAGACTTGATTGGCCATGGGTACAAATATACAACATTTAAATTTCTGTTTAAAAAAGCGTGTATGTCGCGTATATGGGGACATGTTACCGTGTTGAACTGACGGAAACCTCAATTTGACAACTGCAAAGGACAGTGACAGGCCGTTCTGATAAGTTTGTTCAAACTTCACACGTATTATTATGCAATAAACGGTATATTTTACCGTAATATTAAAGATTGAATGACGAGAAAACTTCAAACGTTATATCTTCTTGTTGCACAAAGCTTCCGTGCAGGCATAGGAGAGAAGGGCTGCTCTCTTACGTTATTTATTTGTACTGTTTACAAGTAAAACAATAACTAGCATACACACAGTTATACGTTAACAACATTATTATGTTACCAAAATTAACATTGCGGCAACGTGAACATCATACAAGGCCGCGTTCAAATTGTATCAAGAAAGTCTTGCGAGCCGTCGCTTTCATGACCACTGGTGTTGCCATGGGAACGCGCTATTGGCGAACGTCGGAAACGTGCAATTGTTTCTCGACGGGGCCTATTGCGTTTGCTTGACCTACCTACCGCTTCAGCATCGCCCACGCTGCCGCGAAGCGACGTTGATCCACCAGTTGAAGAACGCTGGTGATCACGTGGTGTTTTACGATCACGTGACCCGCGGCCCTCGTCTGCAGCCCCAGAAGGCGTCATTCCTGATAGACTTGATTCAAAGGAACCGTTGCTTGGCATTAATCCTGGGTGACCGTCATTCGAAAACAAGAGCGGCGATGGTCGCATCGGTGTGTGCTCTCGGGAACCACTCAGTCGCGTGGGTGTGACGACCATATGTCGGGGTCTCTTGTGTGCCCGGGGTCTAGATGGTGTGTCCGGTGTGGTGAAAGTTTCCCGCTCGAGACTTCCAGGGCTACACGGTACAACTTGCTCGTTCGGACACGATCCAGCTGGAAATAACGACAAAATATACGTAACCGATTAACATTATGGTTTAACTTACAACTTTTGCCTTGTTTATTATTTTCAACGTATCTAAAGTTAAAATTGATACTATATAATGAAAATATGTTATAGCTTTTACAGCAATATAGAGGCTTAGAGGATCACGCTGATCCAGTTGTTGTATAAACTGAATTATTCGTAAAATATAGACAGTTTTATTAATTGTTTGTATATTCTAACATGAACCACATAACAAGATAATTTTCATTGTTTTGATCCATTTTATGTATCGTGCGGAGTGGTCGAACTCGTGTTGCATTGAAGGAAAAAACAAACGACAGATTATTATCGAAATCGGGCATTGATTTAAAAAGTCGTAAAATAGTAATCAATATATATTGTATATTGTATTATACAATGGAAATATAAGCTTTTTTTTCCAAAAATGTGCCGACGAAAACCGCCACGAAAAAAACCCCGACTACCTCACTAAATCCCATAAAAATAAATCGTTTGAGAAAACGATGGCATAGAAATTATCATATGTGTTCACGAAATTTATGTCATTTGTAAAAAAAAAAACACTTTCAGAAAGATCGATCTACCTCAGACTTACTGCACATATTAAAGTACGTGACAGAGGCAATGTATGACATTCTGTTTCGATTAGAAATTTAGACATATCATGCAGGTTATTACCTAAAGGAGACCGTTGTCTAAACGAGGGGTCATAAATGTAGCGTCTGCCGGAACTGGTTGCTGTGCACCTAATGATGGGCCTTGACATCGGCGTCCATGGCGACAGAGGTGCCGCAAGTGCACGTGGAGTCCCTGGAACGCTGTAGGACTCGTCTACAAATATGTTCACATAATATCATTAAAATTTTATACGTAATTTAATTACTTATATAACGCAGTTTGACTATTTAAAGTGAACGTAGCGTGCTTTACAATCTGATACTTGTACTTTAATAAATGTACGAGAATACATTAAACACACCCAATTAACAATATTATATGAACATGCACATGTACATGTGGAATACATTTACAATTTATGTACAAATTAATTTATCTAATATAATAATATTCCAAAGCCTTAATATACACTTATCTACACGAAACACAAGACAAGTTTAAAGCTACCGACGTATACACTGAGTGATGCACATGGGAGTTATGATTTCTCATTGAAAAAGCACGAGTAAGTAAAATGTACGAAGAAAATCCAACGATGACAAGATCGACTACGATTTTTATTTTGGGATTGACCGGTACCTATCGATGAAACAGATGAATGTGCCCGTGGTATAAAGCTCTATATATCTAACAGTAGTGTGTTTTTGATGATATTTAAGCACATGCGTTTTTCTTATTAAACTAATCAGTCCACGTATTTTTATATATGTCAATCCGAAATAGGCTGGTTGATGCACTTGCTAATAATTGTGAACAAAACAAATTGTAGCTTAACCACGCACTGCCGTATCAGAACACGTAGGGCCTACCTTGGCTGCTCTGACTGTAAGTATCCGGTACAACTGCATCCGGCGTCCGTGATGCAGTGGTCACGCCTGTGTACTGGCGGTTCAACAAGGGAGTGGATGGGACCTCTTGTACGGGGGAGTACATTTATCCGTTGTAGTGTCTCGGTAGTAAATATCTGTACATTCAAAAACTGAAGCCGATGAATATTGATTATTTTGGTGAATCAATTCACATACCAGTAAACATTATATGTCATAATACAAGACGGCCATGGTGGCCCGATTCTCTCACATCTATAGTGTTACAGTTCCGATATTGTCCATTAATGTGCCCATAAGAAATTTACCAGTGCTCCAGATAAGAGGAGTGTTCGATTAAATACTCCTTAAATATTAAGAAAACCCACATTATAAATAGGGTATATGTAAACACTAAAATTCTTGAATCTAACCATTATTGACTTTGAAGCATTTGATATTAAATTTGAAATTTTTCTCACAATATATTGATGGAAATATAGTACACATTTAATAATAGAACAGCTATTGTTATTTCAATATTCATACATTTTAAACATTTAAAATATACATTTTTGTAGATCTACTTTCCATATGATCTAGCAGGAGCAAATACATGTACCCCCTTATTTCTGATTTCAAACAGTTCCAGTACCCTTTAACTTAAATCTTAACAAGAGCTGTTAGTAAAAGAGTTATACCCACTCTTCGATGGGGGGCATAACTAGAGCACCAATACCATGGTTATGGTCAAGAGATCGTGCATTCGCTATGCTGATTTTTTAAACAAACGGGGCGATCACTCTGGAGTCTGGTGTAAACGGCTGATTTGTCCAATTCTCGCGTTTAAAGTTTGAAAGTTTCTGGCCTATTTTCGAATTTTTCCGAGATCGTACGTTTATACACAAACTGTACAAGTTTGTTCAATATTGGATAACAATGACGCCCCTAAATTTCGTCAGACACCAACATTTTGTCAGACATACATATGCCGAGTACATATCTATCTTACAGGTTTCGCATTTGTCTACCTAACTAACCAGTAGGTGTATAAATTAAGGATCATAATTTTGACATATATTTCTAAAGTATGTGCAGAACAGATGTTCAGTCACAGACAGATACACACATTCATGACATTTGCTCTGTTACCACACAGCCAACGCGAATGGTGCGAACTTGTTCAAGAACGAAACATACAGTATCGAGTTACTCTCCTTGAAACCTCTTCATTTTGAAAATAACACCGACAATTAAAAGTTTGTGAAAGAGCAGAATTTAAGTTATGAAATAAAATAAATTGATTTAAATTAGATGATTTCTAACGAAAATATAATATATTTGTATTCGTGGATGGACATAAAGACACTGAAGCTTAAGCCTACCTGATTTCAGCTGGTTTGTCGTCTGCTACACTGCACTGAAAAGATCACGTGACAAAAAGTCAGCATTGACAATTTCGCGGCAAATGTCAAGACAATCAACACAAGACATTGGCTTACACTAGAGGTAAGTGATATTTGTGCATTTAATAATCTTAACTTATGTGTTTTATTGCACTAGGCCTAAATAAATATAAAATGTGCATTTGATTTAGTACAGAAAATAGTTTAGCTAGATTTAGCTAGATTTATGGACAGAATAGATCTACTGTGATTAAATTTTTTATTTAATTTGGGGGAGTCAAGTGGTAAGCCAGTAAGAGTTCTCTCTAGCGAGCCCCTGCTAAATAAGAGGTACACCTGTCTGCTGCTGGCTAGTGAAAAGCACCACAATCTTACAGTAATCCATAAACTGTTGCGATTTGTATTGTAAAAGGCCCTGATTCCGAGTGGGTCCATATTCCGATATCCATTTTGTTTTAAATAATCAGTGCACTTCTGGGTAGGATTATTTATTGATTTTGTTGAAATTGATTAAAAAACATGCATGAGAGAAAAAAAAATCAAAAAATATTTATTTAGAGTCATTTTTCATGAAATATATAAAACAGCCACATTTTCTGTTATTTTTCACACGGTGTCTACTATTGTGTATGTGTCAAAGATTCTGAAAAAGTACATAAGAAGCCTCTAGTTAATTTTGTCTACAATGTTGACAGTTGATTAATGGATAACTTAAAAGGTGAAGAAACGTTGAAAAACAAAGCAAAACAAGTATATTTCATGTTGTTACATTGTGTCATCGGACTTTGGAACAAATTCAAGATGGCGGATTTATGGTACTGGCAAATGCATTTTCCATTTGTTGGTCATGTTTATGTGACAGAAGTGCAAATAACTTGTTGTAGTTGATAGATAAATGATTATTTTTTTCAATATTAGTAGATACTTTGATTTTTTAAAGTTCACTGAATATCTTTGAATTGATCAGTTTCTTATGTCATTGGAATATGGACACTCAAGGATATAAACAGAGGATATACATTATGTGAAACAAAAATGTTCATCAGACCCTAATTTTTGCAAAAATATTTTGAAATAGTGAAACATTGATGAAAAAGACAAGACAATTTATGAAGACTTGTGCAAAGTACATCATCTAAACACATCAATATATTACATGTATATTGTCACGTTATAACGATTGAACAAATTATATATGAGACGCGTCAAAAGAAAACAGGGCTTTATGCATGTGCGTACAGTGTCGTCCCGGATTAGCCTGTGCAGTCCACACAGGCTAATCCAGGACGGCACTTTCCGCCTACAGTGGATTTATGTTTAGAAGAAACTTCCTTGAAACTGAAAATACCATAAAAAATTCATTCTACGTATACAGATGCTCGTAACGCAATGTGCTTGTCGGATACCTTTCTCCGTAAAAAATTATCAACTTTGCTTGATATTACTATTTTAAGCATGTTGGGTATACATCTATATGACGATATTGTCGATTTATCTCTTTGTCACTCACATTCTATAAAGAATCTTTTGCTGCTAAGATTTTGTAATTTTGCCGAACTGACACGTCGCCAAAATGACATTTTTACCGTAAATTTCTTCGCACGTTTTCAATTTATGATGACATTGAATATTCCAGGAAACACATTTATAAAAACAATTTTTATGATTTACTTAAAACATAATTTTGCGAATTTTTATTTTATTTTCTTGATTTAACAAACACTATTTAAGTCGGATTTTTTGGGAACAGATACATTACGTTCAAAAGGTATATACATTATATGTTCATAATGAACGTTCATCTTGCCAATGAAATCCGTTTTTATATCATAGATAATAGACTATCCATATATTGCACTTACATTTTAACAATTCAAATATAAAATCGTTCATTTGTCACGATCAAAATATATACTCTGGCTATGGATTAAATAGCTCGACAGATACGTAACGACTAACTTGTGTGATATTTGAAAAGTTTTATTATTAAAAAGCGCTTTCATTGCAAGTTCCGAAAAACACAGGTTTGTAGTAAACATCTGTCGTATTCCTAGCGTTATATTATGAAGAAACATGATTTTATTGATCGAATAGTAAACAGTTTTAACAGATACGTTATTACAACAGATACGTTATTTTTTTATTTCTTGAGAGCGAAAATGTAATTATTGTGGTTGATTGCAAGTTCACGATGCGTTTTTGTGATGTCATTGATGATGTAATATAGGTGACGTAATAATATTGTGTTCGAAGACTCCATATTTGTTTTTGAAGCGCGTAGTTTATTTCGACAGAAAATTGGTAAACAGATAACGTCCGTTGTCAAAGGTAAATATAAAACCTATTTGTTTATTTTTGTGGTTTGCGTGTATTTCAATGATGCAGTTATTATTATTATTTGCTATGCATTGTGGTTTATTTTATTTAAGAGGAGTATTCATTCCCAATATACGATTGAATGTGATGTAACGTATCTGTCCATGTATTGTAACGTATATGTTTCCATAAGAAATTTTGACTTTAATAGATTTTATTAAGTCGATACATACTATATCAGGGATAGAAATTAACGGTTGCCCGCTCGCCCGGGCGACTAAGTTTTACGCCGGGCGATTGAATTTCCAAAGCCGGTAGTCCGCCCGGGCGAATAGCTTTTTGAAAAAGCTGTTCTTATAACAATCGATATATTGTGCGGTATTCATCAATACTTTTACCCCTCTGGCGTGAAATGGTCACAGCCAATTAAATTGCGTCTTACAAAACATCAGCCAATGAAGTCAATCATTTTATAATTTCTTTCCAAAATGGCTGCGCCCATGGCGTAACAAAATTGTAAAAATGTGGCATTTTATTCAAGGCGTTTCTCGGCCAGAAAGGCCAAACCTTGCCGAAAAACGAAAATATAATATGGAGTATGATCAATCTAAACGTAAGCGTGAGTTTCAACTTGGATGGTTGGAAAATAGGCCATGGTTGGCGAATGATCATGAGAACGGTATGCAGTGTAAATATTGTGTTGCACAAGGAATGCAAAATTCTTTTGTGACAGGTTGCTCCTTGTGGAAAATTGACAGCATTAAGAAACACGAACAGTCTGATGGGCACAAGCGTGCTGCAGCTCTAGAGTTAGCTAAGAGTAAACCAAATTACGATTCACAAGCTGCAAAAACCCTTCAAATTTTGAATGCCCAGGTTTTCAATAAACTATCTAACATGTTTAGAACCTGTCATGCTTTGGTAGTCAACAACAGGCCATTAACTGACTTTGAATGGATGTGCAAGTTAGATGATATGAAAGGAATGCAGCTAGGTGAAACTTACAGAAACTACAAATCTGCGCAAGTTTTTGTAAATGCGATCGCAACAACTCTGTTTGATAAAATATCGACAGAACTTTCAAAAAGTAACTTTATATGCTTAATAGGGGATGGCAGCACCGATGCTAGTGTTCAGGAGCAAGAATTGTGGTACTGTAGAACTGCTAATGCTGGTAAAAGTGTGACATATTTTTTAGGAGTGCATAAACCAGAAAAAGCAGATGCATCGAGTCTTGTTGCTGGAATTAAGCATTTAGTAAGGGAAAACATGGCGTTACAATGGGATGACGTTTCCTCCAAGCTGGTGGCTTTATCATGCGATGGGGCAAGTGTCATGTTAGGATGCAGAGCTGGAGTTGGTGCACTTCTGCAAACAGAACAGCCATCATTGATTAAAATCCACTGCATGGCCCATCGACTTGAACTATCTCACAGGGACATGGCAAAGTCTGCTAAATTATATGTGAAAACTATTGACACACTACTGCTGGGCCTTTATTTGTTCTACCATAATAGCAGTTTAAATAGATCAATGTTGAACAGATGTTATGAAGCTATGAAGACAAATGGGGATGACTCATTGTTAATGCCTGTGCATGTTGGCAGGACTCGATGGATAGCCCACACCTTGCGAGCAGTAACAAACATAATTGCAGCTTACAAGTTTATAGTTGCACATCTTCAGCAGGTAAGTTTTGGGTGAATGTCAGATAAATTCATATAAAAATGGTTAACTTGGAACCTACAGTAAAAATTATGCTAATATTCTTAAGATACAAATTACAAGTGTAAATATTAAATGCACAATCTGAATCATTATAATATACAATAAGTTTTAAACAGCATATTTTAAGTTAAGAATAAAAAGTTTAAGTGATAAAAAAAAATCCCTCTTATTCAGATGATCGAGACGTCCGAGAAAGTCAGCAGTGATGCCAAGGCCAAAGCACGAGCTTTCCTCAAGCTATTGCAGTCCAGAAGCGTTGTGTACTTCTTGTACTACCTGCTGGATGTCCTTACACCCCTGAGCCGGATGTCGAAGATGCTCCAGAACAGACAGGCTGTCCTTGGTGTTCAGCATGCAGAACTCTCTTCAACTATTGATGTCATCAACAAGTACACAGACAGGTACTTTAACAATTTTGTAAAAAAAAAGAGTAAAAAATCGTGTTTATATAAATCTTAAATGTATTAAATCAACGTTGATATTCACTCTTTACAGTGATGGTCCTAATCTGAGGAAGGTACTATCCCAGCATCCTGTTGTCAGTGATTTGAAGGGTTCTGATGATGAATTTGTATGTGCCAGAAAGCACATGACCCCACTCATTGCCAATTCTATAGAGAAACGGTTTTCGGAATTCTCTAGCCCTGGTGTTGTTCATGCAACTAGAATAGCTGATATAAGTCAATGGCCTAAATCGTGGGAGAAACTTAAAGGTGCACTGTTTCAGAAATGGTTGCAATTGACTTTAACACTTTTGAAGACAAGTTATTGTTTGTTGTTGTTGTTGTAGTTGCTCCAAATGTGAAGCTGATGAAATGTTCATTCATTATATTGTTTACACAACATTTGAACGTTCATTTATTATTAGTTTCACACATAGTTTTAAATAATTTGAGTTTACCCAATTAACTTTATTTCAAGTTATTATAATCTTGATTTAAATATCAATCCATAATTAAAACATAAAACATATAAACACACAGTCATCAAACCAGTATTAATTTTACGCATGATGCTGCATTGCATTTTCTAAATCTTATTATCAATAAAACATGTTTTGATAGTGTTTTAATACATTTTTCAATCTTTACCCTTAAGACTATGGTGACCAGGAGCTTCAGGTGCTACTGCAGCATTTCAGCCCCACACTTGTTAAAGCTGGAGTGAAACCTGCTGAGGCTGAAATGGAGTGGACTATGCTCAAAAAGGAAATCCTCAGGTGCCCGTGAGCTTAAATCATGTTGTCACTGACAATTAGCAATTAAATAATGAAATATACATGACTTTTGACAGCTCTTGTATAATTATTTTTTCACTCCTATATTTATCAATCAATATTTAATAAATAATTGCTTTAAAATAAACTATACAAAAACAAAGGTACTAACTGCTAGCCAACAGCTATTGAGTGCAATGACAGTAGTTATTATTTAATTAATTTAGTAATTTCTGGTTTTCAATACTTTTCCAGTCAGATTTTTCACTCATACAATATGAGTTACATTATTTATGTTTAATTTCAGCAACAAGCTGGTTGAATCGGACTGGATCTCGGTGAATGATGTGATGTCGCAGAAGTTCACCAATATCTTACCTGTCATCGACCTTATCTTGTCCATAGCACCCTCTAGTGCAGAAGCAGAGAGAGGGTTTTCACAATTAAAGCTAGTGAAAACAAGACTACGCACACGCCTGACCCAGCCGGTTCTGAACAATCTCATGTGCATTAAACTTGAGGCTCCATCCGTGGAGCACTTTGACCCAACTAATGCCGTTCACAATTGGACCACCAGTGGGGTTCGGATGCGGCGACCCATGTTTAAGGACAATCATGTTAAGTCCAAGGAGCCAATACATTCGTACGATGTGGTCCATGTTGGTGTGGAAAATGACACTGTGATTGACATTGATCATGATTTAGTGTCTGGAGACTCACTGTCAGATTCTGATTCTGATGATGAATCTGAGGTTTATGGTCGACTGTTTGGCTTTGCTGAAATTGCTGATAACAACTAAATTATCAGGTCATGAAATAAAAAGTGAAAACAATGTTCAAAATGTGTTAAGTATGTTATTTTATTACACAGCTTTCTGAACTAACATTGTAAGTTCAATTTAACAAAAATGTATATAAAGTATTAATAAGGCTCTGGGCTCATAGTTTTTTAGCTGGGCAACCTAATTTCAGGAGTTGGTTGCCCGTCTGGGCAACCAGCCATATAAAGTTAGTTTCTATCCCTGTATATATATTACCTATTCATTTTTAAGTATATAATATAAACATTAATGCATAATATATTTAATAGCAATAAAAAATAAACATGAATTTATGAATATTTTCAAATATGACGTTTAAGTTACTTGTATATTAATTTACTTAAACGCTATATTTTCAATATATATCAAATATGTCAACGTAAAGTCACAATAAGCATTAATAAATTACAAACAGTGTTATATAAATTATTTATCAAAACTTTGACAAACTGTTTAACTCGAATCTATATTAAGAAAACTGTATTTTTCTTTAGGTAAAGTATGGCCAAGTCCAACGCAGAGCGTCAGCGCGAGTATAGAGAGAGAAAGAAGAAATCAGAAAGAGAGACGAGCGAAAACATGTAGAAAATCTGCACCTGAATTAACAAAGAGCAACATGCTAAACGATTAGAGATGAACAAAGTTTACTGCAAACAATACAGATTAAAAAAAGCATTGGAAAAGCAAAAAGCCAATCAACCACAAGTTAATGGTGCCAACCCTGCACAAAATGTCACGCCTGAACAAGTTCCTTCTACATCAGGAATAATACAAACGCGCTCATCTGAAGGTCTGAGGCTAAATGTTTGTCTGCCTTTCAATACCAGGAAAAGTTCAAGCTCACGAAAGTTGAGGTTAAGTGCACTAGCAAAAGTTCGGAAGAAAAAGGCGAAATTACTGAAGAAATTAAAGGATCAACAAAGAGCAAACAAGCGATGGCAAAAGCGATATGAACGACTAAGAAAAAGAAAAATTTGGTCTACTCGACTCCGCGACGTAAGGTCTCGGGTCAGACTGAAGACGATGAACATCACACACCAAGTACAATGGCTCGAAACGACCTACGAAAAGCAGGAATTAACGCTAATAAGGTCTCAAGACAACTGTTTCAAAAGATGAAAGCCTGCAATTGTCTGATTGCAGAAATTAAATTAGCCAGGAAACAAAACAAATAATTGCAAAGTAGAAAACACATAAATGCTACAGCAAGTGGACAGATCGTCAAGAAATACCGATGTATGAATTTCGTTAATAAGGCTATCGGCATAGGAAGAAAGCAATTGGCTATTGTAAATGATGAAACCTGTAAAATACTCTCAAGGCAAGAAATTCACAGAATATCATTTGAACTGCTAAGAATTCGACAAAGTGTCGCACAATTCTTTGATCGTGATGACGTAAGCAGGAGCATGCCAGGAAAGAAAGATGTGATAAAAGTTGAAAAAAATGAAAAGAAACAAACCAGAATTTTGAATGATTATCTACATAATCTGCATGAAAAGTTTGTATCAGAAAACACGGAGACAAAGATTTCATTTTCCCAGTTTTGTAAATTGCGACCAAAACACGTGAAACTCATTGCTGTCAAGGAATACGCCTCTGTACCACTCATCAAAATATGGCCTTGAAATTGAAATGTTTAAGACAATTGGGGTTTGATATTTCACCCAATCCTGAAGTTGTGTCTCGTGATGTGATCTATGACGATATGGCCAAGAAAATTGAGTCACACACATTCACCGATAACGTTGAGTATGAACAATGGAAACGAGTAGAAGTTGAGGGAAAGAAGAGAATGAAGATAGTGAAAGAAAGCAAGATGCAAGATGAGTTTAAGATACTGATGATGCAACAATTCTCGCACTTCATTGATCACTGTTCAAGAGTAAAGGCACAATACAGCGCTCTACAGAGTCTAAAATCTAATCTTTTGTCAAACAGCATTATTTTGCAGATGGATTTTGCAGAAAACTTTCTCTGTCAGACTGCTGATGAAATACAGTCAGCTTAGTGGAATGCCACCATGGTAACAATCCATCCAGTTGTGATGTATTATACCGATGAAAAAGGCGTCCTGAAACACAATAATTTGGCTTTCATATCCGATGTCAATAATCATACCACAACAGCAGTCTTCGCAATTCTGAAGAAACTCGTGCCAATCGTGAAAGAAGCAAAGCCGAACATTTGACACAAGCCATTACTGGACTGACTCACCTTCTTCCCAGTACAGAAATCGTTTCATATTTCATGTTGTTACAAAAATCACCAGAAAATATTCGGGGTTCATGCGCGATGGAATTTTTTTGAAAGCGGCCATGGAAAGGGTCCATGCGATGGCATCGGTGGCACGTGTAAACGGATGGCATGTGAAGCGGTTAAACAGGGAAAGGTGACGATTCAAGACGGAAGAGAATTTTACGAATGGGCGCATAACCATGAGAAATCCATTTCGTATTATTTCTACTCGAGAGAAGGGTACGATCAAGCTAGCATGACCATAGGTGAGATGGACGCGAAGGTCGTTCCAGGAACAATGAAACTACACGCAGTTCAAAGTGATGGGGACGGTAAGTTGTTTGTCCGAAACACGTCATGCTATTGTCCGGAATGTCTCAACTCCATCGGAAGCCGCTCCTACAGACACAGACAGCGATCTAAAGTTAACTGTTGGAAACTATGTTGCAGCCATACATGAAGTATACAAACATTGGACTATTGGACAGGTCATGTCTATCCATGAGAATAAAACGGTCATGATAACATTTATGAAGAGAACTGAAATGAAAGGAAAAAGCCAGTTCAGTTGGCCATCAAAGAAAGATGTTCAGAATGTCGATCATGGAAGCGTGTTGATGGTCATCGACGAACCACGTCCAGTAGACCCCCGCTTTAAGCGATTTTATTGCATTTCAATTGACGACCAACAAAAAATAAGTGACCTGTTTGGTTAACAAGATTAATAAATAAAGATACACTGGATAGGTATAACAAAGCTAAACAATAGACTAATTGATGTTATGGACAGTTGCGCAATAAACTATTAATTCAGCATTTCACATCTTTAATTAGATAATTTTATAGTAAGGTCAAAGTTTGTAACATAATTTTATTGCTGAATAGTGTGCATTTAGATCAACACGCTAATATTTAGATGTTTGATTTGTAATGTTTGTGTTATTATTCTGTATTATATGTGCGTTTCTCAGTAGCGGTATATATTGTCTACATTCGTTATGATTTGTACCTTTATGACGCATACATGTATTATACACAGGGGTATTAATTATAACAAATGAACAGATACGTTACATTGTAGCTTAGAAATGTTTCGTTTAAGATGGATGTGTTACTTAACATTATTTTGTTCTGCTAAAGTTATAAATTTGAAAGCTAACCTAAATATACGTGGTTAAAATTCATGATGTGGTAAAGTGATGAAGTACATTCATGTATTAGCACGTGCGTTACATCAATTAACATTAAAACAGAAAAGTACGTGTTTCACGTTCAATGTTCATAACAGTGAGCATACATATACAATGTGTTCAAATCACTTGTATTGTGTTATCGTTATAAATGCAACAACCTGTCGAAAACCGTCATTTTATACAGTCACTACATTATATAACACATACCACGCAAGTAAAATTCCTTGAGTAACGTATCTGTCGGATAGTTTTTGATGGAATAATAAACGGGTAAACATGTTTTTAGTTTTCTGTTAGTAAACGAAAATAACATTGAGAAAATAATTAAGGCATGTGCAATATTCATAAAAATGATATTCAATTTCAGTAGTGTAATGTTAAATACGCATTCAACAATGCGTGTCGAAATTGAGCTGCGATACGTAGAATGAATGAAAAGCGGAAAGTGTCATCCTGGATTAGCCTGTGTGGACTGCACAGGCTAATCTGGGACGACACATTACGCACATGCATTCAGACCGGTTTTTCTACGACGCACCTCATATATTTATGTATGTACATACACAAATAAATTTACAATTAAAAAAAAATAAATCTGTCAATAACAGGCAAAGAATGGTCGTGATATTTAAACACTTTTACATCAAAGTATGAAATTATGTTATAAGAGAATATAGGAGGACAACCCTGTATGTCTTACACAGTAGTGTTTGGTATAGTATTTCTCATTTTTAACGCTTCTTTAACATACTTTGAAAGCATAATAAGTTCATTTTTGTTATAACTTTTTAATAATTGGTGAAATTTGTGTACAGACGGTCTATTGTAGTAAAATTGATTTATATATTTTTTTCTCATATTGACAAATTTAGAGCATTTGCAGACAAAGTAAAATTCGTCTTCAATGTCAAGTTCGTTACATAACAAACAATAGTGTTCATTTCCAGGAATATTTTGAGTGGCATATCGACCAATCTGAATTCTAAGCGGTAAAACTGACAATCTTAGTTTTGTGATATACAATCTCAAGGTTTTAGGAACAATATCTAAATAACATTCATAGTTAAATACAGGTTTAAAAACACGATACATGTCTAGCACAGAACTATTATCGACTGTCCAATACCAGTCCTGGGTATACATATTAATTATTCTACATTTAAATTGACATAAAAATAGATTAACATCGATGGAATTGGCGTCATCAAATACATAAGAAAACCCATATGTGTCAAAAAGCTTTTTAACATTTGAAACCCAATTTATATGCCCATTCTGACTATCTTGCAGAGCTTGTAAATAAACAGTTTTTAATATAATATTATCAGTATTTGATTTTTAAACCAGTATTTTACGATTCGGATATAACGGTTTATAAAGAAAGGATATCTGCCCAACTCGCCACAAACTGCCGCATTGCACGTGGTTTGTTTAACATTCAATAATCCTTTGCAAAATTTTAAATGTATTCGTTCAGTTTCTTTCGACTTTGTATTTCCCCACACCTCACATGCGTAGTTTGAAATTGATCCCACAAATGCAGCAAACAACTGACATAGTGTTTTAGGTATTAGCTCAACTTCTTGACATTTATTGAATAAAATATTCATCGCTATTAATGCTTCACCAGATATATATTCTTGATTCAAACTAAAGTTGCCAGTATAATTAAAAACTGTTCCCAGATAATTAAAATCATTCACAACTTCTATTTGTTGGCCATCGTAAGTCCAATTTTCAGAGGGTAATAACCAACCACGTTTACGAAATACCATAATTTTAGTCGTATTATTATTGACTTTAAGTCCCCAAGTACGGGTATTGCAGTATTCGAGTAAAAGATCCAAATGTGTTTGTATTTCTTCAGGTGTTATGCCTACAATTGCCATATCATCAGCAAAAAGCAACAATATTAGTATAATATGATCAATATTCAAACCCGACGAAGCGTTATCTTGCAAAAATAATTCTAAATCCTCTACAAACAGCGAAAATAATAAAGGTGACATTACCTCTCCTTGGCGTAATCCAACAGCGTAGCTAAAATATTCTGAATAAGTTGAACAATGTTTAACGCAGGATTTAAAATTATGATACATATTTTTTATAATTCTTAACAATTTACCTTCTATACCACATTTATATAATATCAACCACAGTGCATTTCTATAAATAGTATCAAAACATTTCATTATATCAACATATATATCGTTCAATATTTTATTTTGATTAACATATTTTTGTATTAAAGACATTAATATAAATATTGCATCAACAGTGGACCGCCCTTTTCTAAAACCAGATTGTGCATCCGAAATAATGTTAAAGTTGTTACAAAATGTTTCAATGCGAGTATTCACAACTGTTGTAAAAAGCTTAGATAAGCAGCTAAGAAGTGTAATGCCCCTATAGTAACGTCCAAAGTACTTCCATTTTTATGTATAGGAATTATTATACCCTCTGTCCACTTTTCCGGATAAAAACCCGAGCTTAGAATAGAATTGAATAAGTCACAAATATGTGAAGAAATAATATCTAACAAATATTCATTTAATAAACAATGTCTACCGTAGGCTTTACCACGTTTCAACAATTTAATAGCGGTAATAATCTCATTTACATTGAATGGCTGATCTAGTTCCGGAAAACGTGTATCTGGCAAAGCAAAATCATTATTTGAACAAAATGTTTCAGCTTCCTCGTGTTCACAGTAAAAAATACCTCTGCTAATATTTGATTATTTTTTTTCGAAAATCATCTGAAGATATACTTTCATTTTTATGTTTCCTTTTAGATTTAAAATATTTCCAAAAGTCCTTAGGTGTTCTTTCTTCAAATGCTCTCACTCATTTAGTTTCCTTTGATAATAACATTTCTTCTTTTTGTTAATTAATGTTTTTTAAATTTGTTTGTATTCTAATACCTCGAATCTGTTGTTTTCGTTTTTGTCAGAATTAAATATATTCAACATTCGTATATAATTTAAATGGCCAATTTTACACTCTATATCAAACCCATCTTTATGCATAATACTACTTCTTTCCTCAAATTCTGATTTATTTGAAATAAAGACCGTTTTTCAAAACAAAGGGTCCGCTGCATTGCGAAAAAGGTCAGTAAAATTATTGAATGCAATATTAATCGAGTCTTTACTGCCACAATCTATATCATTCCCAATTCTATTAAAATCCGGTAGTTTGGCAATTATACCTGAGTGAAATTCATTACGTAATGATTCGTCCCATTTAAATTTATGTTCTTCATAAGAAGGTATTTCAGTTGAATTGTTGTTACAATAAGCGAAAATGAAAAGGATGCATGATCACTGAACTCGTTAAAATCGTTCACAGTAGAATCCTTAATCAATGAAAAATAAAATTCTTGACAAAGCAAATAGTCAATTGTAGATAACCCGTTACGTGAAAAATATGTGTATCTACAAGTATCACATACCCTGCTGTTAACAATACGGCAACTTGAGGATTTACATAGATCGAGAAGTTTAATCCCTGCCGTAAACAATACGGCAACTCGAGGATTTAGATAGATCGAGAAGTTTAATCCCTGCCGTTAACAATACGGCAACTAGAGGATTTACAATGATAGAGAAGTTTAATCCCTCCCGTTAACAATATGGCAACTTGAGGATTTACATAGATCGAGAAGTTTAATCCCTGCCGTTAACAATACGTCAACTCGAGGATTTACATAGATCGAGAAGTTTAATCACCTACCCTGCCGTTAACAATATGTCAACTTGAGGAGTTACATAGATCGAGAAGTTTAATCCCAGTCGTTAACAATACATGAACTCGAGGATTTACATAGATCGAGAAGTTTAATCCCTGCCGTTAACAATACATGAACTCGAGGATTTACATAGATCGAGAAGTTTAATCCCTGCCGTTAACAATACGGCAACTCGAGGATTTACATAGATCGAGAAGTTTAATCCCTGCCGTTAACAATACGGCAACTCGAGGATTTACATAGATCGAGAAGTTTAATCCCGTGGTTATTGTTAGACTTATCAACGGAGGCCCTGACTGAGTGTACATCGGGGGTATTGTAAGACTTTTCAACGGAGGCCCTGACTGAATGTACATCGGGGGTATAATCGATATCATCGGTTATTTTGTTTACTGTGTCATGTATAATAAAATCATATTTGTTTCCAGTTCTACTATTGAAATCACCAAATAATAACACTTTACCTTGATTATTATACATCGAGATATCATTTTCTAAAAGATCAAAGAAATCCACATTTACGACATTATAAGCAGGGGAATCGTCACACCAAATATAACAGCCATACAAATAAATATCTTCTTTAACACCAAAGAATTTGTGCACGGAGCTTCTTCTCCGTAACTTGCGGTGACTCACTTTCTCCCGTGCTGTCTTACGGTACGCCGGTAAAAATGAGATTATTTCTCATGGACTGGGACTTGAGGTAAGCGAGATCGTCCTGGAAGTCCACCCACTCCTTCTCAAGCTGTTCCACTCGGCTCGTCACCTGCGCTACAACGATTTCTGCCCCCTCCGTTACATCTTGCAGTTTCAGCAATCTATCCTCGACAATTTTTACCCTACTATCTAGTGCTAGACATATACTCTTTATATCTCTTTCCACAACAGACATCCATGCCTCTAACTTATATAGAGAAGACAATTTATTTTCTACTACACCTAAACGAGTGCTTATTGCCTTACGGCAGTTCATAATGTCGTTATGGATGGGCTCACCTTCAGACTCCGCCATATTGTCAATATCCTGAATCGTATGACTATCGCACTCTACAAACACACTAGTATTAACACCAGTCTCCACATCACCATCGCCATAAGCACCATAAAGCACTGAGTTTGTTTTGTTTAATATTGCACTCAATGATATTTCACTATCACTGTCCGCAGAGGGGCCTCTGTGTTTTTGTTGTTTACAATTTTGAACGCAACTCTCAAAACTATCACACTCGCTGCTATTTCAAGCTTTTCGTTTATTTTTATTATTTTTTCCCATCGATACTATTTAATAACGCTAACTTCATTTAGTAAAGCACAAGAAATATGCAAAAGAATAGTTATTTATAGTGTAAATCCAATATTTTTCCACTGCACTAAAAACATGAGCCTTAAATATATTGTGGATTTAAAGGAATAAGAGACAAACAGAAGGTTGCAGGGAAAATTGGGGTCTAGTAAATTTATTTGCCATAGATGTTTCATATAAAGGAATTTACATTAACAGCATATTATTAACTTAAGTAAAAGGTAGTTATTATCCATTTCCGCCATTGGTTTTAAATTCAAGTGTGATATAACAAAGAAGAATTCAAAGTTTGTAATTAAGCTCATCATTTAAAATGTCAAAAATTACTGCACCACTCATTTTACTTTTTAGATAACATTATAAAATTAATATTATTTTCTTATTACGATGTGTTTAGATTGTAATTTTATGATAACTTTACAGAAAAAGGTAACCCTACATATTCTGACATTCTTTCCTAGGGATCTATATATGTCAGTAAACAGATTACATCGAAAATGTTAAGTAACATAGTATTTTTACCAAAAATATATGATTTTCAAAGTGTATCCACAGTCTTGTTTGTATTTCAGAAAATTGTTTTTGGACGAGCGAATAATTGATGCCCTAGCATAGTCTGTCATAGCTATATATTTTCTACATTCCCACATGTATTTAGTTCTTCAGTGCTGCAGTAACAAACTGTATTCTCATTTAACTTAGCGAATGGTTTAATAACTGGAGCATTTTGCATTTTATAAGATTAAAAATCTTAGCTGATGCATGATCCTATTCAAATATTGGATTTCATGAACTGGAATTTTCTTAATTCAGATCCAAAGAAACTATTTATTTTTTCTTCCACTTAACATCAATTTATTTCATTTAGTTACAGGTATACATATCATTATAGTTGCCATTTAAACACAACAAAGACAAAAATCACACTTTAATTTTGTACAAACAAAAAATGTGTATTAAAATATTTATAATATTTGAACACTTCAATAAAGTAATCGCTTTAAAATTGTTTTTTCTCTCTTAGTACATACAAATCAATTCACACAACAAAAAGTACTTATAAATTAAATTATCAGTTTGATATCCAATACCAGTGTTATACTTCTAAATCCTTATGCTGATTATTTTAAAATTTATTTCATTTTTTGGAAAGGTTGTACTTTTTAATGAACAGTTAAGGTATAAAACTTATTTTTTTTAATTAAAGTTTTAATAATGTTATGCCATTTTGTACATTATGGAATTAAATGTATTTTATTTTATTGGCCAAGGTCTCAAAATCTTCAAACAAGATATACCTATAGGAAACCACCTTCCCTGAAAACTGTATTCACTGTCCATTAATTATTTCTGTTTGTTAAGTGATTTAAATGTATAACCAAAATCATACGCACGATTTATATTAATATTTTCACTTGTGGGGTAGATTAACATTCAAGTGGAAAAAAAACTATCCTTTAATTGTTTGTCTTCTGTTCAGAATATCAACAATATTCCTTAATTTCCCTTTTAAACCACTATGTTTACACTACAGCAATTCACTTCTATACCTCAGATTTTCTACTTCTGCTTATCAGAAGCCTGACTAGACTGCCCCATTTAATGGAATAAAATCCATAATGCATGATTTGCAATGTCTAGCTATTTTGAAGTTCCAGGACCTGGCTGTGGCATTGTATTTGATTAAGGGCCACACTATAGTGTCATTTAGGGTTAGGCCTAGTTATTGATCTAGATAATCTGTTATAGTCCTAAAAAGTGAATTTCAAAAATGCCTGATAGTTAAATAGTTTGTTTGGTATGTCTATATAATAACTTAAATAAGGGCTTGTCTCAGGTTTGCTATCATTAAAAAACATCAAATATTTTCTTGGCATATTCTGTCAGTCTTCATGATAAACCAGTGGACCACGGACAGAGTCCACCAAATTTTTGTCTGGTCTACCAAAATTTAACGGTTAGCTGGACCAACGGTCCATCAGTTTAAGGTCCTTTGGTCATTAAGAAAACCATAGTTAAACAAGAAAACAAATATTTTTCACCTATTCAGGCTATTGACAGTCTAAAAGCCTTGATTGTTTATACTTATTTCTTTAACAGATTGAATACAAAAGAGTGAAAGAAAACCTACAAACTATGGTCCACTTACTTGTAGTTTGGTCCAGTCTGTTTAGATGGCTAAGAGGACCGATAGTCCATTGATTAAAAATTTATTCATGAAGACTGTTCTTTATGCATTATTGTTATCCAAAACATAAAATTTAAAAAGCCCCATTGGCTTGCCCCAGGGCGCAATGTGATTGCATGACACATCTTACCTATATAATTGTGCTTTATTTTATGTCAAGTACAGATGAACCAAACCTGATGTACCGGTAGGAACAATGGAAGATATATTTGGGAGACCAGTTACCAGAACATACAGCAGGGTTGGTAAAAGGAACAAAACTAAATCGGCTACATGTAACAATGAACAGAAAACAGAATCTAACATTAAAGGTATAGTTTTTGTCTATCATTTAAAAGATTCTTTAAAAAAAAAACTTACCATTATTTTTCATTTTGTTGTAGCAAGCAAGTAATCAGGAAATAGTAAATACCAGTTAATATTAACATCTACTACTCGTCTATATTCATTTTCCCCATGTTTTCATGCAAATAAAAGCTAAATAAAATTTTCAAACAGACTAACACACAAGATTCACAATAAACATAATTAAAGATACAATACAACAAGGAACGTGTAGTGTTTAGGGGGGTCACAATATACCGGTATATTGGTACATTGCAATATTTGATTCTGCAATAAAATATCGCAATATGAATTTCCATACCAATATATTGCATTTTGTATTCGGTATTTTTAAAGTGTTTTTTTTTTTTTTCTGTTATAAATACCTTGATTACAAAACTGTTGACTGAATTGAAACAGGATTATTGTCACTGATAATGAGTTGAAAGCCAGTACTATTTGTAAAGTTAATAATTGTGTAGGGGTAAAGGTAAAACAACCCAGACCATTATAGACAGTACCAGCGACCAATAATATTCCATTTATTGTTGATATACATGTATTCTCTTGAAATATGTGTGCTTCATAATACATTAAACCTGATACATTGTTGTCAGTTAAAATAACAGCGAACAATATATATAGTTAATGCAAAAAACTAACATACACCATGACTGTAGTATCTGTACATGTAAAAAAATCGATATAAGCGTAATATAATACATACAGTGAACAGCCATGCCATGAGAGTATTTCTCATATTTGTTTTTTGCTTTTACATCTGCTGTTTATATGTTGCTATTGTTGCACCTGTCATCAACATTGGTGATAATAAAAAGATAAAAGCCATCCAATAAAATATTGCACTGTTCACCGTGATTTTATCAGTCTTAAGCTTATTAAATACATTACTACAAAGGTCGCAATATATCGCAATAAATTAACAAATATTGCAATATATCGCGATATGGATTTTTCATATTGTGACGTCCCTAGTAGTGTTACTCTTTCCTTCAGTTTTCATTTATGTCATGATTTTCCACAGTCTATCTGGTCTACCACCACACACAAATATAATGCCTGAAAACCATTGCAATGTTAAATGTTTCCAATTTTTATGTTTTTGATACGTTCAAAAGAACTATGTACTTGTAATATATACATATTGAATAATTATGTTTTTAAAGTGCACATTTCCACTCCAGTGATATTTATATTTCATTTTCAGCTTTAAAACAAGAGAAGGAAAATAATCAAGATGTGCCAAAAAGGTAACTTAATGGTATAACTTGGGTAATACCATAATTATTGCCGGCTTTGTTCTCTCCAAACTAGGTCATATAAAATTAATGTTCTGCAAACTTTCAGTTTGTTAAGCATAGAGTGAAAGTCAACAGATTTCTGAGACTGCATTCATAACAATAAGCATACTATTAAACTAGGACGAGTTAAGACAAAATTTTTAATTGTTTGATCATTGCTCTTTTTGCATTTGATCATTGCAGGAAATGTAACAAACAGATTAAGCCCCAGAAGAAGTCAACAGAAAAATATGATCAGAATTTTGCCCTAAAGGTACCATACCAGTGTTGTTTTATTAGAAAAAAAATCCCCTTTTTGGAAAACAATCAGTCTAAAAATGTGTAATAAACTGTACTCTTTTTTTATTTATATAAAATTTTATCAAGGCATATAATTAGATCACTTTTAGTTTATACCTACTTATTGTAACGCAACTGTGATGAAAGCCAGAGGCTTATTAGCACACTTTCAAGTCTGTTTCCTAGATAGAACCAGTACTTTGTGTCTTTTGAGAAAAATCATTCGAAATAGGGTTGGAACTCGTGATCTCTCTATCACAAGACCATAACCATTACACCACTGTGACTCATTAACATCCCTTTGTTGATTCCTAATAATAGTGACATTTGTTCACTGTTGTGAAGATGTAAATATTTATACCGGTACATTTGTACAGTTTAGTATTTGTAAATTCAACTGTTAACAATTGGTGTGGAACAGTCTGCATACAATCAGTTGAGTTAGTATACTGTTGAAAACTAAAAACCTTCAATGTAGTATATTAACTATAATTAACATACTCTTCTGCTTCTCTTGTCAGTACTTCAGTCTTCACATTAATTGTATTAATCCACTAGCCCGAATCATTATGCAATCATAATAAACAGGGGAAATTCCCACTTGCCCGACTATATACATTACTAAATTTCTACTGGGGCAATGGCCATATGGGAGAGAATCCCGGTGCACTCGACAAAAATGTACTACACACACACACTAGCCTGAATTACATTTCACTAATGGTTAGCATGAAGACTGGTACTTTGTTTTTAGTGATTCAAAAGAATGTTTATGATAAATGACTTCAGATTTCAATGGTAGAAGATGTTCAAGGTGATGACCCACTGCTGAATGATACTCTGTTTGGTGAATACAACCCTGTGCAAACTGATACCACAAAAGCCACAGTTTCAAAGGCGAGAACAAAAAGGTCGAGACAGAAGAAACCATCAACCAATGCCAAGAGCTCAGACAACAAAATAACAACCACAACACTTCCCAACAATAGTAATGAAGTTTCCCATAAGAAAACAAAGTCTCCAGCAACAGATGTTACAGTTGAAAAAGATTCGATTTCCAGAAACAAAACCAGTTTATCCTCCAAAATCATGCGGTCCTTGGAATGTCATGTTGGCTCAGCAGAGAACACTGTGAGAGCCTTGACACTGGCTAATTTGTCAAGAAAGGAAGGTATTGCAATTTCATATTAGTATGCAGTTACTATTTGTTCTACTATTTTTGATTTGCTGATGTTTTAAGCTCTTGTTGGCATGAAGTGTCCTTAAATTCCTTTAAACACCTCCCCTGAAACCAGAATCGAATAGAGGTAAAACTTATTACATCCCTGGCATTGAATTGCAAGTATTGTATATATATATATTGTGAAATAATACTATTATCTTAGAAAATTGCTTAAGTGGGTCTACTTAAAATAATTGAATTTTGCAGCTTTTGATGTATCTTTCTAATTAATTTCCAAGTATTGACTGTTTCCATGAAAAACAATAAGATTTATAGTTGCCACACAAGCGTTACTTTTCATCAGGCCTTTGTGTTCAGAATGCACTTCCTTTGTAAATAAATGGAGATATTTTCTCACTAAATAATCTATTTGAGTCATACATGCCTTAATGCACCCTTGTGTTTTAGAGCTGACATATCATTAAATAAAGATTTTGTTGAGTTTTTAGTAACACCAGTCGCTGACCCGAATGAGAAGGTGTCCAAATGGTTGGTAAGCTCCACCCCTCCACCTGAGGGTGGCAGTGACCTGGTTAGTGACCCACTCACTGACCGAAATGAGATGGTGTCCAAATGGTTGGCAAGCTCCACGCCTCCACCTGAGGGTGACATCGACCTGGGCCATGACCCACTGCATGATTCCAGTATTGAACTCATGAGAGGCGAGGAGTATGTCACAGGTAAATCTTTCAGGCTAGTTCGGCTGTGACACAAACATTCGCTGGTGTTACTGGGAAAATATCACAATTCTTAATGTACTTTAAATCTTTAAAGTTTTCCAGTATGCTGACTGCTGTTGTTGCAACACGCAAAAGAATGATAAAATAATTTTAACTGCAAGAACTGGTTGTCCTAATATATATTGATGTAGCAATATAACATTCTTCTTAGAATTCTTCAAAAATGTGCATATTCTTTTGTTGTAGTTCATTTAAATTCTTTTTAATTTATTATATTCTTAGTTACTTATTTAATGTAACAAAATTGAAATAACAAAGCTTTGTGGACTGTTATAACAGCAAAAAATGTTTTATTTTATTAATTATGAAAATACGTCATCAATACATTTTACATACATTATTCTGCAAATATTAGATTTGGGTATGTCAGTTGGTGGGCGGGTGTGCGGGCGCACTTAGTGGCTGCATCAACTTTTCTTTTCCACTCTCTAACTTGAGAACAGATTGAGCTATTGTAATGAAACTCCATACGTAGATACCTTATAGCGCGACCTCGCTTGGGATTGCATATGGGGTGGGTGGGGGCAAGGTCAAGGTCACTGTTACTAAAAATATATAAACTGTTTCCGCTCTATAACTTGAGAACGCATTGAGATATTTTAATGAAACTTAATACAAAGATACCTTATATCAGGACCTTGCTAGGGATTGCGTATGGGGTGGGTGGGGTCAAGGTCACCATTACCAAAAAAATTATTTTTGTGCTGACTAATGCATTATGTTCTAAAAATTTGATTTTTGTGGAATTTCCATGTTTCTTGTTTATCCCTAAAACAATAAGAGTATACAAGTATAGATTAACATTCACAAGAAACAAGAAGGGAAGGTTATTGGCTAGAATTATATGGGAAGTCTTCAAAGAGAAGGGAACTGTTGATTATAATTTCTAGTTAGTCATTGTTATTAGCTTTTTAATGAACACAAGTATTTTAATATGTTGTTGTATAGCACACAGCAGGCAGGCAAAGCTGTTTCCAGATAATTTCCATGACAACCTTGCAAGGATGATTGCTGCCCAACCACAGGGGCCAGCTTTGAAAAATGAGAAACTCTTGCAAGGTGTGCACAATTAAAATTGAGTTATGAATAATGGGAAAATGAATTATGTTCACTATAAATTGTATAATGTCACAATATACCTGTTAAAGTTTGTACAAATTAGCTAAATGGGAAGAATATCCAAAATAATTGACTGGAAAGATGATCTGATGATTTCTCAATAATAATGATTGCTCAATGCAAAAATAGAATGATGCCTTGTATTTTGCATACATGTTATTTGCTGAGCCAACAGCCAACACTTGTGAGACAGATATATGTGGCATAACAACATTGAAGGCTCTGTATTTGGCACAAGACTAACCTACTCAAATATTCACTGATACTACATTTCAGATGTTGGCAAGTAATGGCAGTCATAATTACAAGTTGTAAAATGTTCCAAACTTAATGGCTTCATGTTTTGTATTTCAGAGAAGAAAAATGAATTCTTATCAGATTTGAGACAGGCCATGTACATTGATACGAAGAAGTCCATTGTCACTGGAGATTCCTATGGCAGGGGAAGCAACAGGGGAAGAACAAATGAAATCACAGGTGTTGAAACCATGGAGTCATGTAACCAAGTCTCCGAGGTAACAAGTGATTTTGTATGCAGTAGGCTTCCTTACACTTACACGAGCACCAATCCACCCAGCGCTGTTGGATTGTCATCTGGTTTAAGTCAGGCCACCACAGGTTTGACTCTAGGATTTACACCAACTACCGTCAACACTGAAACTGCCACCTGTGAGATGACCTCTGCTTACACTGAAACAGAGCAAGGTACTGGAATCACATCCAAAATGACGGCAACTTTGTCAAAAGAAACTGGACTGACATTGGGAACAGCTGAATGTACTGGGACACCTCAGTCATGCTCAAATCAAATGGCGTCTTCTAATGCAACTGGAGTCACCAGAGAGAAGGATTACACTCCTAAGACCCCAGTTTTTCAAATGAAAGCTGGCATTGGTTGTTCAACAAACATGGAACTTAATGGGAACCAAGATCATCAAAATGCTCAAAACTTTGTGGACGGTCATAAAAAGAATAAACAACTATCCAGTTCCAGTATAGGTAAATAATTACTAACTACCGGTATGTCTGCATTTTAACAGCCAGGACGTATTGCCTTTGGTGTCTGTCATCTTATATCGACTGAACACAGCATATAAACATTCCGTATTTAAGATAGGTCAAGAAACATGTGCAGATTTTTTTTTCAAAAACAGTTTATAAAAATTTACTATCATCAGGAGATATGCCATTTCATGTAGGTAATCGTCTTCATTATTCCACATATGATTGAACCAGTTTTCGGCTTGATTTCAATTTTAAAGGGACTTTTAACTAAGTCCTCAATTTTCAGTTCTAAATTGGACATGTCAGTTTACTTACAAAACAGTACATGCTACCCAAATTGCTATGATTTTTGTGTGAAACAACATTAAATTTGTTGCCTACTACAGTAACATGTACTTTATTTTTTAACACAGAATACCACAACAGAAAGAAATACTTTACTTCTACCATGAGACGCAGTGCCTCAACCAGCGCTAGCTTCCCTGAAGGACTCTCATCAATTCAGCACACAGGTAAAAATTCAGTTCCACTTCACTTACATGGGTGAAACAACCAATTTTGAACGTATTTTTATTCAGTACTAAACCAGTGTACGCCATTTTGCTTTGTATTAATGAACGTTGACATTATTGGTATGTAATATATGTTTATCTGATCTTTTCTTTTACCAAAGGACATTGATGAAAATGGTTATGTCTTTGGATATGTTCTTTAATGATGTGCACTTAAATTAAGTGTTTTTAGCTAGTGGTATAGGGGACCTCTCTGGCGTCGTGCGTATGCCGTCAACAATTTGGCCCTTTATCGCGATAAAGAGTACATTTTCAATTCAATCTTGACCAAACTTGCACAGTGTCTGTATAACCATAAAAAAATTTATGGGTTCGATAATTGGCCCGATCGGACCAAGAACACTAGAGTTATTGTCCCTTTTTTGGTCCCAGATACATCTATTCCTGATAACTCACCTGGTAAAGGGAGGTAAATGAACGCTTAGGAAGATAATTGCCAGCAATGTGTTATTTGCCTTTGTAGCTCATTTACAGATATAACCCAGATAGTGGAGTCTGCTTATTAGTAAAATCAATGCATCACTCTGAGTCAACATGATACTTCTATTTGAGATCAGCATCATTACACATAGTGACCATTGATAGCCTGCTTCTGACCTATATTTTGGCTGTGTGTGCAGCAATAAAATTGTCCACTGTCTGTCTTGGCATCCAGTCAGGAAAAAGATTTAAACAATAATCAATAGCTAGAATTCATGTTGTAAACAAGCAAACATAATATAGGATTTAGATCATGTGATCTAGTGCCTGAAAGGGTTAATTATTTTCTGTAGTTTTTGGACTGTTTAATTTGTCACTTATTCAGTATCATTTAATCATGTAACTTTTGGACTGACTTTTACATTTGAATTGGGATTTTGGAAACTCAAGTAATCATCTTACATGATTTTTGAAGCTGATTTATTTTATTTCTCCTTAATTGAAAAATACTTCTACACTGTTTTACATTTTCTCCTGAATTAAGAAATATTTTTACATATATATATATATATATTTTTAGAGTGCTTGTATATGTAAGTAAGGGCTTGTAGTTTGGGTACTCTTTAGTGCACCAGAGCACGAAGTTCTCAAGGGTGAGCTATTGTGGTCAGTCTGTGTCCTGCGTCTGTCGTAAGTCGTCCGGCGTCAACATTTTATTCAAACGTCTTCTTCTCTGAAAACACTGGTTGGATTTTAACCTAACTTGGCGGGAATGTTCCGGGGATGGTCCTTTAATGATTTCCTTCAATTTATTAAAATATATTGAAAACTCGGGCAACCATGGCAACCAAAAGCTTAAAAACTGGAAAACTTAAAAAATCTTGTCAGAAACCACTGGCTGGATTTGAAAATAGTTTTTACAGAAATGCTCCTTGGGTGACCCTCTACCAAATTCCTTCAATTCATTTTGATTCATTAAAAAACATGGCCGCCAGGGGGCGGGGCAGTTTTCCTTAAATGGCTAATTTTAAAACTTTAAAAATCTTCTTGTCTGAAACCACTGGCTGGATTTCAAAATAATTTCACAAAAATGTTCCTTGGGTGACCCTCTACCAAATTCCTTGAAATCATTTTGATTCGTTAAAAAACATGGCCACCAGGGGGGCGGGGCAGTTTTCCTTATATAACTATATTGAAAACTTTAAAAATCTTCTAGTCTGAAACCACTGGCTGGATTTCAAAATAATTTCACAGAAATGTTCCTTGGGTGACCCTCTACCAAATTCCTTCAAATCATTTTGATTTGTTAAAAAACATGGCTGCCAGGGGGCAGGACAGTTTTCCTTATATTGTTATATTGTAAACTTTAAAAAACTTCTAGTCTGAAACCACTGGCTGGATTTCAAAATAATTTGTGAAATGTTCCTTGGGTGACCTTCTACCAATTGCCTTGAAATCATTTTGATTCGTTAAAAAACATGGCCGCTAGGGGGCAGGGCAGTTTTCCTTATATGGTTTTACTGAAAACTTTGACCCTCTACCAAATTCCTTGAAATAATTTTGATTCATGAAAAAACATGGTTGAAAGGGGGCGGGGCAGTTTTCCTTATATGGCTATATTAAAAGCTGTGAAAATCTTCTAGTCTAAAACCAATGGCTGGATTTCAAGCTAATTTCACATAAATGTTCCTTTGGTGACCCTCTACCAAATTCTTGTAAAGTAGATGCTATCAAAACGAAACACTTATTTAACCAAAAAAATTTAATTATTGAAAAAATAAAACAACAAAATATCTGACAAACGTAATAAAAATGTTATATGGTCTGGGCATTTTTTAGGGTAGGTCAGGTAAATGTTTATAAATGTAGCCTATAAGACCTCGGTTAAAATTGCTAGAGCTGTTGTTGATGTTGCTTATTTTTGAAGATGATTATAAATATTAAAATGATGAAGGCTATGATGCTTATGATACTTTGATTTGGTGTTTTTGATGATGATGATGATAACGATCATGATGATAATGATGATGATGATGATGTAGTGGTGATGAGGCATGAACATAAACAACAACCCAATATTAGAATTATATTTAAATATTCAAATTAAATATTCCCAATACTTCTGGTAATTATGATAATCTCCAGAAAATCACACCAGGGAGGAAAACAAAAACCATAGCAACTGTTTACTTGAATATTATTGACCTCTTATCCTATATACATGTTATGTCGGGAATTGTATAACTTTCTCCAACTGACCTATTTATCCTCATGTGGCCCAATGAACTTGGCCTGTGGGTAAGCAGCTTCCTAGACAATTCAGTAAACTGCACTATCAACAACAATGGAATATTTGCACATGATTCTTCCAAGGCGTAATATAAACTGGGTTCTGTGTTGGAAAGGTTCTGTTTCAGAGAAATATTTTCAATTTTTCACAAGTTAGTAATGTGCCTAGAAATTTAATATTTATATGTCACTGACATTAATAAAGGGTTTGTTTTGAAAGTTATTTGTCCACTACTGGTTGCATGATCAGATGGGACACCCTCCATCTATGTTTCTGTCTGTATGTCTGTCTGTGCAATAAAATTTGGCTCCTGCAATAACTCTATAAATACAAAAGCTAGGTTAATTAAACTTTGTGTGGTTATACAGGGCAATGTTAAGATATTGCATTTTAATTAATTTTTGTTGTTTTTTGCATCAGGAAAAAGTGTTGAAAATTGCACATAAGCAGGTATTCTGCTAAAACTTAAATTTGTTTGACTTCAGTTGATTAAAAAAAATTATAGAAAAAAAGACAACTTTCGGTAGTTATAGCATCAAGTCTTCCAAATTTTGCATTATCATTTAATTACTTTACAGATGAAGTTATAACAAGTATCTAAGATAGCCATTTTTAACCAAATGAAAATGTGTGGTTATTAGATTGGAGTATGTCGTTGGGCATGTGGGCTGACAGACTTGACAGCAGAACCAACTTTTGGTTTCTGAACAATAACTTAAGAACAAAAATTGATATTGTAATAAAACTTCATTCATAGATGCCTCGCATGAAGGTTGCATCTGGGGTGGTTGTGGTCAAGGGCACCATTACTAAAAAAAAAAAAATGCTGTCTGTTTAATAACTTTAATACAAACTGAGTTAAGGTGTATTTGGTTTGACCATTTAATCCAGGTCCAGCTAGCCCTTGTCATTGTAAAAATAGATATGGATAGGCTTGTTGACTTGTTTTAGAAGATAGACTTGCATAGCATTGGGCACAAAGACTAGTATAGCTCGCAAACCTAATACTCGTCACCTGTATTAGCACAAATTAGGCGCTCTAACTGTATTCTGTGTCTACATTCATTTTAGTCCGTGCACGTGTTTCACAAGTTTAACGATACCGTGACAGTATTTTCTTTGGTACACTGCAAATCGTTGTATCGCAATTCGCGGGGTCCATGGATCGTGATCGCAATATAGCCAGATCGCAATATAACTTTCCAGACCATTCATGTACATATACACTAGCCTATTTTCGCGATTTGTTAAAAAACATGGCTGCCAGGGGGTGGGACAGTTTTCCTTCTATGGCTTTATTGAGATCTCAAACAATCTTCTTCTTAAAAGCAATTATGATGCTTTACACTCAGGTGAGCGACCTAGGGCCATCATGGCCCTCTTGTTTTTTTATTAAAAACAGTGTATGTGATGATTAAGTCCCTTTCTGGAACAGACATCATGCTGTACTGTTGTTATTTTCATGTTGAAGATTCTCAGAAGAAGAGAGCCGAGCAAGAGGTAACCCCTATGAAGAACTCGCAGTTCAAAATACCAGGGTAATACATCTGTCATAACCCTTTTGTCTAGTAAAACATTTGAGGCTCGTCGTGGGAAACCCGGTCTTAATGCATGTGCGTAAAATTTCGTCCCAGATTAGCCTGTGCAGCCCCTGTTGTTGTGATTTAGGTCTATAAATATTTTGCAGTCTTTTTTTTTGTCTGTTGCAGGCATGTTCCCATTACAACTATGTGTGTATCCTATTTTTAGCTTACCTGAGCAGGAAGTGCTGGGTGAGCTATTGGTATAGGGGACCTCTTGTCCGTCGTTTGTGTGCCGTCAACAATTTGTTTCGTTTTCACACTAGAGACTTCACTTTTATCCAATCTTAACCAAACTTGCACAGTTTGTGTATGACCATAAAATCTCGGACGGGATTGTTATTGGGCCAGATCACACCAGTAACACTAGAGTTATTTCCCCTTTTTCATGCAAAAAAGTGCAAAAATGCCTTTTTCCGACATACAGAATTTATTTTCCATCCAATCTTAACCAAACTTTCACAGTTTATGACCATCAGATATCAGCAGATGCCAAAAATGGGCCAGATCGTGTTTCAAACACCTGAGTTATTACCCTGTGTGTATGAAAAAAATATACAAAAATGAATATTATTCAGGATAGAGATTTCATTTTTCATCCAATCCTGCACAGTTTGTCTATGACAATGAGATTACAGTTGAAGTTGAATATAAGCAAGATCGGACTAGAAATACCGGAGTTATTGCCCTTTGTGAAAAAATATGCAAAAATGGACATTATTCTGGATAGATACTTCATTTTTCATCCAATCTTCATCAATCTTGCACAGTTTGTCTATGACCATAAGATTACAGGCCAAGTTGAATATAAACTAAATATGGCCAGAAACACCGGAGTTATTGCCCTTTGTTTGTGAAAAAAAAATACATGTATGCAAAAATGAACATTATTCAGGATAGGGACTTCATATTTCATCCAATCTTCACCAATTTTGCACAGTTTTTTTGTCTAAAACCATAAGATTAAAGATGAAGTCGAATATAAGCAAAATCGGGCCAGAAAAACCGGATTTATAGCCCTTTGTTTGTAAAAATAATATACAAAAATGGACATTATCCAAGAAAGAGACTTCATTTTTCATCCAATCTTCATCAGTTGTGCACAGTTTGTCTATGAACGTAAGATTACAAGTAAAGTCGAATATGAGCATGATCGGGCCAGAAACACCAGAGTTATTGCTCCTTGTGTGTGGAAAAAAAAATAAACAAGTTATCAATGATTGGCTTGCACACACAATTTTTTATTCAATGATGACCAAACTTACACAGTTTGGTATGACCATAAAAATTGATTGATAAAATGTGAATTCCAACAATTGCAAACCTTACATGCAGTTATTTGTACATGCAACATTGATGGCCTCAGAGTCTGCATTAACATCATTTATTATCATTTGACAGAAAATTATCCAAAAAAAAGAGCAAAACTAGACCTTATAGCACAGCCATTTCAATTATTGCATTGCAACTGGTTCTCCAAAACTGTCTGCAAAAAAGACATCAAAATCGACTGTTTCTGCATATTCCAGAATTGTCACTTACTTGATGAAAGGTCAGGTAAGAATATCAAGAAAAATGATTTGAGAACCATAAGCAAAAACACCGCACATCCACTACCCAACACATACTTTAGTTAGTCCATTGCACTAACCGATGTTTTAAATAAAACCGATCCTATTCCCCTTTGCGGAAACATGCGTATTGTTCAGACGCCTTAATTTTCAAACCTGCCAGAACAGTATGGTCTTCATCTGTGCCAGTTCTCAGGTAAGCGCTTTGGGCCATCATGTCCCTCTTGTCCCAGTTACATTTCCATTAAAATTGTTCCCTGTTATATTATCATTATGTAGCTCCCTGTTGTGTTCTCATTAAAACTGTTCTGTCCCTAGTTCCCCGTCGAAGGCAGTGAAGCATGCCCACAGACAGGGCCACCTGAAGCAGACATGCTCCACTCAACTGTTCACCACAGGCTTTGTGGAGATTGTAGATGTTATACCGCCCATCTCTGCCATCACCTCAGAGTTAGGTATACAGTATTCAGTGTGAATAGGCTAACTGACCGCCGTGATATGACTGAAATACAGTTAAAAACGGCGAAAAATGCAAACAATCAAAATTAGCAGTTTGGCCAAGCTAGCACAAATTCTTAAGTTATTACTTGAGAGAAAGAAAATTTAACAGGTTCGCCTATATAGAACTGAGAATCTTAGCAAGATGAGGTAAAAAAAAATTACCAGTGCAGGGCTAACGGCCTTGTGCTAATTTCGACCACTGCATAGAACAGTTTAAACCTATTCATTTTAGCTTGATTTAAGCAGGGGCTTATCGAGGCACTTTGAATCCTTTACCAGGGTATAACCAGCATTCTGTAATGTCTTTAAAGAAGATAACTTTAAAGCTCTTTGAACTTTCGATCTCCCGATAGGAAGCGAGACACCACATCCATTGCCAGACATCGCAAAACTTATGAGGTGCTCAGCAGACACGCTGCCTGACAGCCTTCACCATTATGACAGTCAACCAGATTGATAGTCAGACGCACACTGTGAAATGAGTAGAACTTGAAAGAATTATGTCAGACAAAATGTCTGGCAAGCGCTTTGGATCTGTCAGACATTTTCAAATTGTGTCAGACATGTCCGACAGTGTGACACATTTTGCGATGTCTGCATTGCACCACTGATATTTGTATGTTCAGTTCTGTACTGAATGCTACCTAAAATTGTTGATGACCTAGGATAAAAATACCGGTAAAAATTGAATTATGACTTTCTGTTTTCTTAGCTTCGAAAACTGCTGAGAAAGATGATCAGACTATAGAGCAAGGTGTTGATAGATTTGGCAGAGTGAAAACAAGTACTCCAAATAAAGCTGTCACAAAAAAGCAGAATAACTATTTTGAGGTATGTGAGACATTTCCAGTGTCATATTTAAATACCATTATTATAGCATCATTATAATGAGCTATAATTATGAGGTCTCTAACAATATATATTATTTGAAACATTGTTGTAAAAAATGAATACATTTAATTTCTTCATACATCTGATATGAACTGAGAAAAGTTTGATATATTTATTGCTAAATCAGAAAGCTTAGTATAAGGCTAACTGACTTGTATATTTCTGTTTGATTTTGGCTTCTGCAGTTTGACCTATCCTCAGTGAAACTTGGTTCCGATGAAGATGATCTTCTTCACTTCAACACGTCTGGCCACAGTGTTAACTCCGACGAAATCGTTGCTTTGTCGCAGTCCTATATAGATCTCAAAGAAGTATGTCAGCATTTCAGTAAGGTTTGGTTTGCTGTGTGAATTTTTTATTCAGTTGGATATGTCAGTATGACAAAGTCACTTTCCAGATCTTTCCTGTTTGCTGTTATATTACCAGACGACATTAAACATTCACATACATGAATTGCTGAAATGGCCAAGCTTTGGCTGTGTTGGCATATTTCAGTATATATGGTTGCGTGTTTTCATTTTGTTTTAAAGATAGATGGAATGTGTTGCATACAACCTTTTGGCTTACAAACTTTCTGATTGCTATAACCCATTTTAAAACAACCAAACGTTGGCTAAACATAAAATAACTGCACACTGTATTTGTTACATTTCATTAGTTTTAGCTTGATTATATTTTGTTTTCTTGAAGTCTTTGTTGCCAGGCCTGCTTGACAAAAATATTCATTTATAATGCGTAACTTGATTATGTATAACGTGATATTATATTTGTTTGTAAATTTAAGGGTCAGATCCTGCCAAAAAGTAGCGATTTCAAATCAGAGGCACAGTCTGGCAGCACTTCCCAGCATTCCAAACGAAAGATAAATGATGATGCTAAGTCATCAGCTATACACATAGCCTCTAAGACCAGAAAATTGCCCCAAGAAAACAAGCGCAAACCGCCCAAAGCTGTGGCTGTAATCAAGCCTCAGCCAAAAGTTTTGCTGAGAAAGACCAAATCCCAGTTGAACAGGGAACAGTTGTACTACAATCGTCAGAAGATGAAAGAGCAGTCAGCTAGGAAGCGCAAAAATAGCAGCGGTGAGATGGAAACTCCATGTAAGGGTGACAGTATTTGCATACCAGCTGTGTGTTCATTGATGAACAAGTCGTTTGTATGTAAAAATCTCGGGGTTTCTGAGAAGAAATGGGTAGACACGGTGAGTCGTCCATATGCAGAAATTCTACGTTCCACTCCAATAGGTATGTAACAGTGTTCAGAATATGATTGCAAATATTCATTTGAGCTCAGTCTTAATTGTGATATACAAGGCCACTGGAATTGCAAATATTATAAATTGTATGAAACCACCCTATCCATGCTAAGTGGATTCTTCAAAACTTCTGATTGCCAGGCACATACAGCAAAAGCAGTCTTTATTTTTAAAATACAAATTTTGGCCATTTAAAAAGAGGAAATCAGCTGAAATGATGAATAATAATAAAATATGAAAATTTAGTGTATACAATAATATATTCATTATGGATTTGACTAATAATATTAATGAATATATATATTATATCATACTTGTACAGTATATTTTTTTATTTTATTGATTTGTTAAAAAATAACCATCAATCACTTTACCTTATGCAACAAAGAAAATTCTATTTACATTAAAGGAACTTTAACTTGTTTCAGATGATCTCACATAGTCCAAGAATTGCCAAGTCTATTTCAAGAAGTGGTCTGCGTATGAGATGGAGATGCTCCCTAGAAGCGAACAAATATTTCACTATTTATTTTACTGCAGTATTGTAATTGAACGGTTGATGAACATATTTTTGAAACATTTCGAGAAGTGGTCATTTGTAATGTTATGGGTGTTCCATTGATGGATTGTGATATTTGTGTTTCAGTAGTTGTGGTTCAGCATTTATCTTGTATATTACTGCTGTGATATTTATTGAATATTTATTTGAATGTTTATTTATCAAGTGCTAATAAGATAGATTTATATATAATGATAGTGATAGTGATATAGTTTATGTATTTACATTTGAACTGAAAATTAAAATTGATATTATTTTTGCTTAGTTTGGATTACGTTTGTTTTAAGTGCCCATTAAAGAGAAACCACTGAAAGTGCGTGGGCCCGCCACCAATGGGTCTCATTCCCCCATACTAATAAGTATAAAGTGCCAATTTGCACCATCTCTCAATAATAAAGAATTTTTTAAAATATCATGGATCTAGACGGTGATCCGGATCATCACCAAAATCTAATCATTTGCCCGTTTCCAACCTTGCCAGAAATTTTCATGCAAATCCATGCATATTTTTTTTGCGTGAAGCTGCTCACTAACAAACAGACCAACAAACCACAGCGGGAAAAAAAACACCTCCTTCGCAATAATTGTAGCCTCCTATTTCGGTAATCAGTATACTGGTACCATAAATATGGCGCCCTAACCTCATAATTTGGTCCTGCAGCAGACTCCAACTGGACAGTATGTATCTCTACATGTTTTCTGAGTTTTCTTTCATAAATTCTTATCCCACAGCTTCAATAGTAATGAAAGCCATCAGTTATCGCAGCAAGTTTCACTTGACTCACTGTATTACGAACCATACAAAAATCAGCCGAGTGCAATAAAATACATGTCAATAATGAAAAGACTGAAGAGAAGGCCAAACGCCTTTTGCATAGCCATTGCCATGGTTTTTAAACATACAAGATACATGTACTCTTGGTATGGATGCTCTACATTAAGTTTAATAGAAATCTAGTCATTATTCCTGATATCTACCATGGAAAATACCTTTCTTATAATCAAAATGCAATATTTGCATAAAAAATCGTCAGACCAGAACGACATGTCTTCTTGGTTTCATCGAATCTGAGTCATTAGTTTGGAGATCTAGCGGACAAACGAAAATACAACATTTTATAATAAATGGGCAATAACTACATGAACAAGAGCTGTCTGATGTCACGGCGCTCGAAGTATTTCAGTCAGTACTTATTTGGAAAGTGGAAGGGGCATACATTTGTTGAAATACAAATTTGAGTTATGGCAATTATTTCACCAATATATTCCAAGTTTCACTTGAATACCTTGTGTAGTTTAGAAAGTATAGGACTTTTGAACACAAACTTAAAGCAGAAAATCTATTTGAAAAGTGGGCATATCTCTGTTGAAATACAAAACAGAGTTATAGGGATTGTTGTTGATTACAAAGATGTATTTCAAGTTTCAAGGGAATACCTTATGTAGATTATAAATTATAAGATTTGAATAAAATCTTCACACTGAAAATGTTTGTGAAATAGGGGGAATACTCTGTCAAAAGACAAAATGGGGTTATGTGGATTGTGGCACCTGATGCTGTAGTTAATGACGAAGGAATATTCCAAGTTTCAAGTGTTAACCTATAAATTTTTGAAGTATTAAACTTGTTAATAAAATCCTTAAATCTGAAAATCTATGTGAAAAGGGACTTAACTATGCCACAATACAAAACAGAGTTATGGGAAAGTTGCACATGATGCTGGATTTAATGAAAAGTGTATATTACAAGTTTCCAGTGAATGACTTCTGTAGTTTTGAAGTTACAAGACTTTTGAAAATAAACTTTAACCAGAAAATTTATGTTAAAAAGGGGCATAACTCTGTCAAAATGCAAAACTGGGTTACCTGATGCTGGATTTAAGGGAAAGGGTATATTACAAGTTCTAAGCGAATTACTTGTGTAGTTTTGAAGTTGAAAATAAACTTGAACCATACAATTTATGTGAAAAAGGGGCATAACTCTGACAAAATACAAAACTGGGTTATTGGGAATGTTGCATCTGATGCTGGAGTTAATGATAAAGGTATATTCCAAGTTTCAAGTTAATAACTTATGTAGTTTTGAAGTTAAAAGACATTTAAATATAAACTTTAACCAGAAAATCTATTTGAAAAGGGGCATAATTCTGTCAAAATGCAAAACTGAGTTATGTAGAATGTTGCACCTGATGCTGGAGTTGATGACAAATGTATATTCCAAGTTTTAAGTGAATACCTTGTTTAGTTTTGAAGTTACAAGACTTTTGAACATAAACTTTAACCACGATCAGACACAGGGGCGAGTAGTTACGATCGCCTATTCTTCGAAGGGTCGAGCTAAAAATCATCAGACCGGATCCATCTGAAAAAAATGTGCATGTCCTATTCGGAATACATAATAATTATAAAGTTTAATCGAATTTGAATTAATAGTTATTGACATCTGACGCGCAACGAATAATTAATCAAATGACAAATTAGGGCCTATTCAATGAAAAATCACCAGACCGGAACGACCTGACAGTACGCGCATGTACTTTTGGTAGGGATGCTGCGCGTGTTTAATCAAATTTTATTTGATCTGATTTGACTCAAAAGTACTGGTAGCGTAATATTGGACTGGCAACATCTATTAGTAATACGCATTACAATAAATGTAAACTTTTAAGTTAACAGAGACATGGATTGCACGTGTAAGCCTCGTCAATGCGAAGAGATGCACCCGCAGCTGACCCTATGTTAGCAATTGTGGTGAACCAGCCACATAGTACGTGCAACCATTTGAATGTGTCCACAAGATGCCTCAGATAACCAGCAATGCAAGTCCCCAGATTTGTTATCCGTTTCTGCAGTTCTATACTCTCTTCTATTCGAAATTATTTCTTGTAATACCAATCGGCACACATGAAATAAACTGTCGGAGCATATTAATTGTCCACATTACTCAGTCTGGGCAACCCTTTATCCAATCACCAGGAGCAAATGATGTACACAAATATTACATTGATCCCGTTTTTCAACTACGAGCAAATAATGTACACAATGACATTTATAATGCGTTAGACAGGTAGGTAAGTAGTTAGATTTATTTACGTTAAAACACACTAGTTTACAACACATGCCAAATTCAGTTATAGAAACAATGGTATAACTTACGAGTGATTGTTAAAACTGCCAAAAGCACTTGAATTTACTTATCTACAGTTGAGTATGCTAGAGGAACAGCTATTACGAGGCAAGATAACATTTGTTAATGCGAATAAATAGATGGAAGTTAATCATAGTGTGTAGTAACCTAGGATGGCCCATGAAAGCTCGAAAGCCTATTTCCGATGGGGTCCTTGGATAACAGAACTTACCTGTCCCGTTTTATACCGTTTACATGCACTGCCATACAACACTCACGGGGGGGGGGGGGGGTACTGGATTTCAAATAATATTGAGAGCCACGTATATAATAATTATTATTTCGCACAATATTTACCGATCGTCAAGCAACAGAAAAGTGAATCTTGCGTTACTTCAACCATTCTGATTTTATTCAAACGCAGCATTTCCCTTTGCTCCTTATTTATCTTGCAATGCTTTGATTATTACGTCATTCTATTTATAGACAGCATGTGCGCGCGGACGTCATATGTTAATGTTGTGGTAAAAGTTAGATAGTGAACGGGAACCCTGTGTTCAGGTATGTAAAACTTAATGAGCGAATGATTGTCAATATTTATTATGTATTATATATGTTGCTTGAATGTATCACAACAAGGTTGTCGGTGTGTATTTTATGAATGCACTTGTTAACTTTAGGTTGACGCTGTCAATCATATTTGAGTTTTGTGTGTTTTTCTTTCAACAAAAACCGAAGATCTATCTGTGCATGATTAAACTTGTGATTTTGTTCGGTTTTGTGTTTTTATCTACATTGAGCGTAGTGCAGATCGAATAACAATTAAGATCAGAATCCGGCGAATATATGTCATTATTGTGAATATTGTAGTGCAATATGAACCCATTTCGAAACAGTCTATTAATTTATATCGGGTATCTGTTATCCAGTTGTTATTTCTTTCAGAATGGCTTTTGAATAAACAACATCGGTGTTAATTTGTGTATAGTGGTAATACATGATAGTCAGGTTCTTAATATTATGTCGCTATTGCCACATTCTAGATCAAAATCCCAGACACAAAATCCCAGACTGGAAAATCGGAAATTCCCATCTATTTATAAAATGGAATATACGTTTGTCTATGTTTAGACCCTAACCTCTATTTATAGAATGCTAAATTAAACGGTGATTCCCCATTTCAGCTTACAAGTTCCGACATATTGGAAAATGTCGATTTTGTTTTCTTGATAATTTGTGATTTGAATGAAGGCGTTTTTTAATTCACAACGGTTAGTTCCTTTGTTATATTATATATTTTTAATTTGGAAGAATTTTATTTGAAAAACTGTTGTCCTGTGGTGTTATTTCAAATGCATTAGTAATCTCTAAAAATATATCCTGGATGGTTTACTGCAGTTGTGGTCATTGGCTTTTCATTGGGATTTTTTAGCATCTCAGTAGGAACTATCCGATATTATAAACCTGTTCGCTACTCCAAGGAATTATTTAAGTTTTACATGTGTGCAGTAACATTCAATGCATACAATTGTATACACAATATTTAGTTAATTAAATTTAAAACAATACACTGTGCCTCAAAGGATGTTCATATCATATATAGAATAGATTTCTTCTTCTGAAATATCTTATTTGGGATTTGTTGATGATTTAGATCTGGGATCCTCAATGATATTGTAAGTATTTTTATTTATTTATTTTCCAGTTTGCAGCATTAATTAACAATCTGTGGAAACCATCATGGCAACTGAGGTATGTGACTGGCTCACTCATTTATAATTAGAATAACCATTGGGAACTATGACAGCCTATGAAAAGAGCAAGGTGGAATATTTATATAACTCTAGAAATAGTCTAATAAACAAGCCATGCATGGAATTAAGTTTTACTTTTATATAGTGCTAAATTCCAAATATAGCCATATAAAAAGTAGCTCAATATTTGCGACAAGAGTAATGCTAGCTCTAGACAGTGCTTTTTACCTTACATAGCAGTGGCCTTACAAAGGCTACATTATCAGCAAAGTTTCTTTAACATCATGCACTTTTCCACCAAAGTTGAGCCTACATCTGGATTTTTTTTTAACCCAAAACACAGAGCCTGGGCCCTGTTCACAACCTCAGAAAAAATGCCTTGCTAGATAACATGAATGTTGAAGTTCCTTAATAAGACCAACAATTTGAAAGTTTGACAGACTTGTTCTTTGACTACTACTAAAAAATAAACCCATCATTTTTAACGAGGTCAGTGTCATGTGAAATTCTTTTACAAGAAACATGGCAAATTGTTTTGAAATGAAAACTGGACAAGCTAAAGATATGCCTTTATTTGGGATACAGAAAGTTGAGTCAGAATGAGCTATAAATAAATTACTGGGTAATACCGATATTGTTATCATTTGGTCTGTTATGAATCAATGAATTTAATTACATTTATAGAATCCTTTTTGTATACCTTCATTGACATTGTGTTATTTATACTGATCAGGTTAGTCAACTCATTGTCAATCGTAATAAGAGTTTCTAGTAGGCCTATGTTTTCCATAAACTGATTTACAATTATCCTCCGTTCTATAACAAAAGTAAACAATACAAAAGATGTTCATGTTTAATATGGTAAATTGACAACCCACACAATCATTTATTGGGAAACTAATCTTTATTGTTAAAGATAAATGCAACAAAATAATATTTTGCTCATTCTGTAGGCTTCGTCAGGACGTCGGGCTATTGACCTGCCAAGCTTCAGTGAGTATTAACGATAGCTTTTTCATATATTTCATACAATGGTTCTCATTTTTGTGTTTGTTTGATGTTTGCTAAAGAGATATGAATTGTTTTTGCCTTTTACATCTTGCCAAAAATATATGATAATAGTGGTTTGTACGACAGAAGTGTCTGATTATTCCTTTGCATTACAGATTTAAGCAACTACATCAACATTGGTGAGGGCCAGACAGCTAAGGATCTGCTAGAACAGTTGAAATTGAAAGGTCATATTAAGACTATTAGAGATGAACAACCCCAGCAGGGGGCCCCTGCTTTACAGATGACAAATGGAACTGCGAAGGGCAAAGGCAACCGAATAAGTAATTAAATAAGGCGTGTCATGGAAAAACCGGGCTTAATGCATGTGCGTAAAGTGTAATCCCGGATCAGCCTGTGGAGTCCGTACAGGCTTATGGGGGACAACACTTTCAACAAGAAGAGACTTTTTTGAAACTGAAAAAACAGAAAATGTCATCCCAGATTAACCTGTGTGGATTGATATGCATGTGCATTAAGCCTGGTTTTCCCACGACACACCTCAAATATTTTTTATTTTTTCATGTACCATAATAATATGCTTGGCCAAATGTCTTGCTGTTTATAATGAGAGAAGTAAAAATATTATCCAAAACGTATTATATCAGCATGAATTACCTATGAATATCATTTATGTTTTTTTAACAGGTAAATAGTTACTAAATATAAACATATATACATATAAAATTTGTTCTAAGTGTCTACCAGTAATTTTAGTTTGTATTTTAAGAAATGTATGCCACCTTTGGAAAATATTCAATATTCAAATATATTTCTTATTCGAATGGATATGAAGTTGGTGCTTGTTCTGTTGCCACTATGCAAACAACATGTGTGGTCATAACTCCGATATAAGTAATTTTCTAATATGTGAATCGAAACAAACTGGTTTGTTGAATATAAACTGTAAATATGCTAAAATAATAACAAAATGCTTACTTGACATGATTGTTTTCCAGGCACCCGTCATAAAAGAGAATTTAAGATAGGCTTGGATGCGGAAATGGCAGATCAAATTTTGCAGGGACCCAAGTTGTTGATCAACGTTCCGAATGAGTACTCGAGGTTCAGATATGAGTCGGAGAAAACAAAAGACAAAAAAAGAAAGAGGAATAACGAAACGGATGATACCGACAAACAGTGCCTGTTAGACATACAGGTGTGCACCTAAATTTCAAAATAATTATGTTAGCATAACATTCAGTTATAATATGCACCCCTACTTCTGTTCAACTATTGCAAGTAAAAATGTGCTTATGAAATTTGGATGATGACGGATGTAGTTTGTGATTCCCTGCTAGTTCACTATTTGAATGTTATAACAGTAAGACTAGATTATGATGGTAACTAAGTTTTATTTCAAGACTAATTAAGTCCAAGACATTGTGACCATTTAACAATGTTCAGATAAAGTAGATGTTGGTTTACTGACGATTTGTGTATTGCTGTGGTGGCTAAAAAATATTTCTCAAGAAATTTAAGTACTTATACAATCTGTCTAGATTGCACTATCTTGCGATAGAAAGATATATGATGATGGCCTGTTAATTATTTCATTAAAAAAAACAGAATTTTCAAAAAGCTATTTATATCTTAGCCAATAATATTGCTTTTTTGCTGAAGTTTGAAGTCATTGATTTTATGTTGTCATTTATGACCAGATTGGGTATTTTCTGTGTATTACAAAGAAATGTTGCATATAGAAATTATTTCTACCAAAGAGTGTTGTTTTAAGCGTATGTTCCACAAATTGACTCTAAAATAATGTTTACATGGTAAAAATATGAATGTGTAATAACTGACGTTGGGATCCCAGCTGATTAGTAAGCTGTCTAAATATTATAGTTCACTTTGAAAACATAAAAGCAACTCCGATTGCGTGAATTGAAAGTTGCCAGAACGTGACCGTCTGGTCGTCCTCAGATCCTAATGTGTAGTATATTGTAGGACATGATTTTTATCAGATTGAGTACTGATATATTAGTAAGTAGGTGTAACAATTTCACTGACATAGAGCTTTAAACTGTTATTTAACACAAAACAATGAAAGAAAAAAATGTGGTTACTTGTTTATTGCATAGCTCACAGACTACACTGGGACTGCTAAGGTGATCTGCTACTGTTGCAATGAAAAGGGACGCATTCATCCGTTCAGTCTGTTTGGTGACCGGGGATGCCACCATGGTGTTTATGTCTCCAGGCATAAGTTTAAGCCCCAGCAAAGGCACAGGTTTGTGAACTTAAAGTGAACCATTAGAAAACCCTTCAAAAAGTCTGGAACAAACTTTTTTAAATATTTCAAAATATTTATGAATCAAATGTACGTTCTTTACATGTACAATTACCACCAAAGACTTAGTTTTTAAAGGTGCATCTTGTTTGCAGACTGACAGGGGTTTCAGTTGTGATGCCGACTAAGGGGAAGAAAGAAGAAGCATTTATGGTGGACAAAATTAGTTACCTTGAAAATGAACTTCACCTCAGTGTTGACACAAAACGTAATTACTATTATGTGATTGACTGCAATCCCATTTTAATATAAAATACAATTAGCTATATACAAATATTTTTTGAAAATTTGTATTTATTATTTTTAGCAAATATAAGTCTTTTTATTATTTTTTTGCTTAAAATATTGTTTAGAAAAGTGCTTAATCTGCATACAGTACTTAATTATTATTTATAATTATTTATACAGTTGTTTCCTATATAATTTGTACCGCTGCAGCACTTCAACAGAAACACAATGCTATTTTACTGAATTAACAAACAAAAAATTCCTTGAGACCTTCTAATATTCATTTACTGATATGTTGCCATTGCACTGTGGTATGCCTCATCAACATTTTAATCTCATGATTTTATTGTGCAGTGCTTGTAAACATGAAGCATTTTATTTCCTGACTTATGACAGGGCTTTGGAGTCCTGGGTCATGCAATTGAAACCTTGTTGTTTTTTGCAGTTAACTGCATGATTGTTACATTTTCATTTTCAAGGTGACGACAAGCATGACAAGCAACTTGTGCATGTGAGGGTAGTTGTTCAGTTGGAAGATGACCGTCAAACGATTCTGAGTGGCATATCCACCGCCCTTAACAACCGCAGTAAGTAATCTGACACGATTCTGAGTGGCATATCCACCGCCCTTAACAACCGCAGTAAGTAATCTGACACGATTCTGAGTGGCATATCCACCGCCCTTAACAACCGCAGTAAGTAATCTGTCCCCACTAGCCAGTCTTTTACAGTACTGTAAAATCATGTTATTTTTTGCTGGTCTAATTTTCACGTATTTCGCAGTCCAAACAGAGCGCAAATTAATGACCCTGTATGAAGTTTTTTCTTGTGCATGATTGTTAGAAAATATATACATGAAAATGAAAACTCTGTGAATTTAAGACCTTGTGAATTAGGCATTTTTCAAGAATGCCCGAAATTACGATACCGCAAAATAAAGTGATTTTACAGTATACTGATCCCATTACAGAACAGTTGTTCTCATTGTTCTTGATGAAATACATATATCATTTTGCTTGGTTTTCACCTGATTAGCTGTTAACACAAAATACATGTGGAACTGCTTGTGATGCCCCTGTAAATGGGATGAATGAAAATGAATACCCAAACAATAGCTGGGAGGAGTTTAATTATTAGTGGCAAAACTTGAAATGTGTATTGTGTTCCATATTGTTGTATTTGGGTCATCAAGTAATAATATATAATTTTGCATTTTTTAGTTTCCTCATATTAATATAATTTTACATTTGGATTTATAAAGACTCGCTCCTCTGAACGCTATGACTACTTTGTTCATCTGGAGGTCATTAGGGGGCAGGGATGGCAAAATCAGTTGTCTATATTGACCAACTTGTCCCAGAGCACAGAATATTATTATGTACAAGAGACATTTGTCATTTTATACTGTATAATTACTGCACAGACGAGCAGTAAACATCAGACAAGTAGGTCAGTATGAGATTTCACCACCCCTGGGGTCGTATGTGACATATTGTAAGCGAATTATCAATTCTGTTTCTTATTACAGAGCAAGGGAAGGAGTTCCTGATAGATGATGTAGAACCCAACAGAGTCCTGGCCTCTGGAAATCCTCCCAACAATCCGTCCAAGAATAGAGTGCTGGTTGTCGTCTCCAACCAGACATACTTTCCAAATGGTAAATTTTTGCTTAAGCAATTATTTCTTATGATCTGGTTACTTGTCTTTTCTGGTTCATTCTCTTTGCACTGTATCATTTATTAACTTTGGGCTATATATCCATATTATTAATGTCCAAATTCCTTCAGGTCATTTTTTGTTAAGAAACATTTCTGTCGTTTTTCATTGTCAGCGTTTTCAAACATCTCTGAACATGCTTTTAAATTTATTCAAGCCATTATGATTTGTTAAACTCATGTGAGTGACCCAGAGAACTCTTGGCCCTCTTGTTTTATGATTATTTGCTGGTGAGACGTAAAACAAACAAACTTAAAACTAAATGTAATTGATAAGTTAAGTGTTAATATTAAATAAATATGTCTTTAGAACCAGCAGTTGTCCTAAGACAGAGAGATGCAAGTGGAAACACAATGTGGGAAAAGGTTTTGGTTGACCAATTGGAAGTTGTGAAAAAGGTACCTCATCTGAAAAGTATTTACTACATTGTAGTTTTGATTTGGAATTTGTTGACAATCTTCGCTATCAGCATTTTAAATTTATTTTTGCACAAGTATATAAGTATATTACAGGTAGATATTTCTTTGTATCCCTACTGTTTGAGATTAAGAAGTCCGACTTTACTCTTCATTTTCTAAAAAAAATATTTCTACCTTTACCCTACATTTTGATCGAATGTCATTAGAATGCCTGTATGCATTACACATTAAATATTCAAAATGTATTACTTATATTTTCAAATCATATATCTATCATAACTGTACAGTAACATTTGAAGTGTATCCTGTTAAATAAAGCACAATATTAATGTTTTCTGTAGGCGGTTGTCAAGTTTATAGCACCGCCATATCTGGATCCAGACATAGAGAACGATGTGGCGGTAGAGTTGTGTCTCCGTGACAACAAAACCAACAAAGAGACTAAGCCCTGGCCGTTCTTCTATCTTGGTTCGGGTAGGTGGCATTCAAAGATAGTTTTTTCAGTAGTTCATTTTTAAATCATACTAAGCCGCCTGCTCCAGTTGAATTATAAAAAAATATACACGGATTATGTGCAACTGGCAATCTCTTTTTTTTAACACACTTCTTGTGTAGAAAGCATTCTGTTTTCTCCAAGATGTAATTTGTTCATTGTTTATATTAACTGCGAGCGACCAAGTGACATAATGTGAGGTCGTTTTAGGGATAATTGAAAAAAAAAGCATGTTTATAATAAGGAAATTGGGGTGGCCTTTCTTAAGTAATTTAGTGTATATACAGTGAAAACATGTAAATGCTTATTTTTACTGAAAAAAATATACCTGCTATCGTTTCGTGAATAGGAACTACCAAAAACAAAGCATCGTCTCTGCTACTTGTCAGAGGCATTGTGCACACTTGCTTAATTGTTCTGGATCTCATTCATTTCAGATCTGTATGATATGAAAAGAAAAACAAAAAAGAGGAAGCTGGCAGATGACGATCACGTAGGCACTCCTACTGAATATTCAGGTATTGTTTATTCTTGTATTCATATGTCATTTGTTTAGGCATCTAAGTTTATGACTACACTGACAGTAATGAATACAAATCTGATTTCTACACTTAAAGCCGCAGTCCATAGAAAGTTATTCAATACATCTTAAATTGACAATAGTTTCTTTTGAACATGAATGACGTTTATTTGACTATAAAAAACTTTCTTATGTAGGGAAGGCATTTTATAATGTCTATGTTTGAATACGCTCGGTATGAATGGAATTCACACTTACGTAAATGCTGATTTACTCCAGATGCATCACCAGCTATCGCGAATAAAAACTAGACGATAAAAAGTTACCAAAATGTTATTATTTTACCGATTTCAATACAAATTTTAGTATTGGATCGGTAAGATCTCCATTAGAAATGATTTCTGCAAAAGTTTTATTTTTATTTACATATTTCTGGACTGCTGCTTTAAAAATAGCACCATGATATCATCAGCTGATGTCATTCATTGGAGGTGTATTTTTCATCAATAAATTTCTCATCGTCATGGCAAATATATTTTCTCAGCACTGTCATATAAGCAGTTTTGTGTAACAGTATGTTGTATACTGAATACATTTACCTTCTGTTTATGTATTTAAGAGAATAGTTTGGGAGAGCAGTGTAGCATTACCATCTAATATTTATGACTAAGCAGTGAAAATTGGAGCATTGAACACAGTGGCATTCCTTATTGATGTATTTTCCCATGTTTAGTCGTGCCTGGTGGTGTGTTTTGATCCCTCCAGCCTATCAGTGCGTCTGTACATGTGATCCCTCCAGCCTATCAGTGCGTCTGTACATGTGATCCCTCCAGCCTATCAGTGCGTCTGTACATGTGATCCCTCCAGCCTATCAGTGCGTCTGTACATGTGATCCCTCCAGCCTATCAGTGCGTCTGTACATGTGATCCCTCCAGCCTATCAGTGCGTCTGTACATGTGATCCCTCCAGCCTATCAGTGCGTCTGTACATGTGATCCCTCCAGCCTATCAGTGCGTCTGTACATGTGATCCCTCCAGCCTATCAGTGCGTCTGTACATGTGATCCCTCCAGCCTATCAGTGCGTCTGTACATGTGATCCCTCCAGCCTATCAGTGCGTCTGTACATGTGATCCCTCCAGCCTATCAGTGCGTCTGTACATGTGATCCCTCCAGCCTATCAGTGCGTCTGTACATGTGATCCCTCCAGCCTATCAGTGCGTCTGTACATGTGATCCCTCCAGCCTATCAGTGCGTCTGTACATGTGATCCCTCCAGCCTATCAGTGCGTCTGTACATGTGATCCCTCCAGCCTATCAGTGCGTCTGTACATGTGATCCCTCCAGCCTATCAGTGCGTCTGTACATGTGATCCCTCCAGCCTATCAGTGCGTCTGTACATGTGATCCCTCCAGCCTATCAGTGCGTCTGTACATGTGATCCCTCCAGCCTATCAGTGCGTCTGTACATGTGATCCCTCCAGCCTATCAGTGCGTCTGTACATGTGATCCCTCCAGCCTATCAGTGCGTCTGTACATGTGATCCCTCCAGCCTATCAGTGCGTCTGTACATGTGATCCCTCCAGCCTATCAGTGCGTCTGTACATGTGATCCCTCCAGCCTATCAGTGCGTCTGTACATGTGATCCCTCCAGCCTATCAGTGCGTCTGTACATGTGATCCCTCCAGCCTATCAGTGCGTCTGTACATGTGATCCCTCCAGCCTATCAGTGCGTCTGTACATGTGATCCCTCCAGCCTATCAGTGCGTCTGTACATGTGATCCCTCCAGCCTATCAGTGCGTCTGTACATGTGATCCCTCCAGCCTATCAGTGCGTCTGTACATGTGATCCCTCCAGCCTATCAGTGCGTCTGTACATGTGATCCCTCCAGCCTATCAGTGCGTCTGTACATGTGATCCCTCCAGCCTATCAGTGCGTCTGTACATGTGATCCCTCCAGCCTATCAGTGCGTCTGTACATGTGATCCCTCCAGCCTATCAGTGCGTCTGTACATGTGATCCCTCCAGCCTATCAGTGCGTCTGTACATGTGATCCCTCCAGCCTATCAGTGCGTCTGTACATGTGATCCCTCCAGCCTATCAGTGCGTCTGTACATGTGATCCCTCCAGCCTATCAGTGCGTCTGTACATGTGATCCCTCCAGCCTATCAGTGCGTCTGTAAATGTGATCCCTCCAGCCTATCAGTGCATCTGTACATGTGATCCCTCCAGCCTATCAGTGCGTCTGTACATGTGATCCCTCCAACCTATCAGTGCGTCTGTACATGTGATCCCTCCAGCCTATCAGTGCGTCTGTACATGTGATCCCTCCAACCTATCAGTGCGTCTGGACATGTGATCCCTCCAGCCTATCAGTGCGTCTGCACATGTGATCCCTCCAACCTATCAGTGTGTCTGCACATGTGATCCCTCCAACCTATCAGTGCTTCTGCACATGTGATCCCTCCAACCTATCAGTGCGTCTGCACATGTGATCCCTCCAACCTATCAGTGCGTCTGCACATGTGATCCCTCCAACCTATCAGTGCGTCTGTACATGTGATCCCTCCAACCTATCAGTGCGTCTGTACATGTGATCCCTCCAGCCTATCAGTGCGTCTGTACATGTGATCCCTCCAGCCTATCAGTGCGTCTGTACATGTGATCCCTCCAGCCTATCAGTGCGTCTGTACATGTGATCCCTCCAGCCTATCAGTGCGTCTGTACATGTGATCCCTCCAGCCTATCAGTGCGTCTGTACATGTGATCCCTCCAGCCTATCAGTGCGTCTGTACATGTGATCCCTCCAGCCTATCAGTGCGTCTGTACATGTGATCCCTCCAGCCTATCAGTGCGTCTGTACATGTGATCCCTCCAGCCTATCAGTGCGTCTGTACATGTGATCCCTCCAGCCTATCAGTGCGTCTGTACATGTGATCCCTCCAGCCTATCAGTGCGTCTGTACATGTGATCCCTCCAACCTATCAGTGCGTCTGTACATGTGATCCCTCCAACCTATCAGTGCGTCTGCACATGTGATCCCTCCAACCTATCAGTGCGTCTGCACATGTGATCCCTCCAACCTATCAGTGCGTCTGTACATGTGATCCCTCCAACCTATCAGTGCGTCTGTACATGCAGCACTTAATAGTTCAGTTGTCATTTTCAGAGGACAGTAAGGAATTCAAGAGGAAGGCAGTCAGCGTGTACAATGGCCAGTACCAGGAAGGTGCATCCAGGCCTCTTGGTAAGCAGAAATGGTGGATGTAAATATTTCATTTGATGCACTTTTATTGGAAGACACTTTTCCAGGAGCTAAAAAGCTATGATTTTAAATTTCTTATGCAAGTTATTTTAGAGAAAAAATAACTTTAAATAGTATGATGTTAAAGTGAAATCACACACATTCTTTACTGAACATTGTTTTTTACTTTTTAAATTTAAAATTTCCTTATTTGTAATAATAAAACAGTACCACCAAAACAGAAAACAATTTAAAGGTAAAATAAAAAACTAGTACCACCAAAACAGAAAACAATTTAAATGTAAAATAAAAATCATGTTTTTAATTGTGCAATTTTAATCAAACACTATCTGTTTCAGAAATGATGGTAGAGAACTCCAACTCAAGCGAGACCCAGAATGTGATGGTTTTGGGAGAGTTATCCAGCCCTGCTCTCACTTCGCGGTCTCTGCCTTTCAGCACCTACACCCCCATGTCCCCCCAGCCTGGGGCTCAGTCCTTCCAGGAGTTGCTAGGCAGTACAACCAGCTCCAGCACGCCACCTAGGCCACCATCGGCCGGGTTTAATACAACCGACCAGTCTCAAACCATTATAATTACCTCAGATGCGAATTCCTACCAGCTGCTAGATGGCCAGCCTGACAAGTACCTAGTCCAAGCCGTGGATGAACAGCAAGGCCAGACAGAAGCCAGTAATAATGTTGATCCCCCTTTTACTATACCTGCTTTGGGTCCAAATCAACAACTGGCCATTATAAATGGGCATTGGATTATCATCAACAATGACTTGGAGGAGATTTCTGGTCAGAGCGCTGTACCTACTCCGCCAGTTCCTGCTCCAAGCCAGCCAGATCACAATTTCCAGAAGCCAATGTCAGCACAATTGAACCAGGCTCAGAGATCTGACAGCCAGTCCGCCAGGAATTCCGCTCCGCTGCAGTCCACTGAGCAGTCCACTACTCCCTCCATAAACCTACTTCTCAGCAGCGGACTGCAGGCTTTTTTCAGTTCATTGTCTACTCAACAGCAAGGTCAACATCAGCAACCTCAACAACAGCAGGCTGCAGTTCAGCAGCAGCAGCAACAGCAGGCTTCAGTTCAGCAGCAGCCACTGCTGACAACTGAGCAGATGAATGCTTTTCTGCAAGGTCTGTTGAACATGTGTCAGAGTCAGCTGGGACAGAGTGGCGTAGGGGCCCCAGGGAACATGGGCGGCATGGCTCGGTCCCAATCCAACAATTCCAGTGTTATGTCGGACTCAGATCTGGAGACAGATGGCGCACCTAGCGAGGGTAACAGACGACCCAGTCAAACGAGAGGTGGAAAAATGGTCTATACAGTGAGCCAGACAGCAGGTGCTGCGAGGCAGACAAGGGGCAAAAAAATGCCGGAGAGCATGTCAAGGTCAAGCAACAGTGATGGTAGTTGCGATGATGACAGTTGAAGGACTTGCGTGAACGAATGAAATAATCCCGCGATTCTGTGATATATTTTTTGTTTTTACGATTGTCTATGTACAGAATGAGTTTTGATAACATAAGCATTGCACGGTACATGTAGTTAAGATTGACAATTGAACTATTGTGTACATTGACTTGTAGTTAGAAAGAAATGACAATGTACTAACTCGTGCTGGCTTACATACTGAAAGTACAGTACCAAGGATCTTGTACATACTGGAAAATACTTGACACTAATTGGACATACTGATGATTGTGATTGTTGTTAGGATGTTTTTAACGAGTTTCTTACTCGTACTACTGGTATGTGAAGCAGGTTTAAAGGTTCTCCTAGAATGGCTTCAAGAATTATATGCCATTAGTGAACTGCAGTCAAATGGCTTGATCCAGGGGCTTCTGTGTGCCACTGTTAAACACAGCTTACTGAAATCACGTGTCTACCTGGGCCATGCAACTGTGCTACAAAATATCACAGACAAATTAACTTCATTGAGGCATTCCCAAACACGACAGACTTGCAGGATTTAAAATTTTATTGGAAGGAACAGCTGAACTATGTCTATTTCTTAGAGCTGTTGTTTTTGTTGTTTTTTAAAGAGAGTAAATGTATTTTGTTGCTGCTTTAAGCCAGAACTGAATTAACGTGTTTTGTTTGCCTGCATTACACTAACACAGTTGGCTTAACAAATGGAAGGCATATGTGTTATCTTGTGAAATGTTTTCCTTCTGTTTCCAAAAAGCAGTCTGTGGTAATTTATGTGGGAAGGTGGAGGAAATAATGGGTCATAGTGAAGTCCGAACAATTACTCTTCGTGGAAATAGCCTAGTGATGACGCTATAGGCGTCGTATTGTGACACATGCCCCTTTAGGGAACAAGAAGCAGACTTTTTGGCAAGGTTTTAGTCCTAATAATGTGTCAATTTGTTGGTGTGAAGTTGTAACCGTTACCTGATGTTAGAAGAGACTTACGTGATGACAATATTATCCTATTGGTGACACAAAGAACTGGTTTTATCCAGAAAGCAACCAGATTTTGTGGATAAGCCATCGGACAAGGATACAATGAAGCTGTGCTTGGTAGATGGTTTATGCCGAGGGTAAATAAGCCGATCGTCGTTGTTGCCTTGAAGCTATCAGAACCAGTGCAGATTGACTGGATATTAGTTCACTTCATTTGCTTTTAAAGCAAGTAAATATGTCAATCCTGTTTGTAAAGTGCTGGAGTAAGCAGTGCTATGTGCATCACAAATGCCTCACAGTTCTAGTGTTCTCGTCAGCCAGTGCGACTCTGGAGGAACGAGGGACTTGACATTTTATGGGTGTGTGATGTCTTTTGGTTCCCTTTGTGTTAAGTATATACACATAGGGATATTTGACAGTGATGTGTTTGATTATTTTAAATGAATTACATTGTAAAAATTGTTTTATTCATCATAATTGTGCTTCTTTTTGAAAGATTGTTGATGTTTTGGTTCAGTTTATATATGGGGATGTGCATCTGTGTGGTTTGTGGAAGTAATAATTAAAGAATTTCACATGACAATATTTTCAGTTGTTGCATGTGCTATCAAAATTCTTCGTTGTTTGCCTATTGTACATTGAAACTTTTCCATGTATTCGTGATTTAATGATTTTCATATTTGAGAAATATACTTTTGCACAAATTTATAAGAAGCTGATGTATTTTGTTACTGTATTTTCTATTGCATTAAAAATTCCTAGAGTTTAATATGATACTGACATATGACATATAAACAATGAAATGGTATTTTTATTATGGAGATATTAATTGAATTAGATGTATTGATATATGTTATATCTCAAATGTGCCATATTGTACTAGTAAACTTATTTTAGCTTTTGATAATTGTTCATAAAATGCAACAATTTTTAGGATTGTAGACTTCAACGGAATTAAATGTAGTTCTTTGAAAGATTTTTTTGCAGGAAATGAACTGTGGTCATAATCCAGAAACATCTTATCCGTTACAGTAAAGTCATCAATATGAGATTATGTTCAGTTTCTACTAACTATAGACTGTATTATTTACTTTTGCTTACTTGACTGTAAAGGGATTCGCAGATAAATATGTGAGTGTCATGGGAAAACCGGGCTTAATGCATGTGCGTAAAGTGTCGTCCCGGATTAGCCTGTGCAGTCCGCACATGCTAATCCAGGACGGCACTTTCCGCTTTTATGGTATTTTCTGTTTTATGGAAGTCTCTTCTACACATAAATCCACTGTAGGCATTGATGCATGTTATGTAAATTATATTTCAAATTATAAACACTAACTTAATCCAGTTTTGCTTCAAAATATGCCGGGCCCAGCTAGCTCAGTCAGTAGAGTGCCAGACTCAATCCGGGGTTTGTGAGTTCGAGCCCCAGCCCAGCCACATAACTTGTGTGGGGATCGGTCATGAAATAATTTCTACAGCCATTCTCCCCCTACCTCTGATTCAAGTAGGGCAGTTTGGTACTGGTAAACCGCTTAGATTGGCTAAGCTTGCCCAGGAAAGGTGTGAGTAGGTTAATTGACTATGATTATATGACTGAAATACTGTTAACAACAGCAAAACATCCAAACAAACAAAAACATCAAATATTACCCTTTTGACATCCTTAGTTATCTTTCTAGCAATGTCCTCAGTTTGTGTATCTAAAGCAAAGTATTAGCCAGCTACAAATTAAACGTTGTTGCACATTAAACTTATTGTTCATTTCATTCTTACCTCACCGGAGCATGTAGTTCCCAGTGAGCATTTGGTATGGGGCATCTCCTGCGTTGTCCGTAGTACATACAACTGTGTTATAGACTTCATTGTTTTATTCCATTTTGTTTTAATAATGATCTTCCAAATAAACAGTGACTGTAACTGTTTTTTGTTATTATTTCTATTAAACCTCCTAGTAAGAGATGTACCTTGTAGGCTCGATGTACCTTCTCTGCTGCAAATAGTCAATACATACAATTCGTCCTTAGTTTTAAGCGCTTGATTTTGTGTATTGAATCTCCTGTAAAATCGTAATAATATTAGTGTATATAAATATGAACTTAATTGTTAATGATTAGCAAACAGAATTAAATCTAGTACAGTTGGGTTTATATAATCCAAATATATATGACTTGGATACAGTGAAAACTAATGTTAAAAAGCCTATGATATAGTCCGACAACATTGACCTGGCACTCGTGCATATTCTGTTCGTTTTCGTAACCTTTTATTGGAAAAGTGTTTACAGGCGATCGTTTGTAACAGTTCAATGTACTAAATGTGAGTTTGTAACAGTTCAATACACTAAATGTGAGTTTGTAACAGTTCAATACACTAAATGTGAGTTTGTAACAGTTCAGTACACTAAATGTGAGTTTGTAACAGTTCAGTACACTAAGTGTGAGTTTGTAACAGTTTAATACACTAAATGTGAGTTTGTAACAGTTCA